>JAZKJV010006154.1:15000-464642 GCA_037367405.1 Ottelia alismoides | reverse complement strand
TACACGGGAGTGCTTCTTTATACTTACAAGAAGTGGTTTTTAAGAATTTACAAGGTAAGTGATCAATTTTATACATATATATAGTGGATTTTGGTGTGATGTATGTATTCCTCAAACTTATTTGACACAAGCTTTTCACACAATTTTTGAAAACTATAGTCCAAAATAATTTTTACAAACATTTTACAAACATGTACACACATTTGAAAATCATTTTGCAAAGGTTTTTCAAACAGTATATATAGATTTTTCAAATATTTTTGCAACCATTTTTCAAACCATTTGCAAATCATTTTTCAAACATTTTTATTTCACACAAAGAAAATAAATTTTACAAACCACACATTTTTACAAACAAAATATTTTCAAAATAGTTTTCAATAGATGTTCACAAAGATTTTCAAACTATTTTTCAAACATTTTGCAAAAAACATTTTCACCTGATTTATTAATCAGTAAATACAAAAAGAATTTGAGGAACAAAACACCTTTTTATTAAAGATTTTTAATGAATTTTAAAGGATGATTACCCATATTATTAGGAAAATACGAAAGTACGAGTTATGGCTAAAGTATATACGCAGTATATACGACCCCCCTATACTTGGCTTGAGCTATGTCCTCATAGATCGGAGAGAAAAGAGAAGACGTAACTCGTACTAAGTATAGGCTAGTCTAAAGAATAAATAAATAAAGGAATAGATGAACAAATGAATGAGAAGTTGACCGTCCCCCCTATACTTAGGATCAAATAATCCTAAGTATAGCAGACTGTACACAAAGCAGGGAGGGTCAAGGGTGGGAATGAACAGATCGTACTCAGATTGTCCTCCCCTATACTTAGGGTAAGATATCCCTAAGTATATACAAGAAGACGAGACAATGGAGAGGATCGAAAAGAATAGAACAACTCGAGGTGCACGCCCCCCTATACTTAGGACAAAGTACGTCCTAAGTATGGAAAACTGTCTACAAGGGCGGCACCTTTTCAGTAGATGAAGAAGATAGAAGAGGAAAAGAAGAAAAGAAGAAAAGAAGAAAAAGAGATGAAGATAGAAGAAGATATTGTGAGGATGTACGCATCGCTCCCCCTATACTTAGGGTGAAAGAAGCCCTAGGTATAGGCAACGACAGGAGTGATGACACGGAATGATGAAAGAACACTCGGCTCGTCCACCCCCCTATACTTAGGACAAAGTACGTCCTAAGCTAGGCAAACACGAGAATGGGTGGACGAGCAATACGGAAGAGAGACGGAGGTACACAACACGAATGTACAACAGGATGGATGTACAGAGGGTCAAGAAGGTAGAAAGCGAACCTTCTTGCAGGACCGCTGAGGGATAGATCTAGTGTGGTGCAGGTCGACGTCAGGGTCCTCAGATGACAGAAATTGATCAGGGTCGACAAGGTGATGGTCCTCAGTGGCCCTAGGGTGAAGAGGCACAGACGAGTGAGTGGAAGAAGTACGGCTAGGTCCGGCCTTGGGAGTCTCGCTGATATCAAAGTGGAATGGGACGAGCTCATCATCATCGGAAGTAGTGTACTCGGAGTCGTCCTGCAAGGTGTCATCCAGGTCAAAATCAAAAGGCACAAAATCATCGGTGGAAGTAGTCGAGCTCTGTTCGTCCTCTATAATCTCAACCGGATCATCTTTTTCATCAAAAGGCCCGAATTTCTGAAGAAAAGCAACTAAATCAAATTCGGCCTTTGGCTCATCAGTATCTATGTGAACAGGAACGGACCCATCGGTGAAAGAAGTCGAAACATGTCCATCCTGTCTAGTCTCTACATCTGCCCTCCGCTTAATGGTATCGATCGTGTAAATCCCGCGGATGTCATCAACACAACGCCAAGTCCCAGAAGAAGGAACGTCGAGGTCCATGCTTTCCGAGGTTTCCTCAACCGGGAGGAATTCTCGGGTCTCAGTGGAATCCATAGACAGTAAAATTCTCTGATAGTATCGTTGAGGTCATGGTCCTCGAGGTCAGCCAAGATAGGTGAAGTCGCATCAGGTGCAGGTCTCTGGTCGGCAGTGGGTGCGGTGATCGAAACTTCGCTCTCATCAGCAGGGCGAAAGCGAATCTCTCCTGATCCGTAATCAATAATGACCCTTGCGGAGGCGAGGAATGGTTGTCCCAGGATGATTGGAGAATGCTCTCTTGTGGAGGTCTCCATGGGCAAGACGACAAAATCAACGGTGTAGCTCATGCCCTGAATCGAGATGACGGCGTTTTCAAGGATACCCTTCGGCCTCTTTATTGATCCATCAGCAAACTGTACGATCATCCTGGTCTTCTTGAGAGGCCCTAAGTGAAGAGACTGTACCAACGAGAAGGGTATGATGCTGATCGAAGCACCGTTGTCTAGGAGAGTGTGATCACATGTGTGGTCAGAGATGGTGCAACTAATGAAAGGTGTGGCGGCGTTCTTTTTCCTAGGAATGGGACGATGTGAAATGGCATGGGCAGTGGCCATGGTCAAGATATGACGCTCAAATCTGCTCCTTCGCTTTCTCTTCTTGGGAAGAGGAGCAGATAAATCGGTCATGGCCTGCTGAAGTGGGGCACGGATAATCTCATGTATGGTGGCCGCCACTTCGGGTTCAGTCAGCATTTTTTTGAATTTTTGGACCTCCTCCATACAAGGGAGGAAGTCGGAATCATCATATACACGAGGCATGCCAAGAGCAGTCTGTACATCGGCATCCTCGGGGTCAAAGGTGGGACCGGGTATGAATGTATGTGTGGACCAAGGATCTGGCAAGTGGTCGCTCTCCTCACAATCTGACTCGATCGTGTGTCTCCCGAAATCTTTTTGTATTTTTAAATTTTTCTCATTTTTTGTATTTTGGGCGATTGCAAGCTCTCATGGTCATCCTCAAATGAATCCATATCCTCAAAGAATGGAGCGGCATTCTGGTTCTTATTTAAACTAGTAAGATCAGTGATCCTCGAATTCATATGCTCCATCATCTGGTTCAAGGTCTCAAGTGTGGATATCATGAAAGGTGACTCCAAAATCTCAAGATCGGGTGAGTCGAATGTGGGCGGTGGGTGTGGACAAAAATCACATTCCGGATCAGGATACTCAAGGAAGAGCGGGTTGTCGAAATGTGTAGGCGATGGTGGTGGAAATGACTGGTGAAGGTCAAAGTCCGGATCCTGAAATAGTGGGTTGGTCGGATATGTACAAAAATCAGGAGCAAAGTCCTCCTGGAAAAAGTGAGGTGGACCGGCTGGAGCGAGCGAGGAGTCCGCAAAGTCCGGACAAAAAATGCTCCATGGGTCCATCTTGAAAACAAAAGGAAAATGATCGGGAGAGCACGACGGTCAAGTCAAAAGAATAGAAAAGATGGCGCAAATGCGCAGGTATGATCTAGGACACACACAAAACAATCATAAGCAAAAATGAAAACAAGTCAAACCCTCAATTCACCTACTCAACTCGGTAGAGACCGTAAAATGCGGTCTTTTTATCTTGTCTATTTTAGAGTTAGGTGAGAAGTCAAAATATTGCGCAAACACTTAGGGGGCTGAATATGGGATTTGGGCACTAATCCTTAGTGTGTGCGCGAGCAAGTAGAAGCGAAAACAATGAGGGGATTACTCGCCCCAAGACAATATTTTCTTTTTGATGGATTTTAGGGTCGAGTAATATTAACAGTCTCAATTTTATTAGTTGTCACTTTTTTGGATTTTTAGTAAAAATACATTTTCCTATCGGGGAGTCAATTCCTTTAAGCTCCTAGGAGATCAAAATCAGAGGTAGAGGAGCGGGAAAGCAATGCAAGCGGCAAAACGATGATGAATGCTAAAGCGTAAATGCTCACCTTGCCTCCAGCACTCTACATGCAAGGATGCTCTGCAGAATTGAAACCTATCTATATGCAAATGCAAGCCGATGAAATCGCCCTAAGTTCAGAAATTGCTATTAGCGGGAAGAACCATAAGCTGACCACCAATCCTCAACCCTAATGTCCGGTCTAGGCTCACTCCTCCTCTGCTCAACACACTTGAGTTTAGGAGAAAGCGCTTTGCGGGGAGAGCTCGCGGCGCGGTGGATCGAAGATGATGAATCAACTGTTTAAATTTGACTAAGTCCAAATGAGACTATAGGTGCATGCAAAGGTATTAGGTGTTTGGCCTTAATCTATCGCAAGCAATCCTAAAAACTAAGGGCTCAATCACACAAAAGAAATGAAAAATAAAATCGGAAAACAAAATAAAAAATGCGAAGAAAAGCCGACAAAACCGCGGTGAGCCCCCAAGTGAACAATCACTTGGAAATTAGGCTCAAGAGTCCATGTCCGGGGTACCTGTATTATTACAGATATAGTGGTCTCCCTCTCACAAAAATTACAAAATAAATGTAGGAAATAATATCTACAACTACTGTGGAGCTCGGTCTACAAAAATCCTCTTCGTCTCCTCGATGCTCGGCTAGCAGATGCCGGCTTCACGTGGGTGCGTAGGCGCCTAGGGTGGAGCGCCTCCCTCGATCCGCGGTTCCTCGCACAAAGTCAACAAAAGAGAAGGTTAGACAGCTCAATAGATATATCAAAAATAAAGAAAATAAAATAGCAAAAATGAAAGCCGCGAAATAGACAATAAATCACAAACACAAACAAGACCCGAACTACACGTTGTTGCTCCCCGGCAACGGCTCCATTTGTTGAACAGGAAAATCACAGAGGTCGTGTTGACTCACAAGGCGAATCAACAGTCGTTGATTTGACCTCCAACGAAATCCCTATTCAAACAACAATTAACCCACGACAAATCTATCAAGTAATGAAAGTAAATGTGCGGAGTTAAAATTTATTATAACTCTACAACAAGATGTGTATAGGTGCAAGTATGTGTAGAGGTCGAATACAGGGAGCAGACAGGTAGAACGGGGCAAAAATTGCTCAAAATATGTGAATTGTGATCAAGAGTCTACTATGCTAATTTTTTGTGGGTTTTAATTTTTTATATTTTTTTTAATTTTTAATTTTATATTTTTGTATTTTGATTTTTGATTTTATATTTTCTTTTTGTATTTTATATTATTTTATTTTCTTTTTCAATATTGGAATATAAAGACAAAGTAATAAAAGGCTAGATAAAGTATTTATAAAAAATGCAAAAATAACCAAAAATTCAGAAATAAAATGTTTTTGATATTTTTAGGATTTTTTACTATTTTTGTGATATTTGGGGATTTTTCAAGGTGTTTTTGGTATTTTTAAATACTGAAATAAGGCAAAACAGTGGGTAAGTTACTGGCTGGAGATAAAACTGGAATTAAAAATAGAAAATAGCCACAAAATTTGTCCACACTATTTTTCAAATAAAGAGGATAAAATCTAGAGCAAACAGAAACTGAGTTTGTATTTTTTGGAGTTTTCTTTGATTTTTTATATTTTTTTGAAGTTTTAGAGTGTTTTTAAATTTTTAGTGTTTTTCTTTTGAGATTTTTAATGATTTTTGGCTGGAGTTACAACAAACTAAAAGACACAAAATAAATTTTTTTGGGATTTTTCTGGGGAGTTTTTTTATTTTTTTGGTATTTTATAAGCTAGACAGTGCACAAAATGACTATTTTCGATTTTAATAAAATATAAAAATGCAATAATTATGAAAACTAAAAATATGGTGATAAACTACACTACAGCATGAGCTTAAAATAATTTTTGGAGATTTTTTGGGATTTTATAGACACATGCAAAAAATACAAGCAACAAAAGGGAAAATACATAACTACAGGGGCGTTTGTGAAATATTCAGAAAATCCGAGGGCCTGCGTACAATATTTCCAGAAAATATATATATATGCGAAATGAACTTGCTGGACTTAAAACAAATAACAAAATGCCCGAAGGGCTATCCCACAAAATTACCAAGGGCACGTGCAAGAGCACGCGCACTGGCAAGGTTATAACTGCAATAAGCAAACTGATCTGGGTTCAGATGCAATTGTTACCAAAATTTTGCACTGCACTAAAATGTTTTAGAATTAAAAGTAAATAAGTAAAAGTCTGGGGGGTCGCTACAAAAATCACCAAGGCCACGTGCGACGCACGCGGCCTGGCGGGGGCAAAACTGCAATAATATTAAAGTTCGGGGGCCGATTCGCAAATATTACAAAAAACTATTAAAGGCCGAGGAATGTTTAACTATTAATAACTAAATACAAAAAACGCTTGGGGTGTATGTAGCAAAATACCCAAGCCCCGAGTGATCCAACGGCGGTACGGCTTCTACTAAAGCCACGTGGTAGGCTGCGGTGCGCCGATACCTCTTCGGGTTATAACGGCCAGGATTAGATCCTGGCCCGCGATCTGACGGCTGGAGGGGGGAGAGATCGGACGGCAGCTACTGCAACTGGAGGATGTGCAAGATCGGATGGCTCAGGGACAGGGAGGAAGAACGGCCGACGAACCCGGCTGTGGCGAGGTTGATGAAGCAAAATCTCGATGTCCCTGGTGGAAGAGTCCTGTCCAAATGCGTCCCGCGCCTTCTGGGAGCTTCCCTGAGCGGGTGGCAGCTACAAAAAGGCGGTTGAACCGCCGGAGCTCCACCACGGCGGTGAAGAGGAGGTCGAGCTCCAGGAGGTCCGTCGTGCGTCAAAAATGACCCCAGGTGGGGGTCCTTCGCTCCTGGAACCTGCAGATAAACGTCAAGGCAGCAGTGGATGGTTACAAGAGCAACAAAGAAAAATGGGCGGCGGTTGTAGGGGGTGAGGACGATGGCTCGCCGGCGTAAACTCCGGCGATGGGTTAATGACGAAATCGAAGCGTGATAACCGCAGATAATTAGAACACAATAAACGTGCAAACTACAGCATGAAAAAGGCGAAGAAAACAAAATAAAAACCGCCTCGATTGGTTAGAACACCAAGAGGAGGAACCTCACGGCCGTTGGCCGGAGATGAGGGTGGAGACCGCTTAACAACCGCCAATCCACGCCGCGAGGAGGCTGGAGGAGCTCCTGTCACCCGCTCCGGTCCAGAGCACACCCAATGGGATGAAGAGGACGGTCAAAAAAAAAGGGTTTCAAGGAAAAATGGAGGTGATGGGTCTCATTTGAAAGGTTGGCCGAGTGGGTACCTTGATCGAGGTACCAGAGGTGGCACAGGCATCCGATCCCCGAGACAATCGATGGGCGTGCAAGATGGTGCATAGGTGATCAAAAGTCGTGAAGACATCGACCTCAAATGGTGAAAGACGAGGCCGGGAAAAATCCACGAAGATGGGACAAAACCCATTTCTGACAGCAGCCAGACCTCGGTCAGAGAGTTGACCGAGGTCAACCAAGGAAGAAATCTGGTTGGTCCACGTGGACCAACCAGAAAAAACCTTGGCAAAAAAGCTTATAAATTCAATAAAAAATAGGAAACGAATTATTTAAATTTTGGTTATAAAATAAAAAATGTTTATTTTTTTATAAATTATTTTATATTGATTTTTTTTATTTTATGAAATGTATTTTTACAAGTTGCTTTTATACCCCTATATAGGTATATTGTCTACATATTTTATTTTTTTATTTTTATTTTGTGATTTTAATTTATTTATTTTTGTTTATTATTTTTTATAATTATAACATATATTTATACACTTAATTGTATTTTTATTTTAATTTATTGATGTGTTTTGTGTATTTAATAAAATATGAGTATAGTTTATACAGGTATGTCTATAGAATTATTACCTATGTATTATACATACAGGTATTTTATTTTGAGTTTTATTTGCATTTTTATTCTGATTTTAATGCACATAATTATTATAAGTATTAATTACAACATTATAAAAATATAAAAATATAAAAATATAAAATAATGAATAAAGAATAAATTGAATATTTTATTCGGTACACTGTACAAAGAGGGTCCAAAAGTCAACTTTCAAACCGTAGCTCCGCCAAATGCGAAACCACCGCCATTAAATAGCTTATTTTCTTCTATATACAATTAAAGGTGAGTATGCTACATTTGGAGTTTTTATTTTTGAGATACGGGTTTGGGAAGTTGGGATTCTGGATTTTTATTCAGACCATAACTTTTTATCTGCGTATTATTTTTCTATGAAATCAATTTTGTGTTTTTCTTTATAAAATTATCTACAAATTTCATGTACAAAGTTTCTTTATTTGATGTATAAAAATTGGAACCAAAAATAGGTCCCAAAATGAATAAAGAATGAATTAAAAGTATAGGTATTTACTTTGTATTTTGCCCTTATCTCCCCCTACTTTATTCCTTGTCGACCTATTCATCAAGATGCCTAGGTCTCGGGGTTTCGGGTCATAAAATACTTACAATATTTTATTCTTTTTCTTTTCTTTTCTTTATTCTATAATTTTGGCATTAAAAACAGTATTTTATACAATATTTACACACATATATGTAGATGCTAAAATGCATGAATTACGCATATTTACACGCGTTTACTAGGGTTTTTAAGGCCAAAATGATAGAATAAAGATGATGAAACGTAGATTCATCATCGGGGGATGCTGATAAGTCTGTCGGTCTCCCGTACTTCCCTTCCTGGCAGGGTCCTGAGTGTACCATATCCCATTCACCTCCCAAACCGATGGAGGCTCCTCCTGGACTATCTCTGCTAATGGAGGAGGTGGCTGATAGGGTATCTAAGATAAAGATACCTACCGTGACTGCACCCTCTACTCCCGTATACCGAGTTCACCATATTCAAAAAAAATCCCTTATTTTGCTTGTAGTATAGTGGTAAGTATTCCTGCCTGTCACGCAGGTGACCCGGGTTCGATCCCTGGCAACGGTGTCATATGACGAGTCGCTAGATATGTGATGTAATTCGGGCACGTTGTAGTACGTGTACTTAGCGATTCAGTCAGAACCGAGAGAACATCTCCGTGAAGAGGGTCTCGACTTAATTTATATCCCAGGCAAGTCCGAGGTCGAACACAGGGAGGCAAAGGAACAACTTTGGGTTAAATTTGAAAATTTAGATCTTGGTTTCCAAATGCATATTTTTTTAATTTTTTTAATGCAAAAATAAATGCAAATGCAAATGCGGCTGAATTAAAACACTAAGAAATCACACACCAAGGCCAAATTAATTTTAATGTCAAATAAGTTCAATTTAGCAAAATTGTATTTTTCCTAGAATCCTAATCCAATGATGAATGCAAGACACTTTTTTTGAAATTTTATGGGTTATAAAGCAATAATTAAAAATGCACACTTTTTATGGGTTTTTTCGCATATTTTCACACAAACAGTAAGCAAAAATTATGAAAAATTTACTGGAATGAAAACATCATGCAAGAATATTATAGTATTTTTTGGAATTTTTTAACAAAATATGATTTTTTATGGATTTATTAGTGAAAAACAAGTGACAGTGAGTAATTAATTCATAATAAATCCACAATTGCAAATTAATCAGAGTGCGAATTATCTTAAATAGATATTTATACAAACAATCCAGGAGAGTTGAAATTTCACAAAAAGATGTATGTGGATTTAACTAAAAATCAAATATTAATGTCACTCTATGATTTATTTCATGCACAAGACAGCTCTACTTTGGATGAAATTTGAGTATCTCAATCACGTTTCAAGGCATCATCTTAAATTTTTATAGAATTTATAGAGCAACTATGTGTCATATATGAATTTAAGAGCATAGAATGGGTAAAATATACAGAATTTCAGTTAAATATTTTTAATTTATTACCCAAAACTCACAAAAATATAAATAAATATTCACAATGTAGACAATTAGTTGCTCAACACAATGACATTTTTTCTTAAATAAAATGACGCAAAATTGAAATCCAAATTAAATTATGAACACAGGGATGTCTTTGCAAATTCCAGCAAACAACTTACAAAAGAAAACATGAACATGGACGAAATTGTAATTACAAAAAAAACTCTACAAGAAAATAATGCAATTTTTACAATAAAAAAAATTAACCTTTCTTCTTATTAGCAGGTGGAACCCAACGGGGAAGGGTAGGAGGGTGGCTTTGGTGGCTCGTCGCTGGGGCTAGAGGCGGCGCCGCCCACGCGCGCGCGTCCGCGGCGGAGCACGAAGGTTGAGGGGGGCAGAGAACGGTCGGCGGCGGGCGATGCAGCGAGGAGGAGTCGTGGCGGAGTCGGGAGGTTGCTGGGCGGAGGTGGGCTCCCACGGCGGAGGCGGCCACGCGGCGATGTGGCTGGAAGCGCCAGCGCGCGGAGGAGCAAAGGGGGGTGGCGGTGGCGGTCAGCGCGGCCCGGTGGTTGGGCGGTGGCGGCGGCGCTGCTTGGAGGGAAGGGGAGGGGCAGCGGGCGTGGCCTGCGGCTCCTCCTTTTCTTTTCTTTTTATTTTTTTTAATTTTTTATGTTTTGATTAAAAAACTGTTGTGATATATGTTTTATTTAATTTTAATTTTTTTGTATTTTTTTATTTTTTTATAAACAGAAAACAAATATGTATGCAAAAGGGGAAGATGATGATTTGGTGGTGATGTGATAGAGATATAAACAAATGAAGGATTTTTGGGTGGTGAAATGATGTGCTAAAAATGCAAAAATGAAAAGATAATATAATGAGAAGAAAAATTACCTACGATGGAGACGGTCGCCTATGGTGTGCTCACGAGAGCACGATCTTCGCTCGAATCGCCGACGAGCGATGAGCTCGAGCAACGCACGGATGTGGCTGCGATGTTGGCTGAAAAACCAATGGATCTCACTGGAGAGAGGGTTGTCGTCGCTTGACCGCGGTTGCGTGGCTATCACCGATTCAACTCTAGGAACTAGGCTCTCCTCACATAAAGATGGATCAAAGGCAAAATTGAGGAGAACGAGACGTATATAAAGAGGAAAAAATGAGAAGTTATTAAAGTGGTGGAGTTGAATGAGAGGTTGTATTATTAATGGAGTTGAATGGGAAGTTGGGAAAAAATGGTGGAATAATGGAGTTGACTTGGTGGTTATTGTTGAGAATGGAAATAAATAAAGGAAAATAAAATTAAATAAAGTAGGCTACTTTAAATACAATAAAAATATAAAGAAGGAAAAATAGTGGAGAATTTACAAAGGAATACATACAACATGTACATTTTTTTGTTTGCTTTTCTATTATGTATTTTTTTGTCTTTTTAATAAGAGATATTTACAACGGAAAAATACAATAAAATAATACAATCAAAATACAACACAACCATGATTTTTTGTATTTTTAGTAATTAGGAAAAATAAAGAAAGAATAGATATATATACATAATATACAATGTACATCTAGGTTCCAAAACTCAACTTTTGCAAATGAGCTCCGATTTTAATGAAACTACTTCCGTTGGATAGATAATTTTCTAACTTGAACTTTTATGAGTTTGGTGAATTCGGAGTTCATACGGAGTGGGAATTTAGCTCGGAAGTTGGACTTTACGCCTTTTTTCTCTTTGGGATCTAGGAGCATTTATTTGAAGTAAAATTTGTTTTGTATTTTTGTATTTTTATACACATTGTTATGAACAAGTTAGAGAAAGAATTAGCCAAAAAGTAGTTGAAATGAAATTATTAAAAATACATGAATTTTTGGGCTATTTACATGTGAGAAACTCCTTTGATTTTGCGGCTTTTTATTGTTAATTTATCTTGTACAATCTAATATATAGTAATTAATGTGCTTTATTTACAAGAGTTATTTTGTTAATTTATTGATTTTATGGACATTTTTCTGGGATTTTACTCAGGGATTTTGCTAAGATCAAGATATTGAGATGATGAATCGCAGATTCATCATTTATTTGCATTCTCTATTTTAAAAATTCAAAAACCATTGAAAAGTGTCTTGTTTGAGTTAGAAAAATTATAAAAATTCTAAAATGTCTTAAAAATTCAATAAAAATTCATGGAGTTATCTTTCATTGTGTTTTTATTTGTAGTATTAATTTTGTTTGAAAAATTCTTAACAATACTCTAAAAATCATAAAATACCCAAATTCTTATAAAAATTATATAAAATCAAATAAAATTCTAAAAATTGTGTTTTAATTCATGTTTGTATGTTTTTTTTTCTATTTTATCATAAAAATATCATCCAGGAATTTGGCCATTAAATTATTTATAATTTGCACATTATTCTTGATTGTGCACTATTTTACCTTTTTAGCATTATTTGATTTTAAAAATTCACAAAAACATCTGAAAAATTCCAAAAAATTACAAAAAAAATATTTCAAAACCTACAAAACCCATAAATATTTTTACTTCAATTTTCTAAGCATTTTTTATCATTTTGAAAAATGAGTGTTTTCTTGTATTTTGTGCTTGTTTTATTTTATTGAAAATTAAAATTTTGAAAAATTAAAAACCACTAAATAAATGCTTTGTTTTTAAAGATTTGACTACTTAGTTTTTAAATCATGCTTCTTATGTTCAACCCTGGTCGCTATACCGGTTAAATAAAATAGCGAGACCGCTTACATTTGACTATTGATTTTCTGAGTGGTTTATTTTTCTCATTGACCGGTTCGGTTGATTAGGAACAACAACATTTGCCTAATTTATTCCATCTTAGTCGATTGGATTTCCGTGTCATCACTTATATATTATATCATAAGAAAAGAAATTAAAAATCACAAAATTAAAAAGGAAATAAAAATTATAAAAATAAAATATAAA
Organism: Ottelia alismoides; assembly: GCA_037367405.1. Classification (NCBI taxonomy): domain Eukaryota; kingdom Viridiplantae; phylum Streptophyta; class Magnoliopsida; order Alismatales; family Hydrocharitaceae; genus Ottelia; species Ottelia alismoides. The sequence continues at coordinate 451,994 of JAZKJV010006154.1, read as the reverse complement.
AAAATAAAAAATAAAAAATAAAAAATTTAATACAATTAAAACCCCACAAAAATCAAAAAGTACAAAAATAGTATTGTTTATTTTAGACAATAGGTGTACCCTATCGGCATTGCTCTATGTGGTTCGACACTCTACGTACTTGTCTTAATACACATATTTTGTAGAGTTAAAGTAATAATAAATTTTGATGCATACATTTGCATTGAATTTATTGTGGGTTGATTGTTGTCTTAGTTGACTAGTGACGTTCCGAGTACCACGTGAGCGGTCGACACAAACGATTGCTGGATCCGACTTGTCAGACATTACAAGCCCTCCAAGACCGAGTGTTAGGAACCCCTTTTCCAATCAATTGAACATGTGGATGGGACGAACGGTGACTATAACTCCTATAGAGGTTCTCCTCCTCCTCTTAGTTCTTCGTTGGCTGAAAATGGAGGAGTATACTCCTATGGTTGGCAGAGGGATGCGTGCGGTATACGTCCTCTCCTCAGAATCGTCCGATGGAGATCAGATGGTGGTTAGATCTCTTCCTTGACTGCTACTATGGATTAAAGAGGGGTCGATGCCATCTGATATCGAGCAACAAGGTCAAGGTCTGAGATTCTCGTAAGGCATGTTTGCAGGGTGGTTGAGTTCAGAGCATAGTCATGCCAAAATCAATCATGCACCGCAGAAGGTGATGCCTAATGAAGTTGTTGCGTAGTGGGTGATAGACGTGGAGCGGCTCTCGGGTGGAGAGGTATCAAGGAGTCATGACCTCAGCCGACACACGACCAAGCCACAAAGGATGGTTGACCGAAGTTGTCCCCATCCTTGCGTCGAATGTGCGATTACGATGAGGACTGCAACTCGAGGACGATGATCGGGACCTAGAAGTTTCACCTCCAAAACCGAGTTGAAGATCAATCCATAGCTCATATAATCGATGGAGTAGATGGATTTTATCTCCTGAGATACTGAGTCGCTGCAAAGGATCTCAGTTGGAGAGAGGACCAGTCAATGGAGCTGGAGCCGGACCTGCACAAGAGGAATAGAGCGAGGGGGTGACAGTGATGGTCAGTGGATGTGGTGGAGGACCTATTTTAGCGAAGAAGATGGAAGTCCAGGTCGATTCAAGCTTAAGCAAAGCTCGAAGATGACTGTGGTGAAGGGATGTGATAGAGAAGGGAGATCCAATGTTTAGTCGGATCGATTAGTATGAAATTAGAAGAAGAAGAAAACAATAAAGATGATTTGGGGAAGAAGAATAAGTCACAATAGCAGAGAAGGGGGAAGAGGAGAGGAAGAAAAAAGACTACCTAGAAGGAGATGAACGAGTATGCTTAGGGAGTCGATCGGAGCAAAGTTTTGGTCATGGTTGATGCTTGAGGTTCTAACAAGAGAACCGAGCTCTCTCAGCGAGCGGAAGGAGTTGTTGTAATAAGGATATGCTTCCTCCTAAGTTATCGCTTGAAAAAATATTGAGGATGTTATCATGTGACCTTCTGTGCACAATTGTCCCCTAAGTGAAGGTGGTGGGGAGATCTCTCCTCTCTGCTCCAAAAATGGTAGATCCATGCAAGAGGAGGAGGCGATGGGTTTTAATGGTGGTCAGGACATGGTGAGAGAGGCGGAGGCAATGTGGGGCGAGATGGGGCTCATTGAGGAGAGTGAAAGGCGGAGATGGTAGTGGGGAGCTCGATTGAGACGAAGAGGCGCAATGAGGGGAGTTACTTTGCCCGCAAGAGACTGAGGAGGAAGAAGACAAAACACGGGCATTCGATTGGCCGAGATCGAATGATTGTGGATAAGCCACATGTAAAAAGAAGAAATAAAAGGCAAAGAAAAGAAAGCATAATTAAAAGAAAATGTGGAAAAGAACTGAGCCGTTGTATGAAGGGGTACTTTATCCAATGATTCTGAACGAGGTGGGTTAAGTGAGTAAGTGGGTTGACACGTGGCATCTACAGGAGTGGCCACGTGTCGCTCCTATAAAAATCAAAGAGTAAAAAGAGAATAAAAATCAAAAATAAAATATCAAACGATGTCAAATCAAAAGTAATCTTCATGAAAGTTGTTCATCTCGATGACATCTACAACTTTCTTGAAGGGATCAAAACCAAAGAAAAGGCATTTATACACAATGGATTTTTTTGTAATATTCTATATCTATAAAAGAGATAGATATATAGATCTCTTTTATAGATATAGAATATTACAAAAAAAATCCATTGTGTATAAAAGTGCTTGAAGAAGAAATTCTGAATATCATCTCAGTTTATGCACCGCAAATTGGTTTAGATGAAAAGACTAAACAAGCTTTTTGGGAGGATCTGGATAAGATTTTACAAGGAATCCCACAAAGAGAGATGGTTTGCATAGGTGGAGATCTTAATGGACATGTGGGAAAAGATGTTTCAGGGTATGCAAGTGTGTATGGAGGACATGGTTTTGGGGATAGAAACGAAGAGGGAAAAGTCATTCTGGATTTTGTAACTGCTTATGATCTTTTCATAGCAAACACTCTTTTCAAGAAGAGGGAGGAGCATTTAATTACTTATAAGTGTGTATCAACTAGAACACAGATAGATTACTTTGCGTTGAGGAGAAGGGATTGGTTGTGTTGCAAAGATTGCAAAGTAATCCCTGGAGAGAGTTTGACAACCCAACATCGCTTGTTAGTCTTGGATTTACAAATAAAAGGGCTGGTAAAGAAAAGGAAGGTTCCTAAGATCACTAGAACTAGGTGGTGGAATCTTCCGCTAAAGCAATCAAGCTTCAAGGAGAAGGTTTTAGAAGACTTATCTTGGGATTGTAGCGGTAGTGGAAACTAGATGTGGGAAGCAGTAGCATCTTGTATCCGAAAGGTAGCCAAAGAGATGCTAGGCGAGTCAAAAGGAGGAGCTCCGGGTCAAAAGGAGGCTTGGTGGTGGAGTGAAGGGGTGCAAGAGAAACTAAAAATTAAAAGAGCATGCTTTAAAGCTATGTCTAAGGATAGAACAGAGGAAACTGTCACAGACTATAAAATAGCGAAGACGGAAGCAAAGAAGGCTGTAAGCAAAGCTAAGTCAAAAGCTTATGAAGTTTTGTATAAAAATCTCAACTCTAAGGAGGGCCAGAAGGATATATTCAGGTTGGCCAAAGCAAGAGAAAGAAAGACCAAAGACCTTTCTCAAGTGAGATGCATTAAGGACGAGGAAGGTCACGTGCTTGTTACTCAGAAGGATATAGAGACTAGATGGGAGCAGTACTTCCATAAACTTTTCATTGGAGAAGGAAATAGAGAGATCACTTTGGGTGATCTAGCTAGTAGTGAAAGTTACTTGAATCGTGCATGCTATAGACGAATACAAAGAAAAGAAGTAGAGGAGGCTTTGAAGGTTATGAGACCTGGGAAAGGTGTTGGACCGGATGACATCCCTGTAGAAGTATGGAAAGTCTTAGGTGAGCGTGGTTTGACTTGGCTTACGAATCTATTCAATGTTATTTGGCGAAGCAAGAAAATGCCTGAAGATTGGAGGAGGAGTATCGTGGTGCCTCTTTATAAGAACAAAGGAGACATTCAAAATTGTTCAAATTACAGAGGTATCAAGCTGATGAGTCACACTATGAAAATTTGGGAACGTGTGATCGAAAGAAGGTTGAGGCAAGTTTCCCAAGTAAAAGAAAACCAATTTGGATTCATGCCAGGTCGCTCAACTATTGAAGCCATCCATTTGCTGAGGAGAACAATGGAGATTTATAGAGCTAAAAGGAAGAATCTCCATATGATCTTTATTGATTTGGAGAAGGCTTATGATTCCGTCCCACGAGAGATACTGTGGAGAGTTTTGGAGAAGAGACAAGTACCTGTCCTATACATTAATCTCATAAAGGATATGTATGATAGGGCTTTATCTTGTGTAAGGACCCCGATGGGGAAGACTGACTATTTTGATATCAACATTGGTTTAAATCAAGGTTCAGCTTTGAGTCTATTTCTTTTTACTTTGATTATGGATGAGTTGACAAGTCACATTCAGGATGAGTTACCTTGGTGTATGTTATTTGCTGATGATATTGTGTTGATTGACGAGACTAGAGATGGAGTAAATGAGAAGCTTGAGGTTTGGAGACATGCATTGGAGACTAAAGGATTTCGTATAAGTAGGGCTAAGACGGAATATATGGAATGCACCTTTGATGGAAGCAATGGTGAAGGAATCGAGGTGAAGATTGGTGACGATAACATTCAGAAGAGAGATTCTTTTAGATATCTGGGATCTATTTTTGCAACATGATGGGGAAATTGATGGAGATGTTACTAATAAAATAAATGCAGGCTGGCTAAAGTGGAGAGGAGCCTCCGCTGTTCTCTGTGATAAGAAAAATTCCTTTAAAAATTAAAGGAAAGTTTTACAAAGCAGCCGTGAGACCTGCTATGCTTTATGGTTCTGAATGTTGGCCTGTGAACCATAGACATGTGCAGAGAATGGTTGTAGCAGAAATGAAAATGCTAAGATGGATGTGTGGACATACACGTAAAGATCGGATTCGGAATGATGCAATCAGAAAAAAAGTTGGTGTAGCTCCGATCGAGGATAAGATGCGAGAAAATCGCTTAAGATGGTTTGGTCATTTGCAAAGAAGGTCAACTGATGCACCGGTTAGGAGATGCGAGTGTTGGGATGTTGAGCCGGCTAAGAGAGGGCGAGGACGGCCCAAGAAGTGTTGGAAAGAGACTATACGAAGGGATCTTAGTTTTTTGGATATAAATCCGAGATTGACCCAAGATAGATCTGAATGGAGGCGAAGAATCCATGTAGCCGACCCTACTTAATTGTGGGAAAAGGCTTTGTTGTTGTTGTTGTTGACTCTATATCTATAAAATGTCATTTTTTTAATGTTTTGCAGTTTTTTGTGATTTTAAAATAAGAGAAAAAATAAAAATAAAATCATGTATAATATAATAGAATTATTTATATCTTAATCTATTTTTTTGAATTTTTTAATAATTAAGAAAATAAATAAATTAATTAAAAATGATTTATTTATAGATTATTAATATATATACTCAAGAAGATTTATTTTATTTTATTTTTAATTCATTTTAGATTTGGATTTTTGTATATTTTATTAAAACATAAATCAAAGAAAATAAATGAAAAATTAATAAATTAAAAAGAATTATTTTTGTATATAAAATAATAAGGTCAAATCGGTCAATATATACAATATACAAAGAGGGCTAAAATTCAAGTTTCACATATGAACTCCGATTGTTTTGAATTCGATCATATTTTTTAGATAATTAGATGGATGTATATTAATTTAAAATTGAGAAGGGGTTCATAGAAGACAATATGTGAGAGATATTCGCATTTACGGTTTTTTATCTGAAAACTAGTGTTTGGATTTATTGAGCATATATACATGTTATTATTTTTCTAGTATTTATCCTTTATTGAGGTTAGTAATATGTACACAATAAAGTTGACTTTGTTTTATTTGGAATTAGTATAACATAATTAAAAATGGGAGAAATTATGAGAATATACAAGTGTTTATTTACACAGAATTTTTATCTTCTTATTAACGTAATTATGAGTTCTAAAATATGAATATTATTTACACATGCATGAGTGCTAAGAATGTGATTTAGATGATTAGATACAATTAATTACTTGAGAACAGAGCTCTATTTTCTGTTTTTAGAGTGATGAATCACATATTCATCAATGAGTAATGAACTAACCATCAGAAATGGTGATTGTCATTAAATATGGCCCCGAGAAATGATATAGATGCAATGAAAATATTAAATATGGTGGCCATCAGATATGGTTTAGATGATGTTGGGTATGCATTATGTATACACATTAGCTTTGGGATGTATGCAAGGCAATTTTTGGCCCTTGGTTTTGCCTATCCATATGAATATGTTTATTTTGATGTTCATGAACTTTGTATAGTTAACTAAAATGGTATTTGACGCAATAACTACCAAATGACGATGTTGATTTTAGTATTTTTTTATTAAATGTCCCTAAAGTATTTGCAATTAATTTATTAAAAAACTTTGTTTTTATAGATTTATTATAATACAAAGACTTTGCTCAAGTTATTTCAAGCATTCACTTTATGATTGCCATATTTTTTCATTTTTAAAAAATCAATTCCAAATGAGATCAATGTTTTCTTCCAAAATACTTAAGACTCATTCACTATATCTAGGCTCATTTTGGATTTATACTCACCAATCTATTATTTATTTATTATCTACAAAAATTTATAATAAAACATGATTATGATTACATAAGCTAAGATAGGAAGATTCATCACACAAATTTCGAGTAGCGGGATGGGTCAAGACACAATATTTATGTCCTACAAATATGCTTTAGAATAATCATCAATTAATGTTATGAAGTACATGTAGTCATTATGAGTATGAACGTTATAGTAACCCTAAATATAAGACTGAATTAGCTCAAAAAGCTCGCTTGTCTTAGTCTCAGAAACATAATAAGTTGCACGAGTGTGCTTTACCCTCAAACAAATATGATACACTAAGCCACAAAGCTTAAATATTTAAATAATAAAGGAAATAACTCTTTAAAATAACCAAATGGAAGATGACCCTAATATTTGTGCCATTGTATGACCTGACTCTAACAATCATTCTTGTTTTCCTTCCTTAATTCGCAGTCCTTAATGCCTGCCATTTTAACTGGTAGATGATACATACCTTCAAAAACTAAACTAATCCAATTATCCTCCATGTCACCATGACTTGAAACATACAACAATTAGTTGAAAAGACAAGTTCAAAGTTTTATTCTTTTGTTATCTTGCTAAGAGAAATCATATTTAGAGGAATGTCAAGAACATGAAGTGTATTGTGGATAACAAATTTATCAATAAAGGATACACTTCCTTTCCCTGCTACAGTGACATGAAATCCATAAGCAAGGGCAATGTTGTCCTTTCTAGAGGGTAACTTTTATGCTCTAAAGAGTTTTAGATCATTAGTCATATTGCTAGTGAAACAACTGTCAATTATCTAATCGAGTTTCGGATCATGTGTCCTATGTGAGGAAATGCACACACGCACATCCTGTGATCTCAACTGAAAGCCATAAGAAAAAATGGCATGCCAATAGCAAGCACTCTGAAAGGAAAATGGAAAAATCAACATACACTAATAGAAATTACATGCAAATCACAATAATAAAACATGCAAACAGCAACAATAAAAAAGAATATTAGCAGGGTGATGGTATCAACAAGAGAAACAACAAGTAACCAATCTTGCGACCCTAGCCAAGATGAGATACATCCCACATGATTCATTGTATCCTCACCTCAGCCACAAAACCGCAGCCCCAACGAGCATCAACAACAATAATCAAACAAGCCTTATTGGGGGGAGCTAGCTCCCGACAAAGAAAGCCCACCGATGGTCCAAACGAAGGGGGTTTCAACCTATCTGTCCATGCGATGGAGGAAATCTCCAGATATAGCAGACCCAACTTCGATCAAGGAGAACATAGACTCAAGAAGCCCTCCTACAGCAGAATAAACTTTTGAACAGAGACCAACATGGCTCCAGTAAGCGTGGTATCATGTAATTAAAAAAGCAAGCAACAAGACAACAGTTAACATGGAAACACTCTATCTCGAAAGGGAAAAATCATTGGAATTATCTATGTTGCTCGCATGAACTAGTTCTTTGTTCATTCTTTTTCTATATTAAACCAAGGTGGGATGAGTTACCTATATATTAGGTAACCGGTTAAACAGAGTCTCATATATTATCATTTACCCATAAGACAAGCAACTCATAAAGGGCATCAAAAATTTGTGCTTTAAGAGAGGATCTTGCTAGTGAAAATATTTTCGGTAATCGTGTTTGTGAAATTCTTTTGGTTATTGGGTGGTTCTTCTAGGGGACATGACTCGATTGTGGGTTCTTACCCTCGTGCTCGATTTGTGATCTTAGTGAACTTAACCTTTTTGAAAGAAGTCATTTCATAAAGGTTAATAGATAAATACTTGGGTTAACTAGATAGATCGACGTTGAACCTTAAATACGTGTGTCTCATATCCCTCTAGAGGACCTTGATGCTAAAATGCGCGGCCCTTTCTACAGGGGAGAGGATGATGATGCCAACCAGCATGTCTGTGTTGTGACAATAAAAAAAAGTAGGGTAAAGATGACAGTGCTAATGCGGATGGTGTTGTAGGAAAAGTAGACAAAGGTATAGAGCCTAATCTTCTTGGCGACATCAACTATTGTAGTGAAAAATTCAATGATGATACCATCTGAGGGGTCATGAGTAGTGACAATTTAGGTCAAACGTCATCTTTAAGGAAGGGTTCCTAAAGATGGAAGAGGATCTTGCGACTAATGATAATAGGAAAAGATTTAATAGTAGTAATAGAAAAACATGAGAAAAGGCCATAATGGTCAACAAAGATAACAGTTTATTTATTGCAAAAAAAATGAGAGATATACGACACTTAAACCTCGTTTAAAAATCAGACATCAAGCTGTAACTTTTTATAATCAATGGACTATAATGATTTTAGAGTAAAGTAGTAGACTTTTGTGTAACTTACTTCATATATCAACATGAGATAGTGATATGAAATGTTTGTTTTATAAATGGACTTTCTACTGTTCCCATCGAACAAATTGGATTTATATCGGTATAGACAAGGGATTACATATGCACATTCTCACACAAACATGTGTGTATGTGTATGCTTAGATGTGTGAGTCGTCATAAATAATTGTTTAGTCTAGTTGTTCTTTGAGCGAAACTGATTTATGCTAGTTAGCGTAAGTATATTGACGAGCACACAAATGATGACAGATGAGATGAGGGAGAGAACTCCCATAAGGTGAATCCGCAGCGTGGAGATCAGATGGCCCATGAGCCCCTCCTCCCAACCAAGGATGAAGTAGCAATAATTTTTCCTCGATGTCGATAAGGAGCAGATAAGTCAGGGACCCCTCCCATTGGTCACCATCGCTACGGATCCCATCTCCACCCTCTGTTCCCACCACATATTCCGCACTCACTCCCAACACCACAAGTCCAACCCCACCTCTCCATACAAAAGAAAGAGGTCACCACCATCGCTTAGAGCAACAACACCTCCCTCCCTTCTCCTCGCACTCTACGATGGTTGGCACTCGCAGCACAGACTCTCCAACCACCACCTCTAGATGGCAACCATCCCCATGCAGGCGTCGCTATCCAATTTTCCCGCAGTGCAAGTCGAGGTTCCTCATTGGGTCCTCGAGCAAGCTCTTATCGACCAGGACTACACTGTTGCTATCCACAGTTTTGTCTACAGGGTCCTTCAAAGTGGAGGCCAAGAAGAGAGAGTGGTTGCCATGCCTCGCATCCCCCGACTTGAGGTAACTAACATAAACACAACAACTGAATCTATCTTGACTGGCATATGAATTCATAAATAAATATGGTTTGTGGGTGCATGCAACCTTCCTTTTGACAACTGATTCGACCCACTCGGATTGGCCGAAGACCTAGAGAACCTCAGGTGGTTCGTGCAGGCGGAGCTCCACAACGAGAGGTGGGCGATGCTGGGGGTTGCTGGTATGCTGCTGCCTGAGGTCCTCACCAACATTGGAATCTTCAATGTGCCTAAGTGGTACGATACTGGCAAGGTAGAGTAATTTGCCTCATCCTCCACCCTCTTCGTGATCGAGTTTATCCTCTTCCACTACATCGAGATCAGGTGGCAGGACATCAAGAACCCGGTAGTATGAACCAGGATCCCATCTTCAAGATCTACAACCTTCCACCTAACGAGGCTGGCTATCCTGGTGGCATCTTCGATCTGCTCAAAGCACCCTCTGTCGAGGCTAAGGAGAAAGAGATCGCTAGTGGTAAGCAGTTACAATTCTCGGCCAACCCCATCTATAAAATGCAGAATCAGTCTGATCGATTTTTTGGTTATTTCCAGAATCACAGTTTGATGGACGAGTTGACAAGTCACAATCAGGATGAGATATCTTGGTGTATGTTATTTGCTGATGATATTGTGTTGATTGATGAGACTAGGGATGGAGTAAATGAGAAGTTGAGGTCTGGAGACATGCATTGGAGACTAAAGGATTTCGTATAAATAGGGTTAAGACCGAATATATGGAGTGCACTTTTGATGGACGAATTGGCAAGTCATATTCAGGATGAGATACCTTTGTGTAAGTTATTTGCTAATGATGTTATGCTTATTGGTGAGATTAAGGATGGAGTAAATGAGAAGCTTGAGGTCTGCAGACATGCATTGGAGATTAAGGATTTCCTATAAGCAGGGTTAAGACTGAATATATGGAGTGCGCCTTTGATGACAACAATGGTGAAGGAATTGATGTGAAGATTGGTGATGATAACATTCGGAAGAGAGATTCTTTTAGATACCTGGGATCTTTTTTGTAGCATGATGGGGAAATTAATGGAGATGTTACTAATAGAATAAATGCAGGCTGGCTAAAGTAGAGAGGAGCCTCTGCTATTCTCTGTGATAAGAAAATTTTTTTAAAATCCAAAGAAAAATTCTACAAAATGATCGTGGGATCTACTATGCTCTATGGATCTGAATGTTGGCCTGTGAACCAACAGACAATGGTTGTAACAGAAATGAAAATGCTAAGGTGGATGTGTGGACACAGATGTAAATATCGGATTCGGAATGATGCAATCAAAAAGAAAGTTAATGTACCTCTGATCGAGGATAAGATCCGAGAAAACTGCTTAAGATGATTTGATCATTTGCAAAGAAGGTCAGCTGATGCACCAGTTAGGAGATACGAGTCTTGAGAAGTTGAGCTGGCTAAGAGAGGATGAGGACATCCCAAGAAGTGTTGGAAAAAGACTATACGAAGGGATCATAATTTTTTGGATATAAGCCCAAGATTGACCCCAGATAGATCTGAATGGAGGCAAAGAATCCACGTAGCCGACCCTACTTAATTGTGGAAAAATACTTCGTTGTTGTTGTTGTATTTGCAGGGAGGCTAGCGATGTTGGCGTTCCTTGGGTTCATCGTGCAGCACAACGTGACGGGGCAATGACCCATTTGACAACCTGCTGCAGCACCATTCCAACCCATGGCACAACACCATCATCCAAACACTCAAGGGCTGATCTTGAATTGCATGGGATTAATTCTTTTCTTGTTATCAATGCTTGTAGTGTATTTCTGTTCTTGAGTGAGATGCGAGTTCTGAAGCAAAAAGAAACTGTCATATAGGATGAACTCTGAAATTGTTGTATAATCACCTTAATGTCAGTTATCTGCTTTCTCTCGATGCTACCATTTTGCAATGCCTTTTAACTTACTGCACTGCTAATAGAGAACACCAACATCGTAACTCTACGGCATTACCTAATTTAATTTGCGGAGATGGAGTAAGGAACTTCATTTCAAATAATTGCTTTATTGGCATAAAATCAATCTACCAAACTGAAAAGACTAAAGAATATCATCTTCTCTTAGTTCACAAGTGGGTGTACCATGTATCCTACGGGATGCAAAAATTGAAAGAAAAAAATAAGCTGTATACACAGAACTTTCTCTCTCTCTCTCTCTCTCTCTCTCTCTCTCTCTCTCTCTCTCTCTCTCTCTCTCTCTATTTCATTTGTATATCAGCCAAGAATGATAGTGTATGTTCAACTATGGTTACAGCGTGTCACAACATTCTGAAGGTGTAGACCGGAAGATGCATAATGATTGTGAGCACCAACTTTTACATTTGCATTAGAGTTCGTTTGCTTCCAGTAGTCTGAGTATAAAATAATCGCTCCACCGAGGTTGGTCAGTAACCATCAGCCATGGCCAAAAGAACTGGCGAGTAGTTGAACGGGTGGTCAACCTTGATTTAGTTGCTGCAGAAGAGAGAAGAAATTGCAAAGAAAATAAATGGGATTATATTCTATTTGTTGCAAAAGATGGAAGCAACGAAATTATCATGTGTAGAGTTCACAACCAAAAAACCACTTTAGGATAGGAAATGTTAAGAGTGGGATGCTAATATTTTTCTATATTTACTTTCAATATAATTTGATTCTGATGTGGTCAACTAATAAGTCTTATTATACGATTATTTCAAAAATGTCTTGGTCTGTCTTTTTCACCGTTACCACTTGACGTGGGAAAAGCTTGGTTTTGTTGTTGTTTTTGTCTCAGCTACTCTTCAATACTTTAGCAAATTCTATAATAATAAATTGCAAATACTTGCAGTATATTGAAATTGGATTATATTTTGGCCCTACGAACTTGGCCCGAGAATTCTTCCTTCTAAGACTAAAGTATGGCAAAATCCAAAGATCGATTGTTTTGCTTTTGTCCCCTGTTTTAAAACTGTTTCCAATCAAAAAGGCAATTTCTTCTCAACCTGAGATAACCATGACAAAATCCAGAGGACTTACTTGAGGGTATGAATGCTCATCAAAAGCTGGAACATCAGCACACGGCACGGATGGAGAAGCCCAATCCTGGATACCATCAAGATAACCTTGCCTTGCCATTTCAAATCCATCCATTCGATAGTTAACTGCATCGCCATGGAAGTTAAGCAGTTCAGGCATCAATTTCTTCTCACCAAGTGGATTCAGATCATATGGATGGCAGGAAAATTCTGCTCCTATATGAAGGCTCAAAGATGCATTTTGGTTGAACTCATTCATGGACACCATGTGTTCTTGTTTAGTTGGATCCAAAGGATTGTCTGTCATAAAATAACCTTGATAACTAGGAATCAAGGGAATGGAGTTGTCCGCACCACAGTCAATATCTCTGGAGACAATAAAGCAACACCTTAACATTTACAAACATATACCAAAAATAAAGAAGAATTTTGAAATGAAAGAATAATATTAGCAGGAAAGAAATGGAAACTTATCTAAGCCTACATGTATTCAAATAAAAAGGAATTTAAATGAATATAACTCTTAGTTGCAACTAGAGTACCTGTCAGCTAAAAGTACTCAGGTAAAACTACAATCTACTCAAGATCTTAGCTTTGCACCGGTCAAAGTTTAATCTTTAAAGATAGACTAGAAGATGTAAGCACATGATTGTCCGTAGGAGTGCTAATCGAATCAAATACCTTCGAAGCCTTAGGAATTCAAATTCAATTCATTTTAAAATTTTTAAATCCGAGCTTGAATCAAATTTAAATGAATTTCGTAATTTGAATTCCAATTTGACTTATTTTGAGTTTCAAAATATTCAAATTCGGTTCATCTTATACTGAATTTGAAAAGTTAATTGATTCTATAAATCCTATAAAAATATTTTGTATAAAAAGTTATAATTATAAATATGCTATTTTATTTTTGTTCATTTTTTAATATAAATAATTAGACAATTTTTTCCATATAATTATAAATATGTTATTTTAGTTTACCACAGTAGTCCTCAACGTATTCAAATAATTCACGTCAATTAACACCCCAAATTGTTTCCTTTCTATTCTGTATTATCATCCCTACTCTAACTGCAAAAGATTATGATGGCCCGAGGTATCAGATTATAAGGTTGTGACACTGATTATGCAAATCTTTGACAATTGGAAATCCAGTACAAGACGAACTTATTATCCAACTTCCTGACAAAAAATTCTGGCCTTTAGATGCATTAGTTTTTGGCAGGTGATTAGTGTGCAGTGTAGTGACAAATTTTAAAGTAAAATATTTGTAGTACTAACTACACTCGACTGAATTGGATCAATTGGGAGGAAACAATAGTACTCTGTCTAGTTCTTATCATATTTGACTTGTTCATGCTGTATTGATCTTGACCATCTTAAGATTTATCACATCTGCAAATCTCAATCATCATGTTTCTATGACCTTTATGTTCTATTCTTCCTATATTATAAAGCATTGCGTAAAAAGGGTCCTGAAATTTGAATTCATTTCTTGAGTTTTTGTTTTTGTTATTCTTGAGCAAAAATCCATTATGTGAGGAAGCACCTGATACAGTATCATACCTCGGGGGAAGTAAGTCCATATTATCTTGTAACAATGATTGCCTGGCATCATTACACTGAAGCCATGCCATTTGCTGGGAATGTTGCTCTCCATCCATCCCCAGTGGTAAGTGAATTCCATTATCAAACTTCAGAACCATAGAAGCAAGGAACTAAGGTCTTTGTTTTCCTTGAAACAGAAGTCAGATTTCAAGAGAGAGAAAAACCTGATTAAAGCAGTTAAGGGACATGAGCTGCTGCTTTTGAAAATTCTCCTGCAATACAGCAGTAAATTGACATGTATATCATGATAATATTCAGAATTTTGTCTAACTTTGCGGGTGCAGTATACAATACAACAAAAAATAGATCCACATGAAGGCAACGTTGACAAGCGTGTTTTTATGGCAGCATCATATGCGATATTGTATGAGTTATGACTATATAGCTTTTTTCATGTTATTTGCTTGTTTAAAGTATTTGTTTTGTAATCTTTTCACCTAACCCTCAATATTATCGAGATATAGATTCCCATAATGAATTGAAGTATTTTTTAAAGTATTGTTCTCAAATGGTGTCAGCAATGATCCTTGATTAATTTCTTTATTCTTCTATGTTTCTCCAAATTTGAAAAAAAAGGATCGGAAGAGAGTAATGGTAACCCTAGCTGCTGGCACCACGGCAGTCTGTGCTGTCCTGCCGTGCTGCCACTCAATGGTCCTTCCTGTGCCAATGTGGCCTTCCACTTGCTGCATTGTTGTTCCTAGCAAACTAGTTATTGATCTTCATTGATCCGTGTAGCTACCCATGGCTCTCCAAAATCGCCGCAATGTTTTTTCATGGTGCAATTCAAAACCATGTGCCATCACGACTTTCCAACACTATTTCACAGCAGGTATTCTGGTAATCAGGGTGAACGGATACCTGAATCGAATGATGAAGAAATATCCGGAACTTTTAGATACCCATTAAATTACATGGACCGGGTCTTCGCAAAATCGACCTTCCAGAGAAAACCTTGCACATTTCTCTACTTCCAATCTACAATCATCACAGTGGCCATCACAACACTATCCATCATAAATCTACTCGGAATGAAGGCTGTCTAGAGAGGAAAGACTATCATTAATCACATACTGAAACTGATTAGATAACAACTTACCTACTTAGATAGCATTCGAGAGAGCAATCATCCTAAAGTCCTCGATCCTAGTTGCAACCTCCTTTCACAAAAGGAACAAAAGAGCTCTATTAACCCTGTCAAAGCAGCAGTTCCCTTGTCTGAACTCTGCAATCAGCTCCATGACCCCATCCATAACCACACCCCGTGTCTAATGGAAGAAGAAGACGAGAAAGCCATCTGGTCCAAAGGACCCATCTGCACCACAACTTCCTTGACCTTTGCAGCCAAAAAATCCTGGATCAGCCCCTTAGATTGCTCGTTGGATATCCTAAAAACACCTCGTACAAACCATCATCCCTGCGTGCGAACACGTCTACTGAGCGATTTAAAATGGACCAACATCGTAAAGCCAATTCTCTCCTCATCATGTACCCATTCACCCTCCACCGAGATTGAGTGAATGCCGTTCTGCCGATATAAGTTGCTCACCATATATGAAAAAACCTAGTGTTTGCATCGCTCTCATGTAGCCACTTCTGTCAAGATCTATGTCTCCATTCAACCTCCCTCTTCTTATCTTCCTCCTCAATAATACTCTCATGCTTTATGTGGAGCTCATGCGTAACTTCATTCATCTCGCACACACCCTCTATACCATCCAGCCGAAATATTGCATCAAGAGCCTTAGATCTCTTCTCCTTACAATTATTACTTACCTTCTTCTTGTACTACTCAATGAGCATCCTTCTTAACCTAGAAAGTTTCTCGACCACCCTTTTAGTCGTAGAACCTTTCATGTGGTGTCCATGCCAGAACTCACCCACTAGCTATTTGAAACCACTTTCAGACATCCACGCCTTCTCAAAAGAGAATAACCCTACTGCTTGAGAATGTTCTCATGAGTCCCAACAAAGGGAGACATGAGGCCAAATAATCATTGTCAACAAGTGAAACATCTTCATCGGTTCCATGGATAAGAAAAAAACAGTCAATCCTTGATCTTGAAGTGATACTTCTCTAGGTATAATTGTAATTGGATGCATCCATTTGCTCCAAAGTAAACTCTTCTATCACAGCTGCAACGCTCGATGAGTCTGGATCTTGACCACCTTGGGCAGAAGAATTTTTGTCTTATGCAAGGAGATCTATCACAATTACTTTGTTTACCTAGTAAATGGTTCCATCTCTCCCTATGAGAGGTGCGTTGAGTTTCTTCATATCTTAAAGATGTCTAATGTTAATTATTTTCCTTAACTTCATAGGAGCTCATTGTTTATTAGTATACTTTGTGTGAACCGTAAGTATAAAGTGATGCATCTCCTTTTTCTTTACACGAGACAAGGAAGATCATTGGCAGGGGGTATAGGAAAAATGGTCTCTGCTACATGAGCATTCCTGGATTTTCTTTGTAGGAACTACCTTGATTTCTATGTTTAGGACACGTATCATGTCCATCGGCTTTTGGTTAGTGATGCTTTATAATCCCAATCGCCACTTTAGTCGTGGTTACCTTTAATGAAGAATCTATCAGAAAATGCAACTCTGCTGAGATATTGGTTATCTTTTATCACCTTTATGTATTCTTTTTCTTTCTGTCTGCTAAGATATTGGTTTCTCCTCTATTATAAGAGAATCCTAGGGCCTTATGAATAAGGAACTCATTCATTTTCTCTTTACATGGTATCAGAGCAACGGTACTAGACCGGAGTTCTCGTACCCTTACCCTAACCTCACCCACCACCCATCTCCTCTGCCTCACACCGCTGGGGACCTTCCTCAAGTCGTGTGTTGTCGCATCCCCTCCTTCTAAGGTTGCTACGCAACCACCAACCCCCTCCAAGACCGACTATGCCGCGACCCAACGATAGTAGGCCATTGTGCGCTACCGTACAACCCTACCAAGGCCTCCAAGCTGCCGCAGGCCCCGCTGGACCCCCTTGTATCATCGTAGGGCCACCCCAGGCCCTCCCTCGACGTTGCCCAGCCCACCATTAGGCAACTGCACCTCCACCATCCCGTTAGGGCGCTTCTCAATCATCGATAGGCCCCTGCGGGCACTCCTTATCCTATTTGGTGCTGCCCAAAATTATTGTGCGATCCGATTTTGATCGGAAAAGGTGATTTTAGACTCGTAAATCATCTTTTCCAGTCCTAGTGCAGATCGAGGATTGACGAGTTGATGAATCACCGATCATCATCTTTATTCATTTATTTTAGCTTAAAATCTCTTATAAAATACTTGTAACGATCAATAAATAACTCTTTTTAATAAATATGTATTTTTCTATAAATATTGTATACTTATTATATTTTTAACCTAAAATAAATAAATAAAGGAAAAATAAAAGAAAATAAAAGAAGGGATTTTTACCAGACGGACCCTATAATCTTTGTCAATTACCTCAATGACCTTCGAAACAACTTAATTCTTCCCTCGACCCCATAAACTTGCTAACCCGTACCCCATGAACCATGTGGTTAACTCCGATCCATTGGACTGTTTAAAACTAACCAGATTCCGTTAATTTATTATATATAATACCCTTTTATTTTGCAAAAATTACAATAACTGCCATTATCCCTTTCTCCTCCCTCCTCCTCACCTCACTTTCCCCATTCAGAATCTCCTCCCACCTCTGCCTCTTCCTCCTCCGCCCGACCCTCCACTTCCTCCTCCACCCCCGCTTCCTGCCTCCCCTCATCCACCTCCGCCTGCAGCAGGGCCCCCTCCACCGCCTCCTCCACCCCCACTTCCGTCCTCCCTAGCCTCTTCCCGCAGCAGGACCCTCGCCCCCTCCCCCTCAACCGCCTCCTTCTCCCCTTGTTCATCGTCGCTCCCTCCCCTCCACCGCCTTCTCCACCCCTGCTCTCCTCATGCCCACGCCTTCATCCGCAGCAGGGCCCCCGTCCCCTCGCCTTCCACCATCTCCTCCACCCTCGCATCCACCCACAACAGGACCCATGCCCCACCCCCGCATGCACGGACTCCTCTGCCCCGTCCCCTCGCCCTCCACCGTCTCTACTACCCCCAGATCCGCATCCACCTGCATCAAGGACTCCTATTTTTTGAGCTCCCTGGCAAGCTTCCTCCTCTTGAAGCGGCGCTAGGAGACTTGTATGAAGATTCTTGCTGTCCAACCTCCTGAACTGGTTGGCCACGAACCACAGGTCCTCAGAGCGCAACGCGAAGCCCTCCACCTCCGAGAGCACCCCCTCCACCCCTGCCCCCACTCCACTGCCTCCTCCACCCCAGCTCCCCTCCTCACCTGCCTCCACCCGCAATAGGACCCCCGTCCGCAAAGGACCCCTACCTGCAAATCGTCGATTCCCCGCCTCCTTCTCCCTTGCAATGTATTTATTTAGCAGCTATAGATATTTGATTAATCGGTTCAAGAACTCATCTCGAAAATTTTTAAAAATCATTTTCGTGATCGGAAGATATGGTTTATCCGTAAAAATGGAAAAAATTGTGATTTGGTAGACGGATGGAGATGTAGTAAAGAGAGAAAATAAAAAGAGGAGGGAGAAGAAGAGGAATGGAGGAAGAAAAAGATGAAGAAGAAGAATGACATGAGGAGGTGGAAAATCCACCATCAAATGCACATGAGATTAGATTAACCCATGTTATTAACTCAAGTAAAAGTAAAAGTAACGGCAAGGTCTGTGGGTTAAGACGGAGCATGTTTACGGGGTCGAGGAAGGAATTAAGTTGTTTTAAAGGTCATGGAGGTAATTGACAAAGATTATAGGGTCTGCCGGGTAAAAATCCCTAAAAAGAATGTATATATGAAATAAATACAGGCTGACTCTGACCCCGAGATTAGGTCAAGGCTTGACCTGATCGATAAAAAATAGAGGGAGATAAGGCTTCATCCAGAAAAAAAATCAAGAAAAATCAATCTTCACTTGTATATTCATCATTGTACATATTACACATACTGTAGACATTTCTTCTACTATTTTATTTATCACAAAAATCATCTCAAATAAAAATATTTTCTTCTTGAAACTTGTGCACAAAAATAAGTTATAAATATTAAAAATAATTACAAGAAGAATCATTGTACATATTAAAAATAACAACACTTTGAAAAGACCACAAAGCTCAACTTGTCAGATCAATATCTTCACAAAAATTCAAAATTAACCAAACTCACTTTCATTGTGTTTAAAATTAAATAAGCTTTAAAATAAAAATGGTTTCACTAAAATCAGAGTTAAGATGTGAACAATGGCTTTTTGAAGTGTTGTTGTATAGTATACCTATGTTGTACATTATATTATTTATTGTATCTATTTATTTTCTTGGTATTTTGTACATATTTTATTTTTCAATATTTGTATGAATTGTATTTCATGTATAAAAATGCAAATAAAAATAAATAAATCAAAAAATAAAAATAAAATATCATAATTATTGTAATGATATCGCATACCTATATTATACATAACACTTTTATTTAACTTAATAAATTAATTTATAGAAATCAAATAAAAGGATATTTAAAATCATTAAATAATAATGTAAAGTAATAAATTAATAAATTATATAATTATTTATAAAAATAATTTAGTAAAAATCAAATTGTTGTATATATAAGTATTTTTATCTACAAATAAAGATGTTTATTTATTTTCACCTATCTAATTAATTTATTTAGTTTATTAAAAATAACCAAATTAGGTTTGTTTAATTATTAGTATTTTTTATTTATAAAACTTTTTAATTTAAATTCATTTTCTAATTTATTTTTAATTTATTTCATTTTTTACTATTTTGTCCATTTCCTTTTGTCTTCGTTCGGGCCAACCCTCATGATTTGCGGACTTGGGTCTGTTGACCCGGGTCAACTCCCCTTCTTTCCCCATCCGCCTGAACAACCTGGCTGACTGCACATATTCTCTGATTTATTTCTCACGATCCATTGATCCTCTCCTCCCGATTCCTTCTTCATTTTGATTACCCGAATAACCAATAAACTCGCCCGAATAAAATTCACTCCTCTTGTGCCTCGGTTCCCGAGCAACGATGATTTCAATTTTCACTATCACCTTCCTCTAAAAAACCTCCCTAGATCCTTCCTCACTCCCTGATCCCTTTTCCACATCATTAGCGTCTGAGATCGAGCCCCAGAGTGATAGGTTGTGATAGGGCTTCGTCTCTGCGATCGGGAGCGCATCGATTTGGCTTGGGAAACATGATCCGATCACATCATCGGAGCTCCGCTGCGATGTCCAACTTCTTCATCTGCCACCACGAATCGAGGCCGAGACCCATCATCTTCATCGTATGTTAATTTAGCAAAGTTTCCCTTTCAAATTCATCTTTAATTTTCGCAATTTCATTTCAAATTTGTTTAGATTAGTCTATCCCCGATTTGGCTCTGATCTGCTTGATCGGAACCCATCTGTGCATTGGTGTTTCGCTCCGACCTTCATCTTACATCAGCTGTTCATTTCTACATTCTCCTCCCATTTTTATTCAACCAGATCTCGCCCAGATCTGGAATCCGACCTTCCTTCTGATCGCCTCTGCCAGAGGCCATCCATTCGCCCATATTTCCCATCATTTCGAGCTAATAAGCCAGCTGGAGATCCACCTCCGAGCAAAAGAATAAATTGCAGGGCCTAGGACATTATCTGGAGCTTTGATCACGTATTTGGAGCTTGACCTTTAGTCGTAGAACACCTGACACTCCAAATCGTCGATCGATGGCCATAGAGCTTCATCGCCACATCCATTCGACACAGGATTGTCAGAGCTACCTCCAACGACCTTTAGACATGAGATCAACTGCAGATCGGAGGAGTTCTCGGCGATTCAAGCTTAGTTGCTCCCACCTCATCCCTATAATTTCATGCGTTGTTTCCATCGTCAGATCAGGAACAAGACACCCATATCAGATCACGTCCGTCCATTTTGCCCCAAAGCTCAGCCATCAGATCGAAGCTTCCAGCACAAAGCTCAATCGTTAGATTTGCACGTGATACGCACATGTCACGGTGATCTTTGCACTTGACCCCCTGCTATTTTATTAATTGTAAATAACTCCTTCTAAGGATACATGTTTGCATGTGGTGTTGTGAATAATTGCATCAAAGTCCTTGGTTGTTTTTATATTTACAATTTGGTCGATTTTGATCAGGATTTAACAAGTCGCTTATCTGGACGACTAAATCTGATCTATTTCAAAGCGTAATGCTATTAGCGCGAGATCAGCGACTCGAGCCAAATTAGAAGATCGAACGTCCATAGAGAGAAAAATGACCCAGAAGGCTGCTTTGCCAGGAGTCGAACCTGGTTAGGAGAAGTCTCTCCTCTTGTCTCCTACCGTCAGCCGCCGCCATAGAAAATCAAAGTCAACGAAGACAGCTTCGTGTGCTAGTGCACGAGCTTTGTGGTGAATTTGCAATAAAAGCCCTCTGTGTTTTCTGTTACTATTTGGACCTCAATATTAAATTAATCCCATCAAGGTTCGTGCTAGCTCGACTCATGTGTGCATGTGAATGACCGTTGACTAACCTATGTTAATTGATGATTCTATTGTAGTATTTGGGCAATCAGGATCAATAAAAAACCGTTAAGATTAATTATTCAACTAAAGCGAGCGGTCAATTTATTTTTTACTTGGGCAAGCCCAAGCTCGAACTCAGGGGGGCCACTGTCTCCTTAGGTCAACTATTAGGCAATCTAGAGAATAAGTTTTCATGGAATATTTTTGTATTTTTAAGTGCAATTTAATGAATAAAATGCAATTTCGAGCTAGTTTAAGAACTAAAATGCAATTTACGACCAAATCAAGTCCAATAATGATTAAACTTAGCTCGAAGATTAAATATGATGAAATTAAGCTACATTAATTTTTTTGGAATTTTCGGATGTAAATGGGAATTAATTGTGAATTAAATATGAATACAGGGTGATTTCGAGCAAAATAATTTTAATAAATAGCAAACCAATTTAATTTTAGGAACTAAAATTATCCTAAATGTAACTAATAAGGATCTATCCAACAAAATTATTAAATCCTAAAAAATAATTGATGTACGACCTATTAAAAATTGATTTACGAAATCACCATTTACTTTATTCCGACCTCGATGTGCGTGCAAATGACATGAAATTTGGGCATAATGTAGAACACAAATAAATCCATCCAATATGATTTTTTTGGAATTTTTAGAGCAACAAATACTTTAATAGCAATTTCAAAACATAAAATGGGTAAATTGTGCAAGTTTTTACCAAATTAACTATAATAAATCCGTCACTATTCACAAGATTGCAAATAAATACTCATTAGATAAGGAATTAGTTGAACTACAATATGTAATTTTTTGAAATGAAAATTGCTGCGAAAATGAGACTCAAACAAATGTGCAAACACAGGGTTCTAAATGCAATTACAGAAATAAAATTGATAAAACGAGTAATTATCGGCTGTGTAGTTGGCCGACTAGTCGGCATGATTAGTCGGGTTGACTGACTAATGGTTGACTAGGCCTAGTCGGCCGAGTTTTACAACAGTGATATAAGAATATGATATAAAAAAGGGGGCAGTAGTTCAGTTTGGAGACATTTCCTTAAAGTAGCTTGAAAATTTTCCTCGTAGCAAGCAGTTGTAATTTTTCAAGTAGTTGTGGATTTTCAAATGAATATGCCTTACTACTTGTTTCTCTTGCTACCACTTTAAATGTCTGTTTATTTTAATAAATTTTTGGGAAATACTAGCACTCGCTGACGCCTCTTGTACCTTTCATGTGTGGCAGGCAAGCAACCTGCATCTCAGTAGCTGGTTGATGATTTATGACAACCAGGAATATATCAGGCAGTACAGTTACTTTTGTCAATGTTTTAGTTCAGTTCATAATGTAAATGCTCCCTTTTCTCTTCTGTAAATTTTGGGATATATGTATTGTTAGAAAATCGGAAGCGGAAGCGAACATGGAATAAAGATAATAAAAGAAAAGAACAGCGGGATTTTTACGTGGAACCCTACTCCGTGAGGAGCGGGATGAAACCACGGGAGAAGCCCTCAAAGTGGCGGATATTCTATTCCTTTTTCTCATCTGTTACAGGAGGCCTGGGGCTCCTTATATAGCTTCCACAGGGCCTTCAAGTCCCACCACTAGGCGGTATGGGACTAAACTCAGTGGTGGGGTAAATGGACCCTGGAGGGATCCATTTACCCACCTATTACATAAGTGACGTATGCTCCAAATACTCTAACACTCCCCCTCAAGCTGGAGCATGCAATGCTCAGCTTGGACAAACAATACATGACACTACAGACAATATTAACCCAACGCGCACAGCTGCTGCAGTCGAGGACGTTGCTTCTCATGGCGTGCATGTGAGGAGGACGAACAGGGCTGGAGTGTCTATCTGCCTCAGAGAATGGTACTCTACTGTGGAGTCCCTATGATACCACATGAAAACCCTTGCCCTTAATGGCATAGGGAATAGTCCTCTGCTATGGAGTCCCTATGGCTCACATGAAAGCTCTGGCCGACCAACAAGAATGACAAATGATTGGCATGCGTCATCGTCGAGTCTGAATCTGAAATTTGTAGAGTCTGAATATATGACCGGTCTGCAACATCTGATATCTGAATCTTAGAACAAGACATGTGACTCTCTATATATACTCCCCCTTTCTCCCAAACTGGTCGGAATGACATTGTTGACCACGTTGGGAGAAGATAAGATACTACATAAATATGGGGAAAATGAATATTCTCAAGAAATTTCTTTTGCGGCTTTTCTTCATTTTTTTTTGTAATAAGCCGTCCATTTTTTTTTGAACATATTTTTTTTTATATAAGCCGTTCCAACTCTTTTTTTTTCGGCTTTTGTAACATTTTTTTTCTTTCTTCTTTTTTTTAAATTTTTGCGTACGATTTTTTTTTGTGTACGCACCTTTTTTTTAACCAAACATCAAACATACAGCCCACTGGCTTTTAACTCTCCTCTCTCTCTTTTAAAACACATCTCACAGTCCCCCTCGTATATTTTTTCTTTTCGCAGGGACCTTTAAATAAATAAACCAATTTTTTTTTATAATAAGAATGCAATCCAGCCCCCTTTCTTTCCCAGAGAGCACGCGCCTAGGGTTTGGGAACTGGAACCCATCTTTCAATCGCCTGCCGCCTGGGCTCGCGCCTGCCTGGAGGCGGCTCGCGCCTGCCTGGAGGCGGCTCGCGAGGGGAGCGCCGCCGCTCGGCGCCTGGCCTCGTGCCAGCCTGGAGACCGCACGTGATGCCTATGAAGGCGCTAGGGAGGGCGCCATGGCTTGATGGAGAGGCGCGCGAGGGCTTGGAGCGCACGAAGAGAGGTACCGCTGGGCACATGGAACTGGGAGGATCTGGAGATCTGGACTTGGAGAGGCTTTCGACAACGGCACAGCGAGATGGTGGCCTGGAGCAGCCCACCGCCTGTTGGGAGAAGACGCGCGGTGGTGTGGGGGGCCGCCTGGGTGAGGTGCGCAGGAGGGATCGACTGCGTGCGTGGAGCGCTTCGCCTGAGATGAGGGCTTCAACAGAACACCACTGGGGATTTGCGGCTTCAGAGCCGCCTGGAGGGATTTGCGGCGGGGCCGCCTCTGCTTCGTTGGAGATCTGGGAACTGGAATCTGAGAACCCGTGCGATGGGGAAAGGTGCTATGGTGCGCCGTTTTGCTGGGAAGATGAGAGAGATTCGATCGCAAAAAAAAAAAATAGGGTTCCAAAGAATGAAACCCTAGAACATGAATCCGGCCAGGATAACAACAGATCTTCACCATAAAATGAATCTCGAACAAAAATAAGAACTTGAATAAAACAAGTATGAAATCCTCGAGAATCGACCCGCTCTGATACCATGTTAGAAAATCGGAAGCGGAAGCGAACATGGAATAAAGATAATAAAAGAAAAGAACAGCGGGATTTTTACGTGGAACCCTACTCCGTGAGGAGCGGGATGAAACCACGGGAGAAGCCCTCAAAGGGGCGGATATTCTATTCCTTTTTCTCATCTGTTACAGGAGACCTGGGGCTCCTTATATAGCTTCCACAGGGCCTCCAAGTCCCACCACTAGGCGGTATGGGACTAAACTCAGTGGTGGGGTAAATGGACCCTGGAGGGATCCATTTACCCACCTATTACATAAGTGACGCATGCTCCAAATACTCTAACATGTATAACTGTCACTATGTTGTATATCACGAGGATCCACAATGAGATGGATATAAGAGAAGTTTTACAAAAAAATTACATGTGGCTTATGTGGAACATTGAGTCATAGCAAACGCACATGTCTAAGAAAAAACTCAGAAGCATATTCATCAACTACAGCTCCTAATACTACAAGTCGAAACAAAAATAGATGTGGGAAATGTGGAGGGGAAGAGCATAATAAGCGAAAATGTACTGACCTCAGTAAGTTTGTTATATTTCTCTTTACAACAATTGTAATACATGCGTAATAAACATAGTTTGTTGCTTTGAACATTTGGTATAACTTCTCGTTCTCAACTCAATCACTAATGTATACAATTGCTATTTGTGTTATAGATGGATCTGGGTTCCATTGACACTTCTGTGCTGACACATCAGGACCGACACCACATGCCAAGTATGGGAGGGTGATCTAAGTTATGTAGCTTATTTCATTTCATTTCCATGATTTGCATTTATAAATCTCAACAGTAACACTTCATAATTTTGTTGTTGGTAGGTATCATCATGGCTACGATGTCGACAAAGGGATAAACAAGTTTGGTACATACCACTTGACGATCGTATTCGGCCTTATGTTGTGCAGGTAGGTTTTGGAAGACGTGAGAAGTTCGCAATTACAGGGAATTGATCTTAGATATGGAAAAACAACCTATCAAAGGAGGAAAAGATAAATATGTATTCTGTGACGATTTTTGACAATGTATTGTATCTTAGATATTTTATATTGTATCTTAAGATGAACTATTTTCTAATCCAATGGAGGCTTTTTGTGGATATCTTTTCCTATTAGGTATGACATGAATGACTTTGGCATATCCTATTTGTGGATATACTTTTGGAAATCTTTTCTCTGATGATAAGGTTAGAGAATCATGTTCTATTTCTTTTTTTGGTCCCAGCATCAATTTCTTTTTATTTTTTTGTGTGAACTGCAGAGTGTAGCGCAAGAATTCTATGTGTTATAGGCATAAAAGCGTAGGGATTTTATGCGCTATAGAGAAGCGCATACATTCTATGGGACACCCTATAGCACATACATTATACGCGATTTGTCTACAGTATTGACTTAAAAATTGTTGGCTTAGTTCAGAAATAATGTTTTTGAACGTAGAAATTTGTCTCCTCATACTCTGCTTTGGATATACTCTATGTAATATCACCCTAAGATGGAATAGCCTGATGAGCCGGTACCAAGAAAGGGGTTCTTCATCTCCCCTTCATAGGTAGATGAGTCAACTACCTAAGACATACTTCACAATATATATAAAACCAACCCAACAATCACAATAGAAGCAACAAGAACTATAACAATATCTAGAATCTTGAATCGTGTAATCAATGTCATGGCAACCTCTTCAAGTAACAATCATTGTAGGGCACAAATAACAACACTAAATTCTTGCTAGAGAAAAAATACACAACGATGATGGGCTTGGAGGTTTGGACAATCCCTGGAAGCCGATGGTGACCCATGATCGGTGTTGGAGGTGATTAGGATGGCGGATGAGGCGTTGGAGAAGGGCGTGGCGGCACTGGAGAAGGTTGCACGATGCTAGAGAAGGTCGTGACGGTGTTGGAGGTGAGGATGGTGCTAAAGGATGGTTGATAAATCCATGATTTATCATCATATTTATTATTTATTATCCATCTAACTTAAACAATTCAATAAGATCCTTGATAATTAACTCATTTAACAAATTAATCCTTGAATATAACTAACCCTAATTATTGTACATAAATAAATACCTTATTGTGCCCTTTATTTTCTGTGTTTTTCTAATGTTAAAAATTCTATAAAAAAAATTAGGTTAATGTTGTAATATTTGTTTTGGCATTATTTAAAATACAAAAATTATTAAAAGAAATCAAAATAAGTATTTTTATTTACTTAAAAATACTTGCCAAAAATATATCTATGTATAAATGATGTATATTGACTTTAGGTTCTACATGAAAATTATAGATCTTGAAAAGATCTACAACTTTCATGTCGAACACTTTTTGATTTGAAACATGTACATATTTTATTTTGATGTTTCTTTATTTTCTTCATTCTTTATTTTTTCCATTGGGCCACGTAGTGCCACCACATCCACCCACCCAGGCCCATCTTACACTCCCACCGCAATCCATGACTATCTGATCTTTTTGAATCAATTTCCATTCAGCATCCCACACATGGGCCCTATGATCAGATGATCAGAGCCCATCACGCCCGTCAGCCCGCGCCCTTCTCTCCACCCTTGGATGCAGTTCATCCAACAACAACATTTCATCGTCAACCTTGCAACCGCTCCATCTCCAACATCAAATTTCGAAACCACTGGTCATCTCCCAGTTCTTCCAACCGACTCATGACTCCATTCCACCTCATCTCAACTCCCCGTCAAAGCCCTCTCTTCCAGCTTCTTCGCCAACTCCATCTTGACTATCGACCACCTCATACCATTAGTTGGGGAAGGTTTGAATATTCCACATACACGACTTGTAACCTTCACTCACCTCTTCAAATACTCAATTACCGGCACGATTTCGCGGCATCCTCCCGTGTGTGCAAGAACTCTGAGCCAACCTCCACCAACTGTGACAGAGTGAATTCCTTGAACGAAGAAGGTTATATCCTCACCGGCGTGATCCTTGGTCTTTCGACCAAGTTATAACTCCTATTAGTAGATGTTGAGCTCAAACCTAGCCATAGCTTTAAGCAACGACCTGGAGCTTGCTAGCTCCGCCCAGGCCCGTGTCTCACCCTAGTGTTTCTCTCTGTGTTCTTCTTCTTCTCCGGTAAGCTTCATCTTCAATTCTTCTTTACCTCTCGCATTTTATTCACTCCGCACGCACACCATCTTCGTCACCTGACCACTCACTCACCTTCATCGTTCATAAATATCCATGTGCACCTTTTCAATTTGCAACCTCTCTTCTCCATCATAAGTTCATTGTCGATCAATCTCTCGTCTTGCACAGACGAGAGACACATTTAGGGCTCCATTCTTTCCCTCGATTAAGCCCTTCGTTTCATCCCATTTAGCCCCCAATTGCTCTGCTTGTGTTTTGACGTGTTCGACTAACTATGCAGGTACATATCTGGGGTTGATTGGCCGGAATTTCAAAGGGTCACTGATCTCCTCCTCTGCCTCCGATGAGCCACCATCGTTCCATTGATCTACGCCTTCACAACTCCTCACCAGAGCTCCACCGACTTCGTAGTCCCTCGAGGAAGCTTCCCCAACTAGCAACGTCCCCTCTGGAACACGGGGGTAGGAGTTGCACCTCGTTGGAGCTCCGCTCCCATAGCTCTTTCCACGGAGGAGGAGGAGGACGATGTACAATCGTTGTTGGATTAGATCCCATTGATCTGATCTAATGGATGTGTGCGAATCACGAGCCATCATTTTAGACCGCGTCCTTGGGAGCGTCGAACCTGGCCTGAAGCATGAGGAAGCACCATGCTGACCCAAGCCTTAACCCGTGTGCCGAGCTACCACCAAACATGATCATGTGTGTGCAAGGCACGTGACCAGCCTGGGCAAACTACAGATAAGCCCCATCCACTTTAGATTATTCAATATTTATCTACGTGCGGGAATATTTGCAGATCTACCTCATGCGGCTTTTGTAATTATAGTTTAATCGACTTAAATGTGAACTTTGTTGTGTTTTTATTAAGTTTTCTTTACAATTATGCCCATGTCTAGACATGTTTATACATTTTGCATATGGTATCCAAATTCAATGAAATCAATGGAATTTAAAGGTCTTTTCATCCTCCTTAATGTTATATGTCCAGTCAACTGATTTGCCTCATAGCATTGCGAGGAGAGCCAACTAGTTATGGGTTCGAGTGGCATTTCACCCCTAATCACAACTCATCTGTTGATTCTTCAACATCAGTCGGTTCGAACCTCCACTTAGTTTCACCCAAGCTTCATCTTGGTCATGGATAGATAACCTAGGTGAGGGTCCCAAAGCAGTGACACATTAATTTCTCGGATATGCTCTATAAATGTTAAATTAAAAATCAAAGAAGGATATTGACCCCTAAATATCATTTAATTTGTCCAATTTGCATGATACTTAATTTTAATTGCAACATTGACTCCTTGATTCAATTTTAACCATAAGTCTAATCAGGAACTTTGATTCACAAAATTTTAAACATTATTTCCTGATTTATCTTTAATTATGGAGCTATCTTGTGTTAGAAAATATTCATGGCTTGATTAACTGATGCATTAATGAAATGAAATGAATTTGAGATAGTAATTACGATGAAATTTGGATATATTTGTGCACGATCTTTATCATTATGGGACAATGGATTAAAGAGCATGATTTGTTAATATGTTACTTGTTTGTGTGAATCATCTTGTATTCTGCATATCATTCTGTTGTATATAATCATACATGCATTGAAAAACAATAAAAAGAACATGCATTGAAAAACAATAAAAAGATCATGCATGCATTTTGTTGTGTGAATCACTTGGCCTAGATTCACCTTAGAGTAGAATGATCATCTATTTAGACCTTAGTTAGATAGACTGATAAGAAGTGTCCCTAAGTTCGACCCTGGACTTATACAAGATGTTTTAGCCGAACCACTCCTCGCAGAGATCTTCCACTCGGTTATGGTACATCGTTAAGCGGTCATATTACGATGAACCCAAATTACCTTAGCCCTTTAACGATGAACCAATAGTCTGGCAGTGTTGGAGGCAAGAATGGTGCTAGAAACGAGGATGTTCTGGAGGCGAGGATGATGCTGGAGGAGATGGAGATGATACCGGAAGATGGTGTGGCAACGCTAGAGGTGCGCGATGGAGCTGGGCAGCAATGGAGGCATTGGAGATGGATGATGTAGGCAATGGAGATGGTGTTTGGGTGATGGAGAAGGTAAGCTTGTGTTAGGTCATAGACCCTAAAGAGAGGGAGGCCCTCGCAAAGCTCTGATACCATCTTAGAGTTAACTAGAATTGGAAAAGGAACTTAGCATTTCTCATTGAATGAGACTCCCTTACATAGACGAGTGTCCAGGGGGTTACTGCAATAATTACAAACAAACCCTCATACTTTAAAATAATTCATGTACAACCAAAATATACGTTAATAGTAAGGGAGTTGGGAGCCTACACCCGGGGGTGTAGGTAATTACCTACACCTAGCCTTGTTTTTCATTATTTTTGGGTTTTTTTGAAGAAAACCTTAGGGGGATTTGTGTAATATATTGAGGGCAATATATGTTCCAAGTTTCATGCAAAACAAACATTGCTAACACATTCATCTAGAGGGGGTTAATTTCTGCAATTCTAAGACCGTTAAAATTTGGTAATCTTGATGGAGATGATAGAAGTTCCGAATTAAGTTGAATTTGGAATGACACCATGGTGATATATGGTGATATTATTCCCAAAGGTTTTATTTAAAAAATTTTAAAAATAATGAAAAAAAGAGCCGGGTGTAGGTAGTTACCTACACCCCTGGGTGTAGGCTCCCTTTTTCCTAATAGTAATATCTTTCATGATTTACTTGCATCATCTACGAGAATCAAGGTGATTATACCCCATTTAAATGGTAGAGTACCTAATAGGGTTTAGGTTGCATCCAAGTTTATACCCCATTTACTTGCATCCAAGTTTTCTATTTTGGGTTAAGGTTGTGAATTAAACATGTAAGCTAAGAACCCTTGGGTGGACGAAAAGATTTTATTCTATTGACACCATTTGAGTGAGGTTTCATGATTCAATTTTTGGATCAGGGTTGTGAACTATTTTATCAAATTGTGAGTTTTATTTTGTCATTATTGCGACTAAAACATGCACAACCAAGGAAAGTGAAGGTTCGAGTCTTCCATACGATTTCTAATAATGCTTCTGGTCAATTAGTAATTACTAATTTCATTTGCATAATAACCCAAGTCCTCCCATGTGTCACAGCCCTGTAAAAGCTTACAATAGATAACTCTCCATGTCCTACATCATATACCTCATGGATGAGTTAATTTATCCACACCTACTTTTGATCCAACATATACTTTTTTTCCGTTCGAATGATGACAGTTTGCAACTCTGAACTCGGCATGCAGCCTCTGAACTCTAGATACAGATTTCGGATTTCATGTTTTGATATGGTTGTCCTCAAGATACTATTGTCCCTAGAAAGGATCCTCATCCTTAGGGGACTTCTTCATGGCTTAGATGTTTTCAATGCATCCTCTACCAACTATACTCATCTCAACAGCAACTTCTTAAATGAGATAATTGCCCTGATTTACATGATAAAGTTTATGGGTATTCTTTATAAATGAGGTATAACATCCGGGTTCAATTAAAGCCGAACCTGACCCGATTAGGATTTGTATAACTCAATAAAGTTATTGATCAACGTTAAATAACCTAGATCGATCAAGTGGACGTAAATTAAAAGTCATTCGGTCGAAATCGACTGAAAATCGAGCGCATAGTAATGCGTGCCCGAAAAAGCCACGACGCAAATTCGGAAACCGTGAAACGAATTGAGACCATCATAAAATCCGATCCGACGAAACAAAACCAACGGAATCGATCGTTTCTCCATCGAAGATCGTTTGATGTTTTTAAATCGCAAAATTTAACCCCAAACCGAAATCGTATCTCGAAAATTTCGGGGATGCAAACCCAATCAGAAATAAATCAACATTATACTCATATTGATCGTCGTTCAGAGACGATCAAAACTAGATATTTTGCGTCAAAATCCGAGGCCCGAGGTATGAATACGGTCAACTTTTATATCATAAATAATGAGAGAAAAGTAGTTTTAAAAAAATAATTAAATTTTTTTTCTTTCTGCTATTGTAGCTTAGTCTGATTCCAGCCATGCATAAATATAAATATAAACATATGATATAAGTATATGATGTCATTGATGATGTCATTAAGGACATCATCAATGTTGATGTCATAAGTAAAAAAAGTAAAAAAATAAATAAATAAAATGTTACAGGAACCTTCCCCACTCCCTCTCTTTCTCTCCTATTAATCCCAATGTTGGGAACCCTTCTCCTTTTCTTCCTATCCCCCTTTCCTCTTCTCTAATCTCCCCGTATACCCCAAACTACATTCCCCAATTCCTTATTTTCCCAATTTGGAGATCTTTCCAGCAAAAGTTCCAGCCCTCTTCTTCTTTGTGCAGATGTTGCCTGCAGCATAAGATCGGCTGCCCCTTCCAAATCTTAGTAGCTGAAAAGGCTACTATTAAATCCCATCTGCAAGCTCAAACCATTGCAGGTTCCAGCAACTCCAGGGAATATCTACTGCATGAAACTCATCATCTTCAAACTTGAAGATCAGAGTGGTACAATTCCCTCTCCTCCTCCTTGCTGACATACATGCATATTATGCTTAATCTTTTGTACAATCCTCAACCATCCCTTTTGTTGCCATGCATATAATCTCATATAATAAGATCCAAAGTTTAATTTTCTATTCAGAAATCTTTGACTTCAACTAGAATTCTGATTATAAGATTATATACTATATGAAATCTCAATCTGGAAATTTCCAAATTCAGATATTAATGTTTGAATTAATAAGTTAGTTTTCAATTATACAAATGACTATATGAATTTGTATGGTGAGAAATCTGGACTCATCCAAAAATTAAATTCAACTATATTTGTGGGGAATTTGTTGTCTGTAGAATATAATTTCCTGACAGGTTGTAAGAGGAGAAACATGAAATGAGAGCATCGGGAGGTTCTTTTGGAAAATGAGAAACTTAAGAAGCTACAGTTTAAAGAAGAAATCTTGTTAAGTAGATGAAACAAATCCGGTACCTTTGAGAAATAAGTTGTCAATAATTATAGTTAATAACAAGCATAAACATGCAATCATATATTTCAAGATTTACATATATATATATATATATATAATATACAGAGGATTAAAAACAACATGAAAAGCCAAAACTCTAATACTATGGAGTTTATGTTGGCACTTCCAGTACAACCTGAACTAGGTATAAATCCGATCTAACCAAATAACCGAATACCTGTTTGGACAGAGGTTCCAATTCGGTTGAAGAAGGTTGAAAATTCAAGGCATATATATATGCATATAGGTAGGTGTCAAATGCAAACTAAACTTTTGTCATTGCCCTTGAACAAGATATTATGTGCTTTGATATTGATAAATATTTCATAATAACTGTAAGAGGAAATTGATATATTGGAAATAATATTATTTCATTTTTGTAAATATCAGTGACTTTGAGTAAATATATATATATATATACTGAATTATGAAAGTAATCAGATCTTATAACTTCTGAACTTATATATCTATGAGTTGATAATATCCTATTATTTATGTATACATATAAATCTTTATCGAACGATCCTTTAGTATGATCTGATAATGATTAGCTACTAAACTCCTGATTTTAGAAATAATAACATGCGACCACAATGTCCGATCATTTCCCTGAAATAAATTCTTAGGTATACTCTACTAATTATAAGATCACTATTAAAAGACCTAGATCTATACAGTAAACCACAGAAAAGATTGAGAAAGAAATAAGTAGTCAAGGAATAGAAATGTTGGAAATTAATTGTAACATTAATGGTGCCGGCCATGGTAACCCTTACACCTGACTGTGCGAGAGTGTGGTGACACTCAGTTGGGCAGAGGAAAGGAAGTCCAGTTCAGGCAGCGGCCGCCAAGCACGCGAGTCTAGGATCCCAGTCCTTTTCACGGTTTTACGTGAGCTCGCAGTGTTTTTACGCCTCATTGGGATCCTAACTTTTTACAATCTCCGCTGACCCTTGTTTTAGGATACCCATGCGGGGGATCTTCAGTTTTAGTTTTTCGCACGAGCTCGTTAGCCCGTACTAGAAGGGTCGTTTTCTTAGAGTGACTTTTTCGAAGAGTCTTTCTCACCCGTCTCTGGGGCATAGTTTTGGAGAAGATCTTTGCCTCTATTGGACCGCACTTCCAATAAGAGTGCGAGACGGAAGAGTCTCTTAGTAGACTTCCTCACCGCTCGAGTTTTGATTATTTTCCGCTAACAGATTTGGCGAGGCTGCATCCGTATCATCCATGTCTACATCTGAGTCAGTTACAGTTGAATTTGGAGGGGTTACAGTTAAACTCGGATTTAAGCATAATGGATCTTGTCTAAGAGATGAAGTCAATCATAAGTTGTGTTGGCTAAGAGTTGATTATAATTAAGTTAGTGGACGTGTTAGAAACTTAGTTAGGATGCATTACACAACACCGCATGCCTACGGAGGCACCCCAACCCTAAGGCATTATTCACGCCTTAGAGTCATAGTGTGAGGTCATACATAGACCAAAACTACATACTATCCACAAGACTTGAAAAGATAGATAGAATTGAGAACTAGATTAGAATATTATCTTTTCCATCATAAATAAACTAAGAGTTAAATAAAGCATTACCTCACCAACTTCTTATCAAGGTCCATAACCTGATTTCAATGATAAGAAAACAACATCTACATATTGGTCATAAACTAATATATAATTATATATAAGATAGGCTAAGGGGCAAATGGAGAAATTATATTTATGAGCCATTAAACTACTATACAAGAATGTGATATTAAAAAGGTAGTGGTTAAATTTGGGGACATTCCCTTAAAGTAGCTTGAAAATCTTCCTCATAGCTAGTAGTTGTATTTTTTTCAAGTAGTTGTGGATTTTAATTTGATGATGCCTTAGTATTTGTTTCTTTTGCAACCACTTTAAATGCCTATTTATTTTAATAAGTTTTCGGGAAGTACCAGTGCTCATTGACGTCTCTTTTATCTTTCATGTGTGGCAGGCAAGCAGCCTGCATCTCAGTAGCATGTTGATGATTCTTGGCACCCGGGTATATACCAGACGGTACAATTACTTTTGTCATTGTTTTAGTTCAGTTTATGATATAAAATATTTTCTTTCTCTTCTGTATATTTTGGGAATATATATATGAATCTGTCAGCCTCTTTTGTACATGTTTATATATAAATATGGAAAATTTAATGAAATGAAATATTGGTACCCGTTGTTTTATGGTTATGAATATGGATTTGAATGTTATGGCAATAATGTGAAAGAATTTCAATGTATTTTCATATAACTTGTGCAATCTTTTGTGAATGTAACACTGCAAATGTGTTGTAAACGGGTACCCTGATCCGAGGGGTTCACATGAGGTAGCTCTGACCTTAGTATCCTCCACACAAATCTCTCGATCACCCCTATATGTAAAAATTAAGATTGATCAACCTCATTAAGGTACTTCATCGATCTGACAAGGACACGATGATTGATTGGTAAGCGTGGACTAATCGATGTGATCAATTAGGTAGGCTGTCTTGGTTGATTATATGAAATAACAAAATGAGGCATTATTTAATAGCAAAAGGTGATTGATCAAGCTCAGAGAAGTGATTGGTGACAATCATTTGGCGATCAACTATATCAGTGTGGTTAATCAATCACGATTGGTCAAGTTTTTTAAATAGGGATCCTTGATAGTTGATCACTTAAAGAGGAGTGAGTGATCACAATGTGAATCGACAAATGTGCCAATAGGCGTCAACCCTCATTAATGAGTACTTGATTACAGATCTATCACAACAACGATCCAATAACGGAAAAATGCATCAACGCATGTAAGGGTCCTCAAATGCTTGGAAAATCTTCAAATTGAGATACTCCATGAAGCTATAGTCCGCCTTTTGCAGGAAAACTCGTCACAAGGGTGCAGATATTGAACCACACATAATCAACTCTGGGAAGTCCTCAACGTGTAATGAGTACATTGAAAGCTTCCACAAAAATCCCAAACCTCGATCAGACTGGTTCCGGTTATGTGAAAATATGCGATGATCAAAACTAGATGGACATAGATATTTACATGGAAAACACTTATCAATTAAAGGAAATCTAGTGGAACAAATGGCTAGGGTTTTCTTCCGGTCCACTTGACAATGTGTAAGCTAAAGGTTAGATGGATCTACACCCACAATCCATCTAATCAGTATGCATCACAGTGACAAAAGGCCTTGGACTACTATTCTACTTTCTTGGCATTAGGGTGGATATAAGATCTAATGGAGTGGCATTATGTTAAAGGAATTTTACTATGGAGATTTTAGAAGAGGCTTTTCTACTTGGTAACTGATGAAACCCTGTTTTATGCTCTTAATTCGCAGAAATTAACCCCCTATCTTAGACTAAATGTCAATAAGAACCAGATTAATCCCTGTAATTATATAACCCCTTGAATAAATTAAAAATACAAAAAAATAGCAAAATTAAAAATCGTAGTGTTTTTAACCTTAAAACGCTCTCAAAAATATTTTCTATCTTTGTTTGTCCTCATCTCCGTTTTTGGTCAACATGAAACTTGTAGATCTCATCGAGATCTACAACTTTCATATTTTGAGTTTTTCCAAAATCGGTCTCCTTCGCCCTCATAATTCACTTTCTTTCTTCTAATAATCTGATTGGGCCACGTGGCGCTTTCTGGTTGCACCACGCAGCCCACTCATTCACCTGACACCTGCCCACATTCTCGACCGTTGGATTGCTGTCTGGAGTTTTCAATCCCTGCCATTGAATCCCGCAACTCATCACCACCATCCGATCAAACTCCAGACACCATCTCCTCCGTCCATTAGCACCTAAACCTTAGCTCGCCAAGTGGCTCATCATGTGACGCTCGATCTCCTCTAGGACACCTCCATCTCAGCAGTTCCTCCATGCGCTACCCTTAACCCTTCGATCGTGCCCCCGATTCCATCTCAACCATCCGCAAGCGTCGTGTTCTCCTTACGCCACGTGGCACCTCCTGAGCCTTTCGATTGCACCTCTCCGATGTAATATGACACGTGGCACCTCCTAAGCCTTTCCATTGCACCTCTCCGATGTAATATGAGCCGCTCGCGCGCCTATCTTTCCGTTGTTGGATCACTAGATCCAACGGACAAAAAGCCATCATCAATCTCCGGAGACCTCGCCCACGTCGCCCACCTCGCGCAGTATCTTCACCCTTTCCATTTCCCTCGCTTCTCCTGCCACCACCTCCACTTCCCGACGAGCCCACGACATAGCCACATCATCCCTCTTCCTCGTGGCTACCCACTCGACCCACGTCCTTCTTCCTCTCGCTCCCTAACGCCCCCGCAAAAGCCGTCGCCACTCACCATCTCCCAATCTTAAATACTCCGCCTCCGCCCCAATTCAACCTCGTCCGCCTTTATGAGGGGCTAGGCCCAACACTCTCCTCCTCCCCATGACAGGGGGAGGATCGATAGAGGAGCGACGATGAGACTCGCCGTCTTTCATGGCCGCATCGCGGAGCTTAGCCTCCGCTCGAGCTGCCCCACCCGGCTGAGGGGGTCCAGCGAAGACCCGGGGTTCACCTCGAACCCCAAGCCCAAACCTTCGACCGCCATTATTGCCCAGGTAAGTATCCTCGATCCCCTTGTACATCCTTCGTTCTTCTTCCAATTAATTAGGCGACTCCTGACACCATCACCGTTCACCGACCACCCCTTTAGCTCCGCCTCGCTTCCACCATTCATGCGCCACCCTTCGATGCCCTTCTCCTTCCTCCATGGCCACAGACCACTCCGACTCCCTTCTTCTTCGACTCACCGGAGAAGATGATCACGGCCGACCGCCTTCTCCGCTCATATGCCCTCCATTCCATCTCCTTTCACACACAGGCTTCAATGCGCATGCTTCGGCTATGGATCTAACCGTGCAGGTGCTCGAGTCCTCAATGGTCAGAATTTCGCCTGAGCCAAGTTCGCGAGCTCCTCATCTGGCGTACGGATGCCGCCATCAGCCTCCAGGATGCTCAGCATCCTCCTGGAGCTTTGGAGAAGATGAAGGACCTTTCGGGAACCTTGGAGGAGCGGCATCTTGAGCAGAAGGAGGTGGCGGAGTTCAGTCAGCTTTGTCGGAGGACAAAGACCCACCGCCACCGTCGCAGCGGAGGAAGACGACTCAAAAGCTACAGGTGTCGTTGAATGCACCTCCCCGGTGTTCATCCAACGGCCCACACTCTGCCACGTCATACCCTCCGCAAACAGCAGCAACCGTCCGATCTTCACGATCGGGTGGTTCTTATGAAGCCACGTCGACGCCTTCTACAGCAACAGCGACCGTCTGATCTTTCTTGATCAGACGGTCCTTGGATGTCCACGTGTCAGACGGCACCATACCTCCAGGCTTGGTCCCGCCGAGCCTATTCCGAGCCTTCCCCGAACCCGAGCCGACTCCGAGCCTGCATCGAACCTTCGAGGAGCATCCGAGCCTAGACGAAGCAGCCCCGAACCTCCAACGCCACCCGAGCCTGGCCTCACGTGTTTCCGTCACGTAATGGCTAGGAAAATTGCATGGAGGCCCCGCCAAATTCTCCAAATTGCAAATAGGTCCAGATCACGTGCATACCACATGCGCCTGGGGTATTTTGCACTCATACCCTCGCGGGTATTTATAATTGAAAAACACCCCCACGCGTATGGGTTATTTACAGGGAAGGTCCCGCACCCGCACTTTATTTTATTTGCATTTTAGTCCCTTTCAGGGACCTGTTTGCTATTTATCTTTTATGTTTTCTTGCATTAATGCCCTCGACTTCATTTGTGAATATCTTGAGCATCATATCTCCGTTTCAGTTGATTTTGGTCTCGTTTTAAAGCTCGTTTCATTGTCTTCTTAATGGCATGCTTAAATTTCAGATTTGACAATATGAATTTTGATGTATTATTTTAATAACCCAGTGTCTTTATTGTAATGCTTCACATGCCTTGTTTTACATCAATGAGACTAGTTTCATGAATTAAACCTGATTTAATTCGTGATTAAATGGCTCAAGTATTTTGATAATTACAGCATATTCTCATTTCATTTTCTATGCATTTCTCATTGCATGTTAAAAATTTAAAAAACATGTTTCATGTTTATTTAGGAATTGTGTCGTCATGCATTCTTTGACATACGATTCATTAATCCAACAATTAGTTCAATTGATTAGAGTCTAAATATTACGAAAGAGGCTCGTGTCCCTTAGTTCGACTTTGGGCTTGCCCAAGTAAAATATAAATTCGACCATTTGATTTGATTGTTAATTTAATTAAATGGTCTTTGATTGATCCAATTTAGAGTCTGAAGGGCTAAAATCAGGGTCTGTCAATGGCGTCGTTGCCGGGGACACGGATCATCTTTTGTCTTGTTTAGATTTTTATTTAATTAAGTGTTTTCAATACGTAGGTCAATTTGTCCATGTTGTCTTGCATCATTAATGACTTAATGTAGAGATATATTATTCTCTTCTGTACCTTTATAATATTTTCCTTTTCCTGTTGGACTCTCTGTATTTTACCCATAGGCTACTCCCCTATATAAGAGAGCCTAGGGCGTATGGAATAAATAAGTTTTCTTATTTTCTCAACATGGTATCAGAGCAACGGTCCTAGACCAGAGTTTTCGAACCAAACCCTAACCCTAGCCTCCACCTTCAAACCCTCCGCACGCGTCGCGCGCCGCCTCGCTCTACCCCGATGTCGTGCTCCTGTGCGCCGCCTCCTGCCAGAGTGCGCACGCGCTTGCGCATCAGCACGTGCATCTGTGCGTATGTGCCCGCGCATTTGCGTGCCTGTGCATGCGCATCTGCGCACCTGCTCGCTTGCGCGTTTGCACGCACATATGCATGTGCCCGTGCGTGCCCTTGCTCGTAATCCTGCACACGCACCTGTGCATCTGCACGCGCATCTGTGTGCTTGCGCGTGCTCTTGTTCGTGATCCTGCGCGCACATCTGTGCGTGTGATTTCCGTACGCGTGCAACCCTAGGCCAGCGCGCGTGCAACTCCAGCCTCGTTCCACGCGTGCATTTCCAGATTAATGGGTTTGGTTGCTTGCATCTACACATGCAACTAAACCCGTTAATGTCCGTGTAGACAATCACATCTTTAGTCTACTTCCCTAGTCTTCTAATACCATAATGTCAGAAAGCAAGGCAGATGCTTAATCTACAGGCACCTTCAGAGGTCCAGCGCCTATTGTGAAGATGGATGGTTCAAACTATGAACTGTGGGCCATGCAGTTCATGAGTATGATGAAGTCAACCGGTAAGAAGCACATTCTTACTGAGGAAGAGCCTGCTGAGAAGACGGGTTAATGCCTCTTGGGAGGCAGATGATGCATATGCCAAAGTCTGGCTTTCCGAAACTTTAGCAATTGAGATTGCTAACGATATTTTCCATCAGCCCACTGCCAAAGCAATGAGGGACATTCTGGCTGCCACCTATTCACAGGCAAAGAATGAGACGAAGATTCTGCAATTTTAACATAACATCTTTACAATCAAGCAGAATGGACGGCCTCTACACTCATTGTACACGTCTTTACGTGGAATGTTTGAGAAGCTTTATAGCTTCATGCCTCTCACAACCACTCCAGAGCAACAGAAGACCTATCGAAATGCCACTATGGTGGGTGTTTTCCTGGCTGCCCTTGATACAGAGTACGAGGCAGCACGTTCCCAGATCTTGGCGGATTCCACTATTCCTCCTATGGAGGAAGCTTTTCATAGGCTGAGTCGTATCATTGTTCCTTTGTCTGCTAGAAATCAGAACGCCTCAGCCATGGCAGCCAATCGAGGGCGTGGGGGTCATCATCAGTTCCGTGGCCGTGGACCTCGGGGCAGAGGAGGCTGTGTTCGGCCATCACGTACTTTTTGCCATCGTTCTGGACATACCGAAGACACATGCTATTCTAAGCATGGGTTTCCTGCTTCTGCACGAGTAGCTGAACAGATCGAGCCTCCATATGCTTCATCTATGGATCAATGCTTTGATGACCTTGTAGCCCGTCTGAGGGGCATCATTCCTCCATCTGGTCCCGCTGCATCAGCACCTACTTCTGAGAGTCACTCCGACGTTGCTGTGTCTGCATCCATCAGTACATCAGGTAGCACCTATGAATTCACTAGTAGTAGTGGATCAGATACTTTAGAGTGGATTATGGACTCTGGTGCCACACATCATCTATGTGGTGATCAAGATCTACTTACAGGATACAGACAGGTTTCTCCAGGCTGTACTGTGGTTATTTCTAATGGAACACATTCCCCGATTACGGGTCAGTGGGAGATTAGACTGACACCATCCATGCATCTCAAGAATGTGTTACATGCACCTAATTTTTCGATGAATTTGTTGTCCATTAGCCAACTTACAAAGGATTTACATTGTCGAGCAATTTTTTATCCATCTTCTCTTGTTTTCCATGACATCCTTACGGGCAACGTGATTGGGCGTGGTTATGAGCAAAGCGGCCTCTATCACCTGAGTCGGACTCCTTATGCTGGAATCTCATCTCTACCTGCTGGATCCATCTCCCCATTACTGTGGCACTTGCGCTTTGGACATCTATCACTTCAGAAATTGCGTCATGTGTTACCTCAGGTTTCACCTCACACGTCCATCCAATGTGAGGCTTGTCAGTTGGGAAAGCATCATCGGTCTACCTTTCTCAGTCGTCAGTGTCGGAGTAGTACCTCCAAGTTTGAGTTGTTTCATATCAATATCTAGGGTCCTAGTCATGTTCATGATCATCAGGGACACAGGTTTTATATAGTTATTGTGGATGATTTCTCTCGTGTGTCGTGGGTCTTTCTGTTAAAGAATAAATCTGAAACGGGGAATATTATCATCAATTTCATTAACGAAGTTCGTAATGTTTTTTCTGCATCTGTTAAAATTGTGAGAAGTAATAATGCCCTAGAATTTTGTACTCATACCCTCTCCAGTTATTTTTCATCTCAAGGGATTATCCACCAAACATCATGCGCCTATACTTCCCAACAGAATGGGGTTGCTGAAAGGAAACATCGTCATTTACTTGATGTCACCAGATCGCTTCTTATAGAGAGTCATGCCCCTCATTTTTTCCGGGGCGATGCTGTTCTTACGGCATGTTATCTCATTAATCGTATGACGTCATCTGTCTTAGGTGAGAAGATTCCTTTCTCTCTTGTTTTTCCTGACAAAGAATTGTTCTCCCTCACTCTTCGTGTGTTTGGCTCGGTCGCCTTTGTCCATCAGTTGTCTCCCAGGATTGACAAGCTCTCTCCTAGGACTGTCAAGTGTGTCTTCGTCGGGTACTCAAGAATACAGAAGGGGTACAAGTGTTATGATCTATTGCGCAGGAGGCATCTCGTTAGTGCTGATGTTACCTTTTTCGAATCTGTTATGTACTTCTCATCTACAGGTGATCAGTTGGTATCCTCTGACACTACTGATGCTATATACATGCCACCACCACCATCACCTCTACCGCCTCCACTGCTACCATCTCCTACACCTCTTGTCACTGTGTCTGTTTCGCCATTGCCATTCCACTATACCCGTAGGCCTGCTTCTGCTCATGGTCACCGCTCATCATCTAGCTCGCCTAAGGTATGTTCTGAGAATAATAATATTGATGGATCTGATGATTTTCCTGAGTAGGATGTGTTATAGAGGCCAGATGAGGAGGCAGGTGATTTAGATCTATCTATTGCTCTGCGAGAGCAGAAGCGCAGCTGCGCGTCATATCCTATAGCATCTTCTGTGTCTTTTGATCGCCTAACTGGATAATTTAGGAACTTTGTCATTGCACTATCAGCGGTGGATATTCCACAGAATTACCAAGATGCATTGAAGGATAGTCGATGGCGTTTAGCCATGGAGGAAGAAATGGCTGCTTTTCAGTCCATAGGCACCTAGAGCCTTGTTACTGCACCTACTGATGTGTCTACAGTTAGCTGCAAGTGGGTCTTTACAGTTAAAAAGAATGCAGATGGCAGCATTGACAGATACAAGGCACGCCTAGTTGCTCGTGGCTTTACACAGACATATGGGGTGGATTATCTTGATACATTCTCGTTGGTTGCTCGCCATTCCACCCTACGGATCCTCCTCTCTATTGCGTTACTCGTGATTGGCCACTATACCAATTAGATGCGAAGAATGCATTCCTATACGGTAACTTACAGGAGGAAGTCTACATGCAACAGCCACCTGGTTTTGCTGTTGAGGGGGAGTATCCTAAGGTGTGTGGACTTCATAAGGCTATCTATGGCCTTAAGCAAAGCCCTAGAGCTTGGTTCCAGAAGCTCTCAGACCTGTTTGAGAAACAGGGTTACAGACGTTCTAATGCAGATCATTCCTTATTCGTACAAAAGACACCCAGAGGTATTATTGCAATTATGGTGTATGTAGACGATATCTTGATTACAGGTGATGATGAAAAGGGAATTCAGGGGGCAAAAGAAATGCTGGGTCGTGAATTCATCACCAAGGACCTTGGAGTTCTTAGATATTTTCTGGGACTGGAGTTAGCCAGAAAACCTCATGGGTTGGTAATGACCCAGAGGAAATATGTCACTGACCTGTTGAGAGAAACATGAATGCTTGGTTGCCAACCTGCCACTACACCTATGGATCCCAGTATGAAATTATATGATGATGACACTGATGAGGTGGATAGGAGAAGATACAGAGAACTGGTGGGCAAGCTTCTCTATGTTACTATTACCAGACCCGATATCTCCTTTGCTATGAGTCGAGTAAGCCACCAACCACGTCAGGTACACA
Source organism: Ottelia alismoides (assembly GCA_037367405.1). Lineage (NCBI taxonomy): Eukaryota > Viridiplantae > Streptophyta > Magnoliopsida > Alismatales > Hydrocharitaceae > Ottelia > Ottelia alismoides. Next base: position 408,036 of record JAZKJV010006154.1, on the reverse strand, counting down.
TGGATGCTATACATATGATACTCAGGTACCTTAAGTCATCTCTAGGTGCGGGTCTGTTGTTTAAGAAAGGCAAGGAGGTTACTATCTCAGCATGTGCAGATGCAGATTACGCAGGATGTCCTAAGGATAGGAAGTCCACCACTGGGTTTGCTGTGTATGTTGGAGATTCTCTGGTCTCATGGAGAAGCAAGAAGCAAACGGTTGTAGCAAGGTCTAGTGCTGAGTCTGAATATAGGGCTATGGCCCAGGTCAGTACAGAAATGATGTGGGTAAAGGCTGTGCTTACAGATCTATATATAGAAGTCCCGCTTCCTATGGCTCTGGAATGTGACAATCAGGCGACTCTATTCATTGCAAATAATCTAGCATTTCATGAATGAACCAAGCACATTGAGGTTGATTGTCACTTCATACGTGATATGATTCAGAAGGGGTTTATTGTTACATCCCATGTTAGCTCAGAGGATCAAACTATAGACATTTTTACCAAGGCATTACTTCGAGGGCCGTTCCAGAAGTGTTCGTCCAAGCTGAGCATGATTGATATATACGCTCCACCTTGAGGGGGAGTGTAAAGATATATTATTCTCTTCTGTACCTTTATAATATTTTCTTTTTACTGTTGGACTCTTTATGTATTTTACCATAGGCTACTCCCCTATATAAGAGAGCCTAGGGCGTATGGAATAAATAAGTTTTCTCATTTTCCCAACAATTAAAAATTCTTTTCGATCGATATCTAACATTTGCTTTTGTAGCAGGGTCCTTGATGTTCAAGGAGGCAAGGAGCAGGTACTTCCCCGCTATGAGGAGCCGCAGAAGCAATTTTGGAGATGATTCAAAGAAAAAATGTCTTGCATTTTATTTCATTTCATATGCATGTAATAATCATCTTTACAGCGATTTTCGATCGAAGACTCGCGCTTGTAAATGAACGACTTATATGTGGTTGTGTGGGGATCGTCCCCACTTGAGTGTCGACCTAGGACTAGGCACGCGGCTCTTCGAGCTTCTTTCACATTTTTATTTTACGTGCTTGCTCGTAGGTAGGACACACTTTAATAATAGACGCACATAAGCATCGCTTCACTTAGCCAAATTTAAAAGATGTTCTTCCCCTCTAATAGAAGCATGTTAGGTGCGGTTTTTCACCAACTTGCATACATATGATTTTGGTTTTCAATTCAGTCCGAGTTTTCACACTTCTTGCTCAAGGCGCAGCATGTTTTCTCGTGTAGCCTAGATCATGATTTTTATCGATTGCATGGCTTTTCTCGACTACCCCTCCTATCTTGATCACCTAGCTTAATGGAAAATGGGAATGAGCGGTAGACGATGATTGCTTGGTTTATGTGCTCACTTTTAATCAGTGATAACCTTAAGTAAAATAATTGGGACTGTTAATTGCAAGTCATCCTAAAAATGGAGTAAAATCTTGTTTTGGCAGAGCAACACCTGTGTTTACGTAGATGGTCTTATTTGATATTTTTCTCGCGTAAACTAAAATGTTTTTTATCACCAATAAAACCGACAAGATAATCAACCAACATTTGTTGGTTTCACGTGTGAGTTGGTGAAATCAAGGGTGTTGCATGCTTGTTTGAGCCTTGGTTGCTTCGACACCCTCCCTTAGACCTTAGGTACTCCATTAATCCCCGAAAAATTCATCCGCTCATTTGTATATCCATCTGACTTCTTCGTTCACCTCAGGTCTCCCCCAACACTGAGTCCCCGTAATTTTTCTACTCATCTTTCCTTGCCTCGATACTTAGGTTATTTCTAACCTAAATATAGGGGGAGTCCACATCAGTTATCATATATTCTTCTAGACTAAAATGGACCTATGACCATGTATCATCTAGTGCTACGAGGACATAGCAAAGTTTAAGTATAGGGGGGTATACCGTATATACAATATATGTAACTTAGCTATATTTTGAAAATTTTGAAAAATTTAAAACTTTTTTTGGATAAAGTATGATCTCCTGAACTAAGTGGACAAAATTACTTTCAAGGCTTTTCTATATTATGTTACACTATTTTTCAAGAAAAATATTTTCGAAAATGATTTGAAAAATGAGTTTCTCTTGTTTTGAAAAATCTTTTGAAAATGTTTTGAAAATCTTTATTTGTGTGACGTGGTGTTGAAAATTCTTTTTGATTTCAAGGAAAGTTGAGTCTAACCTGTGTTCTAACCTTTAATCAAAAACCAATAAAAAATGAAAAAATTCAAAAATCCTTTAAGAGTCAAATTGACTACTAAATCCAAATAAGTAGCCGCTTTCAGTGAGGGTTCGCCCTTAGCAGAGTAGGTGGTTTAGAGGACATCGCATAAGGCTCCGTCCTCAAGCAACGGGCTCAGGCTTATCTTACACCTATACTGGTTGAATGCAGACGCATCTACTCATTTGAGTTTAGGCAGTCATGATGTGTCTTTTAAAGTTAAAAAAATTGAAGGAGCTGGATTAAATCCCCTACATTTTTCACTTCTACACAGGATCAGAGATGTTCGAGAACAATCGATTTATGAGGTCTTGAGATTTTAGGTTAACCAGCCTTAATTATCAGGGTCTTAGACTTAATCATCCACATTTCCCTAGATTCCTAGATTTGCGTGCTATATTGCATGCTTAGTCTCCGACCATAAGAATATGATCAGCACTTCACATGCACGACTGCGGTTTCGATGAGATGAGTTGACATTTCACTAGAGGAACTGGGATGAGGGATTCGAGTCTGGACTTGATCTAATGATGCTCGAGGATGGGATAAAATCTTTGAAGGCTTCATGAAACCTGAGTGCCAGCACCTTTAGCCAGTATAAGAACATAGTTCTTGTACTATCTCTTGACATTTACCTAAGTGCCAGTGTGTGATAAAATAAAAAATATTAATCAGTGTGCGCCAACTATTGGTAAAAGCAGTGGAGATAGCCAAAAATAAAGTAAAGAAATATCAATGTTGAAATAAGCTATCATTCCACAAAGTCAATCATCAAAGAGCTTCCACAAAAGGCGAGCGCTCCCAACCATTTTCAAAGCGTCCACTTGGGCCACTGCTATTAGGATCAGGAGTCGGTTTTGCACCAAAAAAGGGCTTTGCATCGTAAATGCTACAAGTATGGGTGTAGAAGGTATGATAGGTACTCAAAAAAGGCACACCCCGGTGTATTCCCAGGAAAACAAGTGCAGACAGCTCCAACTTCTCTTGACGGACGCACTGATCAACACCAAAAATATTCGTTGTGTAATAAGGTACTAAAGAGAATTCTTGTTCCAATGAGAGAGAGAGAAGAAATGACACAATCCTAAATCCCTGCATCATCTGGCCTGCTACCTACACTTCTAAGTCTGACAACTAAAGAGACGGTGGATTGGACACGATATTTGATTTATTCCCTAGAGTTGAGGATTGGGCATGGTATTAAAAGGCTAGCCTCGAGGCGGTCGAGGCGGAACGAGGCGGTGGTTTTTAGCCTCGAGGCGTACGCCTCAGATGGAATTGATGAGGCGTACGCCTCCGAAGGTCGAGGCGGTCCGAGGCGGTGAGGCGGTCGAGGCGAGGCGAGGTGGTCTGTGAGGCATTTTCTGGAAATTAAAGCATTTTTAAGGATTTAAATTGTCTTATTGGTAGTTTTAGATGCTTATAAATGTATAGTTGTCTAGGATATATATTTACAAGATGAATGCTTGGAATTTTAAGTTTGTTCATATTCAAATTAAGCATTAAACTTGTCTAATTTTTTCAAGAAATTCTTAATATTGCACTTTTAAATACATAATCCATAAAGCCTAAAGAAAACCTAGTGTTAAGAGAGGTGACATAATGGGCAATGTAATATACCAACTAGAAAAAAGCAAGATTAGATTCAAGGTATGTCAATGTTGTCATATTTTATATATTAGTCATATATCTAATCATAATTTTTTATGCACCTCAATATTTTTAACGAAAAATATACTGTCTTTGATATTTTAATGACAATGATAGCTAATGATTCTATTTTGATTGTGTAGAAATTTAGCAGATAGGTTTATGGAATTTACATATCCTTTATTTCACGTTCTTATCTTCATAAGTTCATCATATATTGCAATGTTATATATTATATATATGTCAATTAAGATAATTTCATCAATAAATATATTTATTATAGTTTTTATAAGTATTTTCCTATACAAACTGAGGCTTACGCCTCGACCGTCTCGAGGTTACGCCTCGCCTCGTTTCGAGGGAAAACGCCTCGTTCCGCCTTTCGTTTTTTCAAACCTTGGGATTGGGTCTTTAGGAGAATTTCTTGGACCAGGACCTTGGGTGACGTTTTGACTCTACTCTCGTGAACGCAGTCAACACTAAATGGCATATCCTTAGTTTATATGTATACAAGAGAGAGTCTGGAAAATTAGAGGAATTAGATGCCTCTTGATTAAGGCTGGGTTGAACTCTGAGAATTTGGAGCTCTAAAATTGAGAGGACTTGAACAGATTAGATCTTGTACGTGCATGCACAAGGGGGTTAATCCAGCCCATTCATTTTTTTAGATGCTCGGGGACGAGCTTAGTTTAAGTATAGGGGGTTGATGAAACCATGTTACATGCTAATGATTCGCAGAAATTAACCCTCGATCTTAGGCTTAGTGTCAGTAAGAACCAGATTAATTCCTGTAATTATCTAACCCCTTAAATAATTTAAAAATACAAAAAATAGCAAAATTAAAAATCGTAGTGTTTTTAACCTTAAAAACGCTCTCAAAAATATTTTCTATCTTTGTTTGACCTCATCTCCGTTTTTGGCCAACATGAAACTTGTAGATCTCATCGAGATCTACAACTTTCATGTTCTAAGTTTTTCCAAAATCGGTCTCCTTCGCCCTCAGGTTTTCTATCTTTGTTTGACCTCATCTCCTCCAGGACGCCTCCATCTCAGTCGTTCCTCCCAGTGCTACCCTTAACCCTTCGATCGTGCCCCTGATTCCATCTAAACCGTCCGCAAGCGCCGCGTTCTCCTTACGCCACGTAGCGCCTCCTGAGCCTTTCGAATGCACCTCTCTGATTTAATCTGAGCCGCTCCGCGCGCCTATCTTTCCGCCGTTGGATCACTATATCCAACGGCCAAAAAGCTGTCGTCAACCTCCGGAGACCTCCTCGCCCACGTTGCCCACCTCGCGCAGTATCTTTACCCTTTCCATTTCCCCCGCTTCTCCCGCCACCACCTCCACTTCCCGACGAGCCCACGACAAAGCCACATCATCCCTCTTCCTCGCGGCTACCCACTCGACCCACATCCTTCTTCCTCTCGCTCCCTAACGCCCCCGCAAAACCCGTCGCCACTCACCATCTCCCAATCTTAAATACTCTGCCTCCGCCCCAATTCAACCTTTCCCGCCTTTATGAGGGGCTAGGCCCAGCACTCTCCTCCTCCCCGTGACAGGGGGAGGATCGATAGAGGAGCGACGACAACCTTCAGCCTCCGGTGAGACCCATCGCCTTTCATGGCCGTGTCGCGGAGCTTAGCCTCCGCTCGAGCTGCCCCACCTGGCTGAGGGGGTCCAGCGAAGACCTGGGGTTTACCTCGAACCCCAAACCCACGCCTTTGACCGTCATTATTTCCCAGGTAAGTATCCTCTATCCCCCTTGTATATTCGTCGTTCTTCTACCAATTATTTAGGCGACTCTTGACACCATCACCGTTCACCGACCACCCCTTTAGCTCCGCCTCGCTTCCACCATTCAGGCGCCACCCTTCGATCCCCTTCTCCTTCCTCCATGACCACAGACCACTCCGACTCCCTTCTTCTTCGACTCACCGGAGAAGATGATCACGGACGACCGCCTTCTCCGCTCGTATGGCCTCCATTCCATCTCATTTCACATACAAGCTTCAGTGCGCACGCTTCGGCTATGGATCTAACCGTGCAGGTGCTTGAGTCTTCAATGGTCGGAACTTCGCCCGAGCCAAGTTTGCGAGCTCCTCATCAGGCGTACAGATGCCGCCATCAGCCACCAGGATGCTCAGCACTCTCCTGGAGCTTTGGAGAAGATGAAGGACCTTTCAGGAACCTTGGAGGAGCGGCATCTTGAGCAGAAGGAGGTGGCGGAGTTCAGTCAGCTTTGCCGGAGGATAACGACCCACCGCCACCGTCGCGGCGGAGGAAGACGACTAAAAAGCTACATGTGTCGTTCGATGCACCTCCCCGGTGTTCATCCAACGGCCCACACTCTGCCACGTCATACCCTCCGCAAACAGCATCAACTGTCCAATCTTCACGATCGGGTGGTTCTTATGAAGCTACGTCGATGCCTTCTACAGCAGCAGCGACCGTCTGATCTTTTGTGATCAGACGGTCCTTGGATGTCCACGTATCAGACGGCACCATACCTCCAGGCTTAATCCCCCGGAGCCTATTCCGAGCCTTCCCCGAACCCGAGCCGACTCCGAGCCTGCATCGAACCTTCGAAGAGCATCTGAGCCTAGCCGAAGCAGCCCCGAACCTCCAGCGCCACCCGAGCCTGGCCTCACGTGTTTCCATCACGTGATGGCCGGGAAAATTGCATGGAGGCCCCGCCAAATTCTCCAAATTGCAAATAGGTCCAGATCACGTGCAGACCACATGCGCCTGGGGTATTTTGCACTCATACTCTCGTGGGTTTTTATAATTGCAAAAATACCCCCGCGCTTATGGGTTATTTACAAGGAAGTTGTCGTACTTTACTTTATTTGCATTTTAGTCCCTCTCAGGGACATGTTTGCTATTTATCTTTTATGTTTTCTTGCATTTATGCCCTTAACTTCATTTGTGAATATTTTGAGCATCGTATCTCCGTTTCAGTTGATTTTGGTCTCGTTTTGAAGCTTGTTTCATTGTCTTCTTACTGGCATGCTTAGATTTCAGATTTGACACTATGAATTTTGACGTATTATTTTAATAGCCCGGTGTCTTTATTGTAATACTTCACATGCCTTATTTTACATCAATGAGACTAGTTTCATGAATTGAACCTGATTTGACTCGTGATTAAATGGCTCAAGTATATTGATAATTAGGGCACATTCTCATTGCATTTTCTGTGCATTTCTCATTGCATGTTAAAAATTTAAAAAAATGCATGTTTCATGTTTATTTAGGAATTGTGTCTTCATGCATTCTTTGACCTACGATTTATTAATCCAACACTTAGTTCAATTGATTAGATTCTAAATATTACGAAAGAGGCTCGTGTCCTTGAGTTCGACCTTGGGCTTGCCCAAGTAAAATATAAATTCGATCATTTGATTTGATTGTTAATTTAATTAAATGGTCTTTGATCGATCCAATTTAGTCCGGCTGCAATGACATTAGAAGTGTTAATTTAACACTACATACCCCAATATATTTCTGTTTAAGCTAAAATTAAGATCAATGCTAATAATGATCCGCTATTCGAAGACACGTGACAGCACACGAGCATTGTTGGTAACAACTGGATCTTACTAGTTACTTCTACAAGTCCCAACTTCAATTTTGTTGTAAGTGGTGTATGGATAAGCCTTGTTATAAACATTGATATGTACAGTTACAAAGTAATTAGAAGGATTTCCTCTACATATGCAACAGGAATCTTGACCTTTGTGCTTATTTTGATACATAATACTGTCTGACCTGAAGAAAAACGATTTACTATTTGTTATGCCACATTTCCTCAAGGAGATCTTGTGGTATGGAGGAGAAAAAAACATAAGGTCGTTGCCAAATCTAGTGTTGCAGCTAGATATGTCGTCGCTCAGATTTCTTGTAAGATGAAGATGTTGGCTTCCTTTTTGTTGATATTGGCGTTTTTATCAAATCACTGGTAATGGTGACTATAAATCAGGCACTTATTTGCCCCCAATTCAGTCTTTTGTGAAGAGCAAGGACTAGATTGCCACTTTATTTGAGACACAGTTACCTCTTGGAAAATTACTATTTTTCATATTTCATCCACATTACAGATTACCAATATCTTTGCCAATACTCTTCCACGAGATTGTCAAATTTTTATATGTCAAGCGGTAATTGCTCGTTATCCATATTCTAGTTTAAGGGGTGGTGCTAGAGTACATGGTACCATGTTTCTTCTTCTTGAAGATTTTCCCCCTAAGACCCATATGAGAGAGGCTACGGTTCCCACAATGAATTGACCATTCTGTTTTTTTTCTCACAATATAAACCAAAAGTTGATAGCAAGCAGATAGGATTAAATAATTTCGATTATCATATATATTTTGCACTGAACTGTTAAGTGTTGGAAGTAATGAAGGGTTAACCTTAATTGGGTAAGTGGATCATTTCAAGATTAACTTTTTTGTGGTTTAGTTATGTATTAGCCAAAAGTTGTGACCTGTATATGGTTTGTACTAGTATTCCATTAAAAATATATTATGAAAATATAACCCTATTGGATCCCATATCCCATGGCAACCACCATGTCCTCAGGAACTAAGTAAATCATCATGGTTCAAGGCTTATTACCTTCGATGTTTTTCTGCATTAGGCAATGGAGCGAGTTCAAATCTTACCTCTCTAGGAACATCTAAATCAAAAGGGATATTAAAAAACATACCTTCTGACCATGCAATCGATTTAGCAATGCTTGTATAGATTCTTCCATCGCCTTTAAAAGATCCATATCATTAATCTTATCTGGATCAGTCCAGCAACTGTGAAAAATTAATAAAATCAATAAATGTAACAGATATCTCATTCTTGCATATCAAAAGTTTATGTTTATTATTCAATTTACATTTCCCTAAGCACATGCACAAGCACACAGAATCATGACGCTAAAATTTGACGCAAAGTGGTTGGCATTACAAGGGAAAGTGTCCCTTATTTACATATAAGATTAACTAATATACAAAACTGTTTTTAATCCTAAAGGAGCGGGAAATTTACAAGTGCATGATTTTGAAAGGCTTCGCAAGTTGTAAATGTTCAAAAATCATCATATACAACATTAAACTACTTATACATAATTATGCACATTGCCTAAATTGAATCAAGCTTCACATGTTCAAGCAAAGGAGAGACCACACAAAGCAAAAAATGGAAATACAAGTGCACCTTGAAGCTACCATAGTATATGTTGGGATATTTCTATTAGAAAAGGGCAAGACATTTGGTGCAATACAAGTATAGATCGCACTCGTGACTAGATTATCAAAGAAAAGTTCGTGTCTCTCCAATATGCAATAAGCAAACAACCAAAACAGAAACTTGATGTGTCAAATCCTTCCCAACAAAAGTAAAAGACCATTAAAATGAACGTCATAGCACCACATTGGCTAGTAGGCTTTTCTTCTTTTATTATTTAGACAGGGTTGATAGGCTACATCATATATTCAATGTGATAAATGGATCCATCCTCCAGATTTGATAATCCTAATACAAGATAACTACACCCCCACCCCTTAAGTTGTGCATAGATTTCAAACATGCCCAAATTATTGGAATCCTTAAATTGGAAGATGTGCATTCCATTCTCATGAACATATGTAAATTCATTTTCTCTCACAAAAGGTAAGCATATTCTCATCTCGTCAATTTTCTCTCCAATGAAGTGACTATCTAATTTGACATGCATGGTCCTACCATAGAGAACATGATTATTCGAAATTCGTGGTAGACTTACTGTCACAGTATACTGTATAGGAATTTTTGTTTAAAGTCCACGATCCGAAAGGGAAACCTTGATCTACAACATTTAACACTGAGCGTGACTCTTTTGTATTCATCTTATGTGCTCGACTTTGCAACCACTGTAATGAGGGAACCTCCTCATGAGATAACCACATGCCTGAAAACAAATCATATTTGTGTGCATATGTATGTTTAAAGAATAAAGATTGTTAGTCTTCTCTCTCATTCGACCTCAAATAACTATGATTAGTGCTTGTTTGGAAAACCAAACAGATTAATTATCATGAAGATTTGATGTGGCGAACCCTTCTCAACAAAAGTAAAAAACCATTAAAAGGAAAGTCATCGCACCACGTGGGCTAGTGGGTTTTTTTTTCTTCTTTCATTAATTAGAAAGGGTTGATATGCTACATCATATATTCAATATAATAATAGGATACATCCTCCAGATTTGATTATCGGAAAATGAGATAACTAACATCCCCTTAAGTTGGCATTGATTTCAAACATGCCCAAATTGTTGCTCCTTAAATTGAAAGATATGCATTCCTTTCACATAGACATATGTGAAATCATTTGCCCTCACATAAGATAACCGTAATCTCATCTCATCAATCTTCTGCCCAATGAAATGTCTATCTAACTTATCACGCTTGGTCCTGCCATGAAGAATGTGATAATTCAAACTTCGTCGCAGACTTACTGTCGCAGTATGTGGAAAAGGCGTTTTTGGTTGAGGTCGATAATCTGAAAAGGGAATTCCAATCTAAAACGTTTTAGTAACATTGAAAATAACTCTTATCTTTTCAGCTTATGCGCTTGATCTTGCAACCATTATAATGAGTACATATCATTTATTTATTCACATGGATATTAAAGACCATAAAGCCTCTTCTCCTACTCAACCTCGAATAATGATGATTAGTGCTTGTTTGGAAAACCAAACAGATTAATTCTCACGAAGAACCCTAAACACTTTACATAGAGCATTTAAGTGAGAGAATTATAATAGATTTCAACAAATTTTACCGATTCGATTTCTTGTAACGATGGATGGATGAAACAATAGCTATTCCAATTATTGTTGTTGCTGCAATGGCTACAACAAAGGTCGAGAAGATGCCTTCTTTTAATTGAAGTACATCAATAAATTAGAAAATGTTATGAGGTTGATATTAACCGAATTTAGTATAACATCAAGACATATAAGTGCACTAAAGATTTTTCAACTTGTGATCAATCCATAGATCACGATAAGAAATAAATAGGCATTCTAAAAGTACATGCTCAAACATCATTGACTAACTCCATATCAATTTAGATTTAACTAACTATGAGTGAGTATCCATTTAGACAAATTCAATATAAGATAAAATATGGCCTCACAACACTAAGACCTCACTGCAGTTCCAATGTAGGCTGGAAAATGAGATTCTCTATCTGTCCCACAGCTCATCATTCTGATTTTAGTTAGCCAGGTCATCCTCCTAATATATAATTGTGGTAGCAACAATCTATCTCAAACATCATCGATTAGCTCCTTATCAATCTAGATTTAGTTAAATATGTGAATACATGTTTTGACAATTTAACACAACAACAACAACAAAGCCTTTTGCCACATTAAGTAGGGAGTAATTGGATATGTAACATAAAATAAAATAATAACATAACTGTTAGAATATGTAATAGAGGAGTAATTGGATATCCCCAAGATCCAATTACCATTCTCATGTTAGTCCCACATCATCTATAAGTGTGACTCGAGTGTGTCTATGGAGCTATATAAAAATCCCATACCCCCATACTTATTGAGATATTCACAATAGAATATTTGACCGTTAAAGGTCTTCTCCCGTGGTTTCATCCCGCTCCTCACGAAGTTGGGTTCCACATAAATACATATTTTTATGTTACTTGTTTAAGATTTGCTTCTGAATTTTTATTTCAATATAGTATCATGTGTAATTAATTGTGGGAAAAGGCTTTGTTGTTGTTGTTGTATAGTATCATGTGTAATATGCCTACCACCCAAAGGATCAGGGTTCAAATTCCCCTTGAGGGGGGTTGCATTAGGTAGCCGACAACCAAAGTAAAAATAGTCGAATCTTTCAACATGGACTTGATAAGAATCCATGTAACCAACCCTACTTAAGGTGGGAGAAGGTTGTCATTTTTCTATGGTATCAGAGTGATTCGATTCTGCATTTGATTCTATTCATCAAGTCTTATTATTATTTATTGTTCAAGTTATAGAGTTTGTTCAAGAAAATCAAGGGTTTTCTATAGCCCTAATTCCATACAGTAGCAATAGTCGTTTGTTTGTTTGTTAAGATCCAGATCGTCCAGCACATCTTCACGACGACGCACCATGCGGTACGTCACCTCTATGCTGAAATCCAAGCCATGTCGACTACTAACTCCTGCCTCCCACTAGCAGTTCTCAAAGAAAAAAGATGGAGAGGGAAGAGGGGCTCAATCATCGTCACCGAGCCCTAAGTAGGCCATTTCTCGTGCATCCCTGATTGCCGTAAATCCTCTCAAGATCAGCGCTCGACACGATCATCGTGCCTTCTCCAGACTTGTGATTCCTCCCCAGGAGGTGCACCCTCGTTGCCATCCCCAAGAATTCCTCTGCACATCCTATAAGGAAAAAAGTTTGATGTTACAGTATCCTTTCAGTCGGCCCTCCGCCCTCGGTTTTGGAAAAAAAAAACCCCACAAGCAACAGTCATACCTACATCTCTCCCCCTCCAGAAACAAGGCAGCACATGAGTTTTCCCAAACCTCCAGTGGCAGTGGCGCATCCACATGCTCCTTCGAGCATCGCCACCTCCAAACATCTCTTCGATGGTACACGCGAAGCTTCATCTTGGCGACAAGGATTAGTTCCCCTCAGGGAACCAGAGGGGAACCCTAATCCTTCTTTTGAAGAGAGGAGATGGGGCCGATACCCCTTTCTAAATGGAAGGAACTACTCTTCAATTTTTTGGGCCCAACGGTAAATTTTTTTTTTAAAAAAAAAAGGGATACAACTTTTTGCGCCCAAATTGGGATGTGGTTACAACAAAAAGGGGGAGGCAGAATATTAAGAAAAGGGGGTGAACATTAAAAAAACGAAGAGGCCGATTTGAAAAAAAAAATAGAGAGAGAGAGAGAAGCAGCAACAACAACAAAATCTTTTCCCACATTAAATAGGGCCAGCTATATAGTTCTTGGTCTCCATTCAGATCTATCTTAGGTCACTTTTGGTCTTAGATCCAAACAACTAAAATCCCTTCGAAAAGTCTCATTCCAACACTTCTTCAGCCTTCCTCACCCTCTCTTAGCCAACTCAATATCTCAAAACTCGTATCTTCTAACAGGTGCATCAACCAACCTCCTTTGCAGACGGCCAAACTATTTTAAGTGATTTTTTCTCATCTTATCCTCTATCGAAGATGTTGGAGTATTTGGTTGTGCGCCACTTATAGATGGGTAAATGAATCTCTCCAGGATCCATTTACCCCATCCATGAGTTTAGTCCCACATCTATCAGTTTGGAGATGTGGAGACTCAATGGGGGCTATATATAAACCCCCACACCCAATGAGAAATGCAATAGACTATCAGCCCTCTGAGGCGTTCTCTTGTGGTTTCATCTCGCTCCTTATGGAGTAGGGTTCCACGTAAATCCCGTAGTGTTCTTCATATTTTTACCTTTATTTCTGATATGCTTCCGCATCATATTTTCTAACATGGTATCAGAGCCATGTCTATTTTCTAACATGTTATCAGAGTAGGTTTGATTCTCGAGGAGTTTAAATTTTTTAATTCGAGATTCGATTATCAGAATCATTCTTGCTTGTTCATGGAGATTTATATTTGAAGATTCATTCAATCTAGTTCGAGTTCAGTTTCTTTTGGGTTTCCTAAAACCCTAAAATCTGCATCGACGGCGACAGGGTTCAAGGATTTCTGAAAACCCTATTTTCTCTAGCATCTCCAGGCCCTCATCTCGATGAGATCTGTATCCAGGGCTTAGGGTTTATCTAGCATTTCGAGGCCCTTATCCGAAAACCCTAGATATTTTCAGGCATTATCTTCAGGCCCTAACCCGAGATCTGTATACAAGATTCAGCTTCTTTTGGGAATAAAGAATATGATGTGCACATCTATATCCAGGCACCCTTCCTACAGCAATCGGGCCCACTGTTCGAAGCAAGATCTCCACCCCCCCCTCATATAACTGCACCTTCTCAAGCTCAGGCGATGGCAGCCGTAGCATCGCGACACCTTAAAAAAATCGTGTGCCTCCTCTTTCAAGCGCGATTTCAGATCTTGCACTCAACCCCTATTGCGCTCCTCCAAGCGATCGGAGAATGGCTCCAGACCGATCGGGGAAGGGCTTCAGGCCGAGAGTTTTTATGGTGAACACTCCAGCAGTGCAGGCGGTGAAGCCCCATCGGCAGGAAAAGCTCAGGCCTCCTCTCCGCACGCATCGGCTGTGGCGGCATCTTCATTCACACCTCCCCCTCTTCGAGCAAAAGCTCATGCTGGCCACACCTCCTTCCCTCGATCTCTTCTCCTGCGGCGACTTTCAGGGCACAACGCCCCTTTTTTACTGTAACTCATCCAGGAGGTGGCAGATCTTCTTATAAAGGGATCCAATCGGGGAACCCTAACTGTAAGTGGGCCTTTAGGCCGCCTGTTATTTAAAAAAAGGCCTATGTTGCTTACGGGCCGAAATGTATGGGCCAAGAGATTTTACAAAAAAAACGTGTTTTTGATTGTAAGTTCCCAACTGGGCCGGAAGTTGTAAAAAAAGAGATGAGAGGGAGAAAGGGTCAGAGTTGGGTCGTGTGTTTCTTTAAAAAATTGCAAAAAAGGGAAAAGAGGAGTGTACAAGAGAATTGTCGTACACAAGAAAAGAAAAGAAAAGAAAAGGTGTTGGCAATAAAAAAGAGAGAAGACAGTCATAAAACAAAAAAAATGATTGTGGCGAGAAAAGCAGTAAAAAAATTCAACGGCTTATTTGCGAAAAAAGTGATAGCTATTAAAAAAATTTTGGTTTCGTTAGAAAAAATGAATAAAAGAGAGAAATTTGATAGAGAAAAACCAAAAAATGTGTGTCGTCTTATTGAGTTCTATTTCTCTCCAATATCTTGTCTTCTCCCAACTTAGTCGATGACATATATTCCGACTAGTATGGGAGAAAGGGGGAGTATTATGTAGAGTTACAGTTCCGAGTGAGATCCAGATTTTCCGGACTCCAGATTACAGACCAAGCCAGTTTTTAAGACTCTACAGTTGATATTCAGACTCGACGGTCAGAGATTCCAAGTCTTCAGTTCAGACAAGCACATCTATGCGGCCTTTTCAGATGTGCACATGTATGTCATCATTTGTCGTGGTCCCCATCATTCTTGTTTTCGATCAGAGTTTTCATGTGATCCATAAAACATCATAGTAGAGTACCATTCCCTATGCTATTGTAGAGATAGTTCGTAGTTTCATTATCTCTTTATGTAGTTTATCGTTATTTCTTTATTTTATATAGACCTCTCTGTAATTTACCCTTTAGGTCTCTCCCTATATAAGAGAGCCTAGGGTTTTCTGAATCAATAACGAAGTCTCTTTTCTCAACATGGTATCAGAGCCACCCTAGGGCTCTCCACCCCCGCCGCTCCTTCCCCACCCGCCTCCCTCTTCTCGGAATCATCGCCGCCTCTCTCTCTCTAGCACACGCCGCCGCCGCCTCTCTCTCCGGAGGACCCAGCCCTCCATCGCCGGCGATCCCAGCCAGCCCCAGTGCCTTCCCCACCCCCAGCGGCTCCAGCCAGCCCGCCGCCAGGGAAGATCCCAGCCCCCAGCCAGCCGCCGGAAGGGATCCCAGCCCCCCTGCGGCTCCAGCCACCCGGCGGAACCACCATCTGCCGCTGCCGACCCTCCGGGTGCGTGAACAGCCACCCGCGCAAGGTCTCCAAGCGGCTCCCAGCCGCTAAAAAGGGCTGTCAGCCCCTTGTAAGGCGTGCCCTAGTTCCTTCCTCGTCCGTTCTATGGATTTGAGTGCGTAACGTCTACATATGCACTCAAATCCGATGCAGTTGTTGTAGACATTCAGCATCACGTCTACATATCCTAGTTCTTCTCCAAGCGGAAGTATGTCAGAATCAAAAGTTGATATGCCCTCCACCGGCGCATTCAAAGGTCCTGCGCCAATAGTCAAGATGGACGGGTCTAACTATGAGCTATGGGCTATGCAGTTCATGAGCCTTATGAAGTCGAATGGTAAGAAACACATTCTTACCGAGGATGAGCCCGCAGAGAAGACTGGGATCTATGCCTCATAGGAGGTTGATGATTCCTATGCAAAGGTCTGGTTGTCCGGTACCTTGACGATGGAGATTGCCGACGTCCTCCATCAGCCCACTGCTAAGGCAATGTGGGACATTCTTGCCGCAACATATTCGCAGGTGCGAAATGAGACGAAGATGTTGCAGCTTCAGCACGACATATTCACAATGAAGCAGAGCGGCAGACCTCTCCATTCTCTTTATACATCCCTAAGAGGGATGTTCGAGAAGTTATACAGTATCATCCCTCTGACTGCAACTCCTTTGCAGCAGAAGGCGTTTCGAAATGCCACCATGGTTGGTGTTCTACTTGCGGCCCTTGACCCTGAGTACGATGCAGCTCGATCTCAGATTCTCGCTGATGCAGTTATTCCTCCAGTTGAGGATGTTTACAGACGGCTTAGCCGCATTCCAGTTTCCTCCAGCTCTTCTACTCCACCTCCTTCAGCGATGGCAGTCTCGCGTGGGAGAGGTGGACCACCATCTGGCCGTGGTCGTGGACGTGGCCGTGGACCCCAAGGGAGGGGTGGTCGCTTCAGTCAGACATGCTCCTATTGTCGCCACACAGGACACTCGGAGGACACATGCTATTCGAAGCATGGATTTCCAGCATCAGCACGTATTGCAGAGCACTCTCAGTCTCCACTGACTTCTACTGCAGATAGTCGATTTGACGAACTTGTGGCCCGTCTCCGAGATATTATGCCACATGCTTCTGGTGATTCGTCTGGTGGCTCCTCAGATATTGCTGCCACTGCCTCTGCCAGTTCTTCCGCAGCCGCAAGCTCCTCAGGTAGATCTACTACACCTCATGATATATCTGACTGGATTATTGATTCCGGGGCCACACATCATCTCTGCCGAGATAGAGGTAGATTACAGGCCTACAGGGACATTCCTCCCGGTCGTTCAGTGCAAATAGCAGATGGTACCCATTCGCCCCTTGTTGGACAGGGGGAGGTTTTCCTGTCCTCCACTTTGCAATTACAGAATGTTCTGCATGCTCCTGAGTTCTCAATGAATTTGCTATCTGTTAGTCAGATTACGAAGGATTTGAATTGCCGTGCCATATTTGACCCGTCTTCTCTCATTTTTCAGGACATACTCACGGGCAAGGTGATTGGTTGTGGCTCTGAGCAGAATGGTTTGTATCGGCTGGTCCGGGATTCATATGCTGGCGTCTCCTCTCATTCTGTTGGACCAGTCTCTCCGTACATTTGGCACCTCCGATTTGGTCACCTTCCACTTCAGAAAATGCGCCATCTTCTACCTCAGATCTCTCCTAGTTCTTCGTTTCAATGTGAAGCGTGTCAGTTGGGAAAGCATCACAGGTCGAGCTTCCCACGTCGTCTGAGTCGGAGCAGTAGCTCCCCTTTTGAGTTGTTACATATAGATATATGGGGTCCAAGTCGTGTTCCCGATCATCAGGGACACAGGTTTTATCTTATGGTAGTGGATGATTTCTCTCGTGTGTCATGGGTCTTTCTTTTGAAAAATAAATCTGAAGCAGGAAATGTGATCAAGAACTTGATTAATGAAGTGTTCAATGTCTTTTCTGCAAATGTCAAATATGTTCGGACCGATAATGCCCTTGAATTTTGTACACGCTTACTTTCACAATTCCTGTCATCAAAGGGCATTATTCACCAAACCACTTGTGCATATACCTCACAACAAAATGGTGTCGCGGAAAGGAAACATCGCCATCTCTTAGATATTACTCGTACATTGTTGATTCAGAGTTGTGCCCCTATTTCTTTCTGGGGCGATGCTGTTCTTACTGCTTGTTATCTGGTCAACCGAATGCCATCCTCAGTCCTTGGTGAAAAGATACCTATGTCCATTATTTTTCCAGATAAGGAGTTATTTTCACTAACTCCACGTGTCTTTGGTACTGTGGCTTTTATGCATCGTCTATCTCCTGGACTTGACAAACTCTCTCCTAGAGCAGTCAAGTGCGTCTTTGTTGGTTATTCCAGAACTCAGAAGGGCTACCGGTGTTATGATCCTGCAACTAAGAGGTACTTTGTGAGTGCTGATGTCACTTTCTTTGAGTCTGTCATGTATTTCTCTCCTGCAGGTGACAGAATGGTACCATCCACTACCACTGATGATATCTATGTTCCTCCACCACCTACATTGAGTACACCTGAGTCGTCTCCTGTGTCTGTCTCCACGCCAGCACCACCTCCACCACCCCCACCACCTCCTCCACCTCCACCCATTCCACGGCCCATCATATCACCATTACCTATGTTCTATACACGCCGGTCGGGTCCTGCTCAGACTACGCTCCAGCCGATCATCACGCCTCAGGTATGTTCAGATGGCATTACTACTGACGGGTCAGATTTGGTACATGTGCAGGATCCTTCAGTACAGGCAGACACTAGCCCATCCAGTACAGCAGATGGTAATTTTGATGTTCCGATTGCTATTCGGAAGCAGAGGAGGCAATGTGCCTCGTATCCTTTCGCTTCACAGGTTTCCTTTCACCGTCTCGCTGGGGATTTTCAGAGATTTGCCACAGCCTTGTCTTCTGTGGATATACCACGGACATACCAGGAAGCCTTACAGAATGAATGCTGGAGATTAGCAATGGAGGACGAAATGAGGGCCCTACAGTCTCGTGGCACTTGGTTTTTGGTCCCTGCACCTTCTGATGCATCCATTGTGAGCTGTAAATGGGTCTTCACAGTCAAATATCATGCAGATGGCACGTTGGATAGATACAAAGCACGCTTGGTTGCCCGTGGGTTTACACAAACCTACGGCGTGGATTACATGGATATTTTCTCTCCAGTGGCGAGGCACTCTACACTTCGTATTCTATTATCTGTTGCTGTGGTACGTGATTGGAGCATATTTCAACTGGATGTGAAGAATGCCTTTCTGTACGGTGACCTACAGGAGGAAGTCTACATGCAGCAGCCACCTGGGTTTACTGCTGAGGGGGAGAAGCACATGGTCTGTAGACTTCACAAGGCGATATATGGTCTCAAACAGAGTCCCAGAGCATGGTTCCAGAAGTTGTCTAACCTGATTGAGCAACAGGGATTCAAGAGGTCAAATGTCGATCACTCATTGTTTGTCCAGAAGTCATCGGTAGGTACGGTTGTCATTATGGTCTATGTGGATGATATTCTTGTTACAGGAGATGATGTTCAGGGCATAAAGAGGGCGAAGGCATTCCTAGGCAGTCAGTTCGTGACAAAGGACCTTGGAACCCTAAGATATTTTCTGGGGTTGGAATTTGCAAGGAATGCACAAGGCTTGGTGATGACACAACGGAAGTATATTACAGACTTCCTGACTGAGACTGGCATGGATGGGTGCAAACCATCTAGTATTCCCATGGACCCCAGCATGAAGTTGTATGATGGTGATACAGATGAAGTGGATAAGAGGAGATATAGAGAAATGGTGGGAAAACTCCTCTACATTACCATTACTCGTCCAGACATTGCATTTGCTGGTAGCAGGGTGAGCCAATTTATGGAGCAGCTAAGACAGGTTCACATGGATGCTATAGACTTATCTGTCTCAGCGTATGCAGATGCAGACTATGCAGGATGTCCTAAGGACCGAAAATCAACCTCAGGGTTTGCAGTGTTTATTGGAGGCTCTTTGGTTTCTTGGAAAAGCAAGAAACAAACTGTCGTGGCAAGGTCCAGTGCATAATCTGAATATAGGGCATATCTATTGGAAAGGTTTTTTTTTGAGAAACCTATGGGCGAGGTTTATAATAGACTTATCGTCACGGCACAACATTATAGGTATTTTCAGCTAATTTCTACAATCTAGGAGGGGGATTTTGATCTGCAACATATTAGCAACACCCAATGTGACTCTCCTCCTGTATTCAGCGTATGCGCTAGATCTTGCAACTGCTACAATGGTGGGGGGGTCCCTCATGAGATTAGCATGTGTGCGATAACAAATCTTTCATCATTCACAAGATTTATGAGGCTCAAATAAGAGACTAAGCCTGCTCCATTATTCGTCTTTCTATAACGATAATTAGCGCTTCAGAAATACAACCTAGTAGGTTAATTCTTACATAGAAACCTAATCTCTCTCTGTTCCAAGGTATGCAGGTTACATAAGGCCATCTATGGCCTTAAGCAAAGCCATTCATTTTTCCCAACATGGTATCAGAGCGACGGTCCTAGACCGGAGTTCTCGAAACCCTAACCCTAACCCCACACCCGCCGGCCCCCCTTCTTCTTCTTCTCCCTCTCGCAACATCGACGCCGCCCGAGATCGGCGTTGATCCATCGGCGCCGCCTCTCCAGTCGGTTGCGCCACCGTGTGTGAGCGCCTTCTCTTTGCGCGCCTGTGCACACGCATACTGTGCGTTGTTGCGCGCCTCTGCCATGCGCGCTTGTGCGCCTCACTCGCCTCCACCGTGTTGCGCACTCCCTTGCGCACCATCAACCTGTGCGCAATCATCTAGCGCACCACCTGTGCGCCCCAGTGCATCTTTGCGCGCTGAGCAGCAGACCTAGCGCATCAACCGTGCGCCCCAGTGCATCGCCTGTGCGCCCCTGCGCATTCCCTGCGCGCGCGCGGTAACACCAGTGCACGCATCTCCTGTGCGGCCTGTGCGCGACTCCTGCGTGCGTGTAGGGCTTAGCACGAACATCTTCATGGGGATAGTTGCTTGAAGTCTACACATGCAACTACCCCCATCTATGGTATTGTAGACAAAACACATTGTTTGTCAATCGTTCCAGTCTTCATTTTTCAATATGTCGGAGAGCAAGGCAGATATCCCATCTATTGGCGCATTCCGTGGTCCAGTGCCTATTGTCAAGATGGACGGTACCAACTATGAACTGTGGGCAATGCAGTTCATGAGCATGAGGAAGTCTACGGGTAAGAAGCACATTCTTACCGAACCAGAGCCTGCTGAGAAGACTGGAACCTATGCCTCCGGGGAGGTTGATGACGCATACGCCAAGGTTTGGCTATCTGGCACGTTGGCAATTGAGATTGCCAATGACATCCTCCATCAACCCACAGCGAAGGATATGTGGGACATTCTGGCGGCCACATATTCCCAGGCAAAGAACGAGACAAAGATTCTGCAACTCCAGCATGATATCTTCACCATCAAGCAGAATGGTCGCCCCCTACATTCTCTCTATACATCACTGAGAGGGATGTTCGAGAAGCTATATAGCTTCATGCCCTTGACAGCCACGCCAGAACAGCAGAAGACATAGGAACGCTACTATGGTAGGCGTGTTCCTAGCTGCACTGGATCCTGAGTACGAGGCAGCACGATCACAGATTTTGGCCGACTCTACAATTCCTCCAATGGAGGAAGCCTTCCATAGACCGAGTCGGATTACAGTTCCCTCAATTGCTGCAAGTCAGAATTCTTCAGCCATGGCAGCAACCAGAGGTCGTGGTTCTCATCACCAGGGCCGTGGACGTAGACCCTGTGGGAGGGTGGCCGCACTAGGCCAACATGCACCTAATGTCACCGAGTCGGACACAATGAAGACACATGCTATTCAAAGCACGGATTTCCTGCATCCGCACGAGTTGCTGAGCAGATAGAGCCCCCATCTGCTGCTACCTTGGATCAACGATTTGATGATCTAGTTGCCCGTCTGAGGGGCATTATCCCACTATCTGGTCCTGCACCGACTACAGAGAGTCATTCTGATGCTGCTGCTTCTGCCTCTGCATCTACTAGTGCTTCAGGTAGTATACTTGCACTCCACAGTAGTAGATCTGATATACTGCCATGGATCATGGACTCGGGCGCTACACATCATCTATGTGGCTACTAGAGTCTACTTACAGGATACACTCAGATCCCTCCAGGACGGACAGTAGTGATTGCCAATGGCACACATTCCCCCATCACTGGTCAGGGGGAGATTAGACTGACATCTTTTATGCAGCTCAAGAATGTGCTACATGCACCTGATTTTTCTATGAATCTGTTGTCAATTAGTCAGATTACGAAGGATCTCCATTGTCGGGCAATTTTTGATTCATCTTCTTTGTTTTTTCAAGACATCCGTACGGGCAACGTGATTGGTCGTGGCTATGAGCAAGGAGGCCTTTACCGTCTGAATCAGACCTCATTTGCCGGAACCACAACCTCTCCTGCTGGACAAGTATCTCCTTTACTATGGCATCTGCATTTTGGTCATTTACCGCTTCAGAAGTTGCGTCGAGTTCTACCCTATGGTCTCTCTCACACACCTATCCAGTGTGAGGCATGTCAGTTGGGAAAGCATCGCAGGTCGTCCTTTCCCAGTCGTCCAGGTCGGAGTAGTAACTCCAAGTTTGAGTTGTTTCATATCGATGTCTGGGGTTCGAGTCGTGTTCCCGATCATCAGGGACACAGGTTTTATATTGTATTTGTGGATGATTTCTCTAGAGCATCATGGGTGTTTCTGATGAAAAATAAATCTGAAGTAGGAAATATTATTATCCATTTTCTTAATGAAATTCAAATGTTTTCTCCACATCTGTCAAGCTTGTGAGAAGTGATAATGCTTTAGAGTTGTGCACCAACATTCTGGCCAGTTACTACTCCTCAAAAGGGATTATTCACCAAACATCTTGTGCTCATACATCTCAACAGAATGGGATTGCTGAAAGAAAACACCGTCACCTTCTTGATGTCACAAGATCACTTCTTATACAGAGTCATGTTCCCTACTCCTACTGGGGTGATGCAGTTCTTACTGCATGTTACCTAATCAACCGTATGCCTTCGTCTGTCTTGAATGAACAGATTCCTTTTTCACTCATTTATCCTGACAAGGATTTGTTCACTCTTACTCCTCGTGTGTTTGGGTCAGTCGCATTCGTCCATCAGTTGTCGCCTGGTACTGACAAGCTCTCTCCTAGGGCTGTCAAGTGTGTCTTCGTTGGGTACTCCAGAACTCAAAAGGGGTACAAGTGTTTTGATCCTGTGCGTCGGCGGTATTTGATCAGTGCAGATGTTACATTTTTTGAATCTGTTATGTATTTTTCAGCATCAGGAGACAAGCAGCTACCACCTATACCTCCTGATGCCATATACATGACACCACCACCTCAGATACCGCCACCACCACCGCCACCACCACCACCACCGCCGCCGCCGCCACCACCACCACCACCGCCACCACTTGTCTCACCACTACCATTCCATTACACACGCAGGCCTCCTCCAGCTCATGGTCCTGACCCGTCAACTAGCTCGCCTATGGTATGTACTGAAAATATTAATGTTGATGGATCTGACGACATTTCTCAGCAGGATGTATTGCAGGAGCATGATGAGAATACAGATGATTTGGATGTTCCAATTGCTCTAAGGAAGCCGAAGAGAAGCTGTGCCAAATATCCATTATCAGCAGCCGTGTCTTTTGAGAGGCTATCTGGAGACTTCAGGACGTTTGCGTTGGCACTTTCAGCTACAGACATTCCACGGAATCATCATGATGCTTTGTAGGATGCTAGATGGCGGCTATCAATGGAAGAAGAAATGGCGGCACTTCAGTCAGAGGAACTTGGAGCTTGGTTCCTATACCTCCAGATGTCAGCCCGGTGAGCTGCAAGTGGGTGTTTACAGTGAAGCACAATGCAGATGGCTCTATTGACAGGTACAAGGCACGCCTTGTTGCACGTGGCTTCACACAGACATACGGGGTGGATTACCTTGACCCATTCTCGCCTGTGGCGCGTCATTCCACTCTGCGGATCCTGTTATCAGTTGCAGTTGCTAGAGACTGGTCGCTTTATCAGCTGGACGTGAAGAATGCATTCCTATATGGCGAACTGCAAGAGGAAGTCTATATGCAACAGCTACCTGGGTTTGCTGTTGAGGGGGAGTGTTCCAAGGTATGCAGGTTACATAAGGCCATCTATGGCCTTAAGCAAAGCCATTCATTTTTCCCAACACTCTCATTTAAACGGTTAGATGAGAAAATTGCAAGGACAATAATAAACAAAAATAATAATTAAGAAACTAAATAAAACATGAATTCTAAAATTCATCCAGCTTGTAATAAATCAAAACATACTGCTTTTGTGAAAAAACCTCGGAACATATATCTACACGTTGTTGGGTGTAATATAAAGAGTAGTGATTTTCCAAACAAAATGACAATCCATATGCACATGCCTAGTTCGAAGAAACTATTAAGGCAATGTAAGTAGTTTATTTGTCTTCAGGCCCTGCGTAGGATCCCCAACAGACATCGTTGTTTGTTACTAGCATTACCAGTGTAGCCAACCCCAACAAGGCACTGATTACGGCATCACTGGGCGCCGCAAGTGCCATCTTCGAGCATTGTTTGTGTCACCTAACACTGCCAGTACCATTTGGTGCCCTTTTAAGGCTTCACACACCCCAATCGGGTGCCACCAACACAACTCCATGCACTGCCCGCACCACCTGATACCGTTCTAGGGAATCGCATGATCCAATCGTGTTCCAGCACCACTTTAGATACTGCCAACACCACTCCATGCCCGAATCCGATATCTCTAGCACCATCTGCTACCTGTCAGATTCTACAAGGTGCATCCAGTTACATCTGACCGCTACCTAGGCTTTGTTTGCTAACCTCAAGGGCACAACAATCGAGAATCTTCAGCCCTAATCCACAAAAACTACTTCATGTAGTCTCATGCTGTCAAGATGTTGACGATCAACAGAAGATCTCTATTCTCACTAAGGATCCTCTAAAGGAGGCAGGCAAGGACTGAGTCATCGCTTGGCGATAATTATCCAATCATGAGTGGAATCGCACATGCGATGAGCCTGCTCTATAAGGACGCAGCGAAGGTAATATTGGAGATCTGGAACAGACCTACTCCTAGCAGACGACGAAGTCCCGCCTCGCACACACACGTACATATATGGGCAAGGAGTATGTGTCCACAGGCACACACAACATTATATATCTATTAAATTTTAATTACTCAAGTCCTAGTGTGAACACAATCCAACAATAATAATCACTCAATGAGTTGTGATGAAATGAATCCAATGTCACTCGATGGATGGGTTACAAAGCTCCAAATGACCTAAAATTTTAATGCAAGCTTCATTTTATAGTATAAATCAAGATCAATGGAGTTGATTTATATTTTTACTAAAAAATATTTATTTATTACAGATGGGAAACTCAGCCATGGCCGATCCCAAGCCCAGGTAAATTGAGGAGGGTCGCGCATTAGGTAGCCTACAACCAGTGCAGGAGAGATAAATTCCTAAATAATGTTCTTTTAAGAACACTATTTAGGAATTTATCTCGAACCATTCAGATAAATTCCTAAATAGTGTTCTTTTAAGAACAATATTTAGGAATTTATCTCGAATTCGATCGAATCTTTCAAACATGGATTTAAACAAACATTTAGATTCTGTTGGGGTGTTCCCTACTTGCTACGCATTGCATCGCTCGAATGCAATGAGAAGGTGGCAAGGGCCACTACATCGTTGCTCAGATGTACTTCAAAATTTGCAAGGGTTATCGCATGAGGAACGAATGCGAGTAAATAAGCTAGTTCCGTTGCATCGTCCCCTGAATGTTGTCCAAAATTTGCAAGGGTTCGCGCATGATGGACGCATGTGGGTAAAGAAGTTAGTCCAAAAGAGGTTGCAAAGAAAGTTGCAGATAGGTAGTTAGAATATTGGCACTTCGACTGGCAAATCGATAGAGATAGTTGATGCGATGGAAAGAAGGAAGATTCAGATATTATGTCTACAAGAGACAAAATGGGTTGGAGAGAAAGCAAGGGAGAACGAGAAGACATGCTTTAAACTTTGGTATCCATGTAAAGATAACGGCAAAAATGGTGTTAGAGTGGTTTTTCATAAGGATTTGAAGGATTGTGTGGTTGAGGTGCAAAGATCTGGGGGATTGGATTATATTGCTAAAAATGATGCTCGAAGAAGAAATTCTGAATATCATCTCAGTTTATGCACCACAAATTGGTCTAGATGATAGGAATAAACAAGCTTTTTGGGAGGATGTGGATAAGATTATGCAAGAAATCCCACAAAGAGAGATAATTTGTCTAGGGGGAGATCTTAATGGACATGTGGAAAAGGATGTATCAGGGTATGCTCGTGTTCATGGAGGACATGGCTTCGAGGATAGAAATGAAGAGGGAAAAGTCTTTCTGAATTTCGTAACATCTTATGATCTTTTCATTGAAAATATTCTCTTCAAGAAGAAGGAGGATCATTTAATTACTTATAAGAGTGGCTCGAGTAGAACACAGATAGACTACTTTGCGTTGAGAATAAGAGATCGTTTGTGTTGCACTTGCAAAGACTGCAAAGTAATCCCAGGAGAGAGCCTGACCACCCAACATCGCTTGTTAGTCAAGGATGTGCAAATAAAAGGGCTATTAAAGAAAAGGAGGGTTTCCAAGATCACTAAAACTAGATGGTGGAATCTTCAATTGAAGCAATCAAGCTTTAGGGAGAAGGTTTTAGAAGACTTATCTTGGGACTGTAATGGAAGCGCTAATGAGATGTGGGAGGCGGTAGCATCTTGTATCCGAAGGGTAGCCAAAGAGATGCTAGGCGAGTCAAAGGAAGGAGCTCTAGGCCAAAAGGGGGCTTGGTGGTGGAGTGAAGGGGTGCAAGAGAAGCTCAAAATTATAAGAGCTTATTTTAAAGCTATGTATATAGATAGAATAGATGAAACTGTCACAAACTACAAAATAGCTAAGAAGGAAGCAAAGAAGGTGGTAAGCGAAGCAAAGTAAAAAGCTTTTGAAGTTTTATACAAAAAACTCGATTCAAGGAGGGTCAGAATGATATATTCAGGATGGCTAAAGCAAGAGAAAGAAAGACTAAAGATCTTTCTCAAGTGAGATGCATTAAGAATGAGGAAGGTCACGTGTTTGTTACTTAGAAGGATATAGAGACCAGGTGGAAGCAATACTTCCATAAGCTTTTCATTGGGGAAGGAAACAGAGAGATCACTTTGGGAAATCTAGCTCGTAGTGAAAGCTATTTAAATCGTGCAAGCTACAGAAGATTACAAAGGAAGGAAGTAGAGGAGGCTTTGAAGGTTATGAGACATGGGAAAGGTATATGACCCGATGACATTCTTGTAGAAGTTTGGAGAGTTTATGTGAGCATGGTTTAACTTGGCTTATAAATTTATTCAATGTTATTTGACGAAGTAAGAAAATACCTGAAGAATGGAGGAGAAGTATCCTGGTGCCTCTTTATAAGAACAAAGGACACATTCAAATTATTCAAGTTACAGAGGTATCAAGCTGATGAGTTACATTATGAAAATTTGACAACGTGTAATCGAAAGAAGATTGAGGCAAGTCTTCAAAGTAAAAGAAAACCAATTTGGGTTCGTGCCAGATCGCTCAACTATTGAAGTTATCCACTTGGTGAGGAGAACAATGGAGATTTACAGAATTAAAAGGAAGAACCTCCATATGATTTTTATTGATTTAGAGAAGGCTTATGATTCTTTCCCACGGGAGATATTGTGAAGAGTTTTGGAGAAGAAATAAGTACATATCCTATACATTAACCTCATAAAAGATATGTATGATAGGGCTTCATCTTGTGTAAGGATACAATATGGGAAGACTGACTATTTTGACATCAACACCGGTCTGCATCAAGGTTCAACTTTGAGTCCATTCTTTTTTACTTTGATTATGGACGAGTTGACAAGTCACATTCAAGATGAAATACCTTGGCGTATGTTATTCGTTGACGATATTGTGTTGATTATTGAGACTAGAGATTGAGTAAATGAGAAGCTTGCGGTCAGGAGACATGCTTTGGAAACTAAAGGATTACGTATAAGTAGATCTAAGACTGAATATATGGAGTGTACTTTTGATGGAAGCAATGGTGAAGGAATCAATGTTAAGATTGGTGATGATAACATTCAGAAGAGAGATTCTTTTAGATACTTGGGATCTATTTTGCAACATGATGGAGAAATTGATGGAGATGTTACAAATAGAATAAATGCAGGTTGGTTAAAGTGAAGAGGAGCCTCTAGTGTTCTCTTTAATAAGAAAATTCCTTTGAAAATCAAATGAAAGTTTTACAAATCAGCTGTGAGACCTGCTATGCTCTATGGATCCGAATGTTCGCCTATGAAACATAGACATGTGCAAAGAATGGCAGTAGCAGAAATAAAAATGCTAAGGTGGATGTGTGGACACATGCACACACATAAAGATCGGATTCGAAATGATGCCATCAGAATGAAAGTGGGTGTAGCTTCGATCGAGGATAAGATGCGAGAAAATTCTTAAGATGGTTTGGCCATTTGCAAAGGAGATCAGCTGATACACCGGTTAGGAGTTGTGAGTTTCGAAATGTTGAACTGACTAAAAGAGGGCATGGAAGACCCAAGAAGTGTTGGAATAAGACTGTTAAGATATTTATGTTATCTTGTCCGTTTTCTATATTGTTTATTTCTATTGTCTTGTTTATGTAATTTACTCTTTGAGATTTTCTCCTATATAAGAGAGATCTAGGGTTAGATGATAGATAACTTTTATTTCCTTCCACATGGTATCAGAGCGACGGTCCTAGACCGGAGCCTGTACCCTAGAACCCTAACCACACCAAAACCCTAGTCGCTCGTGTACCTCTTGTGTGTTGCCCGTGCACTGCGAGCCTCGCGTGCCTCCGTGCGCCGCGGGCTTCCTCGTCGCACATCTCGGCTTCGCGTGCGTCCGTGCGCCGCAGGCTCCTTCGTGCGCGTCGCGGGTTTCCTCCGCTGCGGGCTTCGCGCGCTCCCGTCCGTGTTCATCTTCCGTGCTCAACCTCCGCGGGCTTTGCCTCCTTGTCATCCACGGATTCTTGGATACCTAGGGTGTAACGTGAACATCTAGAAATACCCTAGTTACCCAAAGGACTCTCCAGAAGAATGGGAGAGGTTGTGGTATGAGTCTACACTCACAACCATCTTCCTGTATGTCAGCGTAGATGCTGGTATTTCTTGTTGTTGACCTAGTCTTGAAGATAGTTGTCATCATGTCCGATAACAAAGTGGAAGTCTCATTCTTGGGTGCCTTCAAAGGTCCAACACCCATTGTCAAAATGGATGGAACCAACTATGAACTGTGGGCCATGCAGTTCATGAGTTTGATGCAATATAATGGCAAAAAGCACATCCTCACGACAGAGGAGCCACGTGACAAGGTTGGGACAAATGCCTCATGGGAGGCAGATGATACGTACGCTCGCATATGGCTATCTGGGACTGTATCCACGAAGATAGCTAATGATATAATGAGCCAGCCTACTACAAAGGCTATGTGGGACATTGGGACATTCTCATTGCGACATACTCTCCGGCGAAGAATGAGTCAAAGATACTACAGCTCCAGCATGATATCTTCACATCAAAGCAGAATGGTCGCCCCATGCACACCCTCTATACTTCTTTGTTGGGTATGTTTGAGAAGTTACATGGCTACATACCCTTGACGGCTACACCAGAGCAGCTCAAGGCATACAGAGACTCTGTGATGACTAGAGTATTTTTAGAAGCCTTGGATCCGGAGTATGATGCAGCTCGTGCCTAGATCCTCACCGATGCTACCATACCTCCAATGGAGGAGGCGTATCCTAGATTGAGTAGATTATAGATATCCTCTGGTTGTACTTTACAGCACCAGACTTCTTCAGCTATGGCGGCATCACGTGGTAGAGACAGTCCATACACCATATCGTGGCAGGGGAAGTCCCAACCGCGGCAGAGGAGGGGGTGGTCGACCCCGTCAGCCGTGCACCTACTGTCATAAGACAGGCCATTCTGAGAAAACCTGCTATTCTAAGCATGGGTTTCCTGTATCAGCCAGAGTTGCAAAGCATACACAACAGACTGGAAGTTCATTACCTGCATCTGATCAGAGATTTGACGAGCTTGTAGCACGACTGAGGGAGATTATGCCTGTCACTACTGGATCCACTAGCTCTCCTTCAGGATCCTTAGATGTTGCTGCTTCAGCATATGCATCTACATCAGGTATAGAATATGCTTTTACTAGTTGCTACAGGGCATAGTTATCGGAATGGATCATGGATTCCGATGCATCCCATTATCTCTGTGGTGACAGAGATCAGTTTAGTGTTTTCCGTCCTATTCAGCCTGGATGATAAGTTGTGATAGAAGATGGAACACATTCCCCCCATTACTGGTCAGGGGGAGGTGCAGTTGGCTTCTACATTGAGGCTTCAAAATGTTCTTTATGCTCCTGAATTTTCTATGAATCTATAATCAATTAGTTAAATCACCAGAGATTTACATTGTCGTGCCATATTTGATCCATCTGCTCTTGTGTTTCAGGACATATTCACGGGCAGAGTGATTGGAACTGGCCGTGAGCAAAGGGGCCTTTACAGACTAGTGCAGTCTCCGTATGTTGGTGCCACTTACTATCTCCACACTGGATCTGTTTCTCTTTATATGTGGCATCTACGATTTGGTCATCTTCCTCTGCAAAAGCTGGGTCATGTTCTTCCACAGATTTCTCCTCGCTCCACTTTTCAGTACGAGACCTGCCAGCTTAAGAAGCATCATCGGTCCAGTTTCCAGAGTCGTCAGGATCCAAGTAGTCATAGTCTGTTTGAGTTGCTCCATTTTGATATTTGGGGTCCTAGTCGTGTCCCAGATCATCAGGAACACAGGTTTTATCTTGTTGCGGTTGATGAGTTTTCGCGTTTGTCTTGGATTTTTCTTCTTAAGAACAAGTTTGATGTTGGTCCTGTTTTTCACTCCTTTATTAATGAAATAAAGAACATTTTTCTGCAAAAGTCAAAAGTTCATACGTTCTGATAATGCACTAGAATTTTGCAGTACTCAGCTTTCTCAATTCCTTAGGTCTCATGGTATTGTGCATCAGACATCCTGTGAATATACTTCCCAACAGAATGGGGTGGTTGAACGGAAACACCGCCACCTTTTGGGTGTTACCAGAACCCTTTTGATTCAGAGTCGTGCTCCTCATTCCTATTGGGGAGATGCGGTTCTAACTGCTTGTTACCGGGTTAATCGTATGCCTTCTTCGGTTCTAGGAGAGTAGATCTCGTTCTTGATTGCGTTTCCTGAGACGGATCTTTTCTCGCTTACGCCTCGTGTTTTTGGTTCTGTAGCGTTTGTTCATCAACTCTCTCCTGGTCTTGACGAGCTCTCTCCCAGAGCTGTCAAATGTGTTTTTGTTGGGTATTCCAAAACCCAAAAGGGATATTGTTATTTTGATCATGTTCGAAGAAAGTACTATGTAAGTGCTGATGTCACCTTCTTTGAGTCCATTATGTATTTTTCTCCAACAGGTGACAGGCTTACTCCTAGAAGATGGCGAAGAGGTCTATGTGCCTCCTCCTCCGTCATTACCACATTCTACTCCATCACCGTCGCTGCCACCTCCTCCATTACCATCTCCATCACTATCTCCACCACCACCACCGCCTCCACCACCGTCTCCTATTTTCTTTCCGCAGGTTTACCAGCGAAGACCCCATGCTCATGCGCGTCCTCCATCATCCAGCACGCCCAAGGTATGTACTGAGCATTTGAGTTTTTTCTGACGGCACGGGTGATTTGCATATACAGACTGAGGTAAAGGGTGCAGACACTATCTCTACTCCTCCTGTTGAGGATCTGGGTATGCCTATTGCACTTCGGCGACAGAAAAGAGCACGCACTATGCATCCTATTGGTTCTCATGTTTCCTTGGAGCATCTTTCCAAGGATTTTCAGCACTTTGTTGCGGGTTTGTCTGTTATAGAGGTACCACGGTCATATCAGGAGGCACTACAAAGCAGTCAGTGGCGTATGGCTATGGAGGAGGAGATAGCAGTTTTACAGTCACGACGTACGTGGACTGTGGTTCGTGCTCCACTAGATGCGCCTGTTGTTCGGAGCAAGTGGGTATTTACTATAAAGCATTGTGCGGACGGTACAGTAGAAAGATACAAGGCCATACTGGTTGCTGGCGGGTTCACCCAGACCTATGAAGTGGATTATCAGGACTCCTTCTCTCATGTAGCGCGTCACTCTACCCTGCGGATCCTCATTGTTGTTGTTGTGGTAAGTGATTGGCCACTCTTCCAATTAGATGTCAAGAATGATTTCTTGTATGGAGATTTGCAGGAAGAGGTTTACATGCACCAGCCACCTGGGTTTACTACTGAGGGGGAGTCTAGTACGGTGTGTCGTCTTCATAAGGTTATTTATGACCTTAAGCAGAGTCTGAGGGCTTGGTTTCAGAAGCTCTCAGAATTGATTGAACAGAAGGGGTTTGTCAGATCTACTGCAGATCATACTCTCTTTGTGAAGAAAACCAGAGAGGTATTGTAGTCATTTTAGTGTATGTTGATGACATTGTTATCACTGGTTGTGATAAACAGGGCATTCAAGCAGCTAAGGATTTCCTTGGGCAACAGTTTGTTACCAAGGACTTTGGCACGCTTCGTTACTTCCTTGGCCTGGAGTTTGCACGAAATCAGCAGGGAATGGTTATGACGCAACAGAAGTATGTTACTAACCTTCTACCTGAGACAGGAATGACAGGATGTAGACCAGATACTACCCCAATGGACCCTAATGCGAAGCTCCATGATGATGAATCTGAGGAGGTGGACAAGAGACGGTACAGAGAACTGGTAGGAAAATTGTTATATGTTACTATTACCAGGCCTGATATATCTTCCGTTGTGAGTACAGTAAGTCAATTCATGGAGCAACCTAGGCAGGCTCACATGGATGCAGTATTCATGATCTTGAGATATCTGAAGTCATCTCCAGGTGCAGGTCTTCTGTTTAGAAGAGATAGGTCTGTCTCAGTTACAGGGTATGCAGATGCAGATTATGTTGGGTGTCATAATGATAGGAAGTCTACTTCAGGCTTCATTGTGTTTGTTGATAGCTCATTGGTCTCATGGAAGAGTAAGAAACAAATTGTTGTTGCTCGATCTAGTGCGGAATCATAATATAGGGCAATGGCCCAAGGTAGTACACAAATGATATGGGTCAAATCTGTCTTGACCGATTAATGATTGAAGTGCCTCTTCCTATGCATCTCAAATGCGACAATCATGCAGCCTTGTTTATAGCTAATAATCTAGCATTTCATGAAAGGGCAAAGCACATTGAGGTGGATTGTCACTACACTCGTGATTTGATCCAAAAGGGGCTTATCTCAACATTTTATGTAGCGTCAAGAGATCATATTGCAGACATGTTTATTAAAGCTCTTGCTAGAGGTCCTTTTCATCATTGTTGTTCCAAGTTGAGCATGATAGATATATATGCTCCAGCTTGAGGGGGAGTGTTAAGATATTTATGTTATCTTTTGTCCTTTTTCTAAATTGTTTATTTCTATTGTCATGTTTATGTAATTTACCCTTTGAGCTTTTCTCTTATATAAGAGAGCTCTAGGGTTAGATGATAGATAACTTTTATTTTCCTTCCACGAAGACTATATGAAGGGATCTTAGTTTTTTTGGATCTAAGCCCGAGAATGGCCCAAGATAGATCTAAATGGAAGTAAAAAATCCATGTAGCCTACCTTACTTAAAGTGGGAAAAGGATTTGTTGTTGTTGTTGTTTGTATTACAGATGGGAACACACAGTTGTGTGTGGTCATGGGCACATTCCCCCCACCTCTCTCTCTCTCTCTCTCTCTCTCTCTCTCTATATATATATATATATATATATATGTAGATGTGTTCCGCATCTCAAAGTCCACTCTTTGAAGTACAACTGGCTTCTTATTGACCAATATGAGGAGCTTGGGGCTATCAGGGAAACGACTTCGTAGCAACGTAGACGCGGCAGAGGGAGGATGGAGCGCTGGTGGAGACCTCGAAGGCTGGAAACGCAGGAAGTCTCGTTGCATGGGGCTTCGTCGGTGAGAGGTTCGTCGCAGGGGGAAGGTGGGAAGGCCTCTTCGCGAGGGGTCAACACTGGGGTGGTGCTGGAGAGAGGGCGCGAGGAGGGAGCTCGCAGCGGGCCATTTGATAGGGGAGCGTGCGGGGTCTCGGAGAAGGAGAAGTCGATGGTGTGCTGGGAGGAGGGCGAGAGGGTTGTCATCGGTGGTGGTGCGGAGCCTACCGGAGGGGGAAGTGGGCAGTGGGTGCATGTGTCACATAGGAAACCAGAGAAGAGGTGCTTCCGATGTGGAGCTAGGGGGCACGTTGCTTCGTTCTGTTCTTCCCCGCCAAGGTGCTTCTCCTGCGGAAGGCCTGGTCACCGCCAAGCTACGTGCATGTCTACTCTTGGGAAGGTTGCGGCTGGGGGTCCTGCGAGGGGCTCGGTTCATCAGCGCGGGCACCGCAGCTCCGATACTTCATCTGTTCGCCGGGGGGGCCTACTTTCGCCGAGGTGGTTGCGGGTATGCCCCGACATGCAAGTGCAGCTCAACATGCGAGTAAACATATACCTGCGGTGGGGGGTGTTGGTTCGTTGACCCCTGAGGAGGTAAGGAAGGACGGTCGGTGGGCCGACATGTATACGTAGATCGGGTTCACGGTGAAAGGTGATATCGTGATGGAGGCTTTGAGGACCCACCTGTATGGGTTCCTTGGGTCGAGGTTCTTTGGCGATGTTGTGAAGCTTGATGATCGAAGGTGTTGTGTCTGTGGACTCTCAACAATCCAGAAGGATCGCCTTCTCCAGAATGGTGATGTTGGCAATGTCTGCTGGAGAAATCTTTGTTTTGCCGATGGTTCCTGTGCGGAGGTGGAGGTCTGTGTTGCAAGGGTGACGGGAGTTCCTTTCCTATCCCGGACGGTAGGTTGCTTGCGGAAGGCCCTGAGGCGGTGGGGTACGGTTCGTGAGATGCTTGAAGACGGGCTCAAGCCAGGCTTGCTGGTGGACGACACGATGGTGTTATTGGAGTGTAACAGGGCCTTCTTGGACGAGATACAAGGTCGGAGTTCTTTCGCGGAGATGGAGGTCGGCTGCTCCACGTTCA
The DNA here is from genome assembly GCA_037367405.1 of Ottelia alismoides. Taxonomy (NCBI): domain Eukaryota; kingdom Viridiplantae; phylum Streptophyta; class Magnoliopsida; order Alismatales; family Hydrocharitaceae; genus Ottelia; species Ottelia alismoides. The sequence continues at coordinate 373,095 of JAZKJV010006154.1, read as the reverse complement.
GAATCGAGCTGCAGATCGAGGAGCCTCCGCCACCGCCGGAGCTTCCAAGGGAGAACGTCGGTGGGTTGAACGGCGACGGTTCGCGTTCCGGGATGACGGTTGGCTTTCCGAGGGGAGCACTGGGTGGAACGGCACGCGAGGTTGATTACACCATTTTGTTGAGACGTGTAAGCACAAGTTGTTTGATGGATAATGCCACGAGACAAGAAGAATTGTGAAAGAGCACGAGTGCAAAACTCCAAGGCATTATCCGTACGCACAATTTTCACAGTAGACGAAAAAACATTCTGAACTTCATTTATAAGATTTTTTATTACATCCCTACTTCAGATTTATTCTTTAACAAAAACACCCATGACAATCTAGAGAAATCATCAACTATGACTAGATAAAACATGTGTCCCTGGTGATCAGGAACACGACTCGGACCCCAAATGTCAACATGCATTAACTCAAAAGGGAAGCTACTGCTCCGAAACTGACGACTAGGAAAGTAAATCTATGTTGCTTTCCCAACTGACACGCTTCACACTAAAAAAAAGAATTTGGAAAAATCTGAGGCAAGATATGACACAGCTTTTGAAGAGGTAGGTGACCAAAGCGTAGATGCCAAGTAAAGGGAGAGACTGTTCTACTGGACTGAGATGAGACACCAGCATAAGGGGTTCGGACCAATCGGTAGAGACCATCCTGCTCACAGCCACAACCAATCACCCTGCCCGTAAGAATGTCCTGAAAAATAAGAGACGATGGGTCAAAAATAGCGCGACAGTGCAAATCCTTTGTAATCTGACTGATAGATTTTAAGCTCATTGAAAAATCTGGAGCATACAAGACATTGTGTAGACGCATAGAGGGTGTTAGAGTGATCTCCCCCTATCCAATGATGGGGGAATGTGTCCCATCTGCAATCACAACAGATCTTCCTAGCGGAACCTCCTGTACGATGTAAATTTATCTTTGTCTCGACAAAGATGATGTGTCGCACCATAGTCCATAATCCATTCTGAAACTTCAGAACCATGACAGGAAGTAAAGTCATAAGCACTACCTGATGTGCTAGCAGGGGCTAACGTACTGGCAGAAGCTAAAACTGCTATGTCCGAGTGACTTCCTGGAGAGTTAGTAGAGGCAAGAGGCATGATATCCCGAAGTCTGGCAACAAGATCTTTAAACCGTTGGTCCAAAGTAGATGGTTGTGGAGATGCAGCATGCTCGACTACACGGGCCAATGCAGGAAAACCATGCTTAGAATAGCATGTATTCTCCGTATGACCAGTGCGATGACAAAAGGTGCATGGCTGACGAAAGTGGCCACCTCGACCACGAGGTCCACGGCCAGGGAGAGAAGAAGAGGCTCCTCTGCCTCTAGAAGCTGCCGTCACCGAAGGGGGTGGAGTAGTAGCAGTAGACGAGACTGTAATTCTGCTAAGTCTTCGATACACTTCCTCCATTGGAGGAATAGTAGCATCTGCAAGAATCTACGATCGGGTCGCATCATATTTCGGGTCAAGGGCCACTAGCAAGACCCCTACCATTGTAGCATTTCGGAACGTCTTCTATTGCTCAGGAGTCGCCGTAAGGGGAATGATGTTGTTGAGTTTCTCAAGCATACCCCGTAAGGATGTATATAACGAATGCAGTGGGCGACCATTCTGCTTCACCGTAAATATATCATGCTGCAGTTGGAGAATCTTGGTCTCATTTCTCATCTGCGAGTATGTCGTGGCAAGGATGTCACACATTGCCTTAGAAGTGGGCTGATGGAGTACATCATTAGCAATCTCCATCGTCAGTGTGCCTGAAAGCCAGACTTTGGTATACGAATCATCAGTCTCCCATGAGGCATAAACCCCAGTTTTCTCCGCCAGCTCATCTTCGGTAAGAATGTGCTTCTTACCATTTGACTTCATGAGACTCATGAACTGCATCACCCAGAGCTCGTAGTTCGTCCCATCCATCTTGACTATGGGCGTGGGACCTTAAATGTGCCTATGAAGGGCATGTCGACTTTGCGTTCTGGCATTGATGCCGAAGACGTAGAACTAGGGTTTGTAGACCAAGGAAGAGATGTCTACATAAACATCCAAGGATTTGAGTGCATATGTAGACCTATGCACTCAAATCCATAGGTAATGAGAGAGAGGAGGGGACGGGTGGGGAGGGGCGGCGGGAGAGGGTGGCTGGCCGACGGGAGAGGGTGGCGGGGTCGACGGGAGAGGGTGGCGAAGCCGAGCGGTGGCGGCGAGAGGGAGGCGGGGCATGCGGCGAGAAGAAGGTGGCGGCACCGGCGAGATGAGAGAGAGAAGGTGGCGACGCTGGCAAGATGAGAAGGGGGCGACTAGTGATGCAGCATGAGACCCACGGATAGGGTCAATTATCTATCTAACTTTATTGGTCAATTTTATTTACGTTTATTTAAGTCGGTGTGTCTTTAATTAAATAAATGAGATCGCTTGTGATCTCCCGTAATTAGTTGAGGATTTGGTTTTTAAATTTGGTCGGTTAATTAGTTAGAGTCAGTTTAGGATAATTGGTTGTCAATTTAAATTAATTTACTATTTTTGTAATCTCATCCCTCCTATATAAAGGGATGAGGGTCCAATGTTTTATTCAGTTCAGTATGTTATCAAATTGAGAATTATTCTCTATCCCTCTCTCTCTTCTCCCCTACGCGGTCTTCGCCCTCCTTCTCCCTCAACCCCTCGTTCCCGACGAGTTTCTTCTTCTCAACCCCTCTATTCTCTTCTACCAAAAATCCACCATAAAAAAATTTATTATTTTCGTCACCGCCGATTTTAATTCTGCATCATTTGGTATCAGAGCATGAAGATGGAGTCGTTCTCACGATTCCACGATCCTGTCGCATATTGGCGTGTGCAGTTCGATTTGAGTCGTCTCTCCCCTGACTCACATTCACGCTCGCGTTCGAGGAAGTTCAAGAAACGCCTTATGTCAAGCATCAAGGTTCAGGCATGGCTGGATGCGCAAGTCAATGATCATCTCGCCGTCAACGACGAAGACCTCGCTGTGAACAAAGATCTGACCGCTGTCCCAGCCGTTTTAGAAGAAAAAATCGAAGAACCAGTGACTGTCCCGGAGATTTCAGATCAGCCGCCTTCACCGATAGCGCCCCCGATATCCGCCTCAGGCCAACTGCAGCCCAACATCGGCAAGCCCGCACCCCTGGGGCCCCGTCGCACCCCGCCACCGACTCCTCCAGCACCGCAGTGCGTGGCCGCCCCCCTGCGGCGCCTCCAGCCGCCGCTTCCCCTTCGGATCCGCGAGCCGCCCGCCTACAGCCGCCCCTCCACGCGGCTGCGACTTCCTGGTGTCCCCACGGCAGCCCCCCCAGCCCTCCTGCCCGAGCCTCCTTCTCGCCCCCTGCCCCTAGCGCCGCCTCCCCTCCCATCTTTCCCCCGCCGACTTCGTCCAGTGTCCTCCCCACTCGGTTCCGCCCTCTCCTCTTCCCTCCCTTTCCGTGTTCTTCCCCGGCGCCACACCCTTCCCCCAACCGCGCCTCTTCTCCCCGCGCCCTCTCAAACCGCCACCTCTCCAAGTCCCTGCAACCCCTTCTCCTCGCGCCGCTCCTCCTCCGATTCCACCCACACCACCGCCTCGCCTCGGCTCCGCAGCCCTCTCCACCAGCGACCTTCCCCCCGCCCTTCCTCCTCATTCCCGCGCCGCCGCACCTGTCGGTTCCGCCGCCCCTGTGGTAGTCGCCACCACCCCCGCCCCTGCACGCAAAGCTTGTGCGACCACGCCATGAGAGGCGCATGCCTCCTTCCAGCCCGATGCGCTAACGACTCAGGGCGAGTTCGCCATCGTTGCTCCACACGACATCCACGCCGCCAGCATCTCCCCACTCGGCGCCGCCATCGACAAAGTTTTAAGGGGATAGGAACCCTAACGGAGGTTGGGAATTCCTCTTTAATCGGGCCCCCTAAAACCAGGAATGAGATAATTTTGGAAAGTTTACAAGCAGGCTCCTCTTCATAAGAATGTTTATACATGGGGCCAATTGAAGAGTAACTTAAGTTATTGTTATATTTTAAGTGAAGGGGTAGAACAATTGCAGAGATGCCCTCCAATTAGAAAGAACTACAAACGTAACGTTGAGAAGGATCGAATTGGAGGAAATTGAAGCCACAATTCAAGGATGAATTCTCCAACGACGCACCTACATCAAGCAATTCGTCGGGAGGCGAATTTTTTAAAGCGGATGAGAGTTGATGCAGCGTGAGACCCACGGATAGGGTCAATTATCTATCTAACTTTATTGGTCAATTTTATTTACGTTTATTTAAGTCGGTGTGTCTTTAATTAAATAAATGAGATCGCCTGTGATCTCCCGTAATTAGTTGAGGATTTGGTTTTAAATTTGGTCGGTTAATTAGTTAGAGTTAGTTTAGGATAATTGGTTGTCAATTTAAATTAATTTACTATTTTTGTAATCTCATCCCTCCTATATAAAGGGATGAGGGTCCAATGTTTTATTCAATTCAGTATGTTATCAAATTGAGAATTATTCTCTATCCCTCTCTCTCTTCTCCCCTACGCGGTCTTCGCCCTTCTTCTCCCTCAACCCCTCGTTCCCAACGAGTTTCTTCTTCTCAACCCCTCTATTCTCTTGTACCAAAAATCCACCATAAAAAATTTATTATTTTCGTCACCGCCGATTTTAATTCTGCATCAGCTAGGGTTTAGGGTGGTGGCTCTGAAACCATGTTGGAAGAAGAGAAATAAGAAGATGTTTATTCCAAGGAACCCTGGACTCTCTTATATAGAGAAAGCCTGTGGGTAAATTACATAAGATGGAACAAGGAAAATAAACATAACAGAGAAATACATAAACTCTAGAAATATATTCAAAATACTGTTCACGAGGGGCTACGTTCACAGAAGAAGTTACGTCCACAAGGGGACTTGTATATGGGAATCAGTACAAGATTGTTTGGGAAAGTCTACATGAGAAATGTTATAAGTGTTGAAGAAGAGACTGATCCCAATCTCCTTATACCTTCCCTAATGATCCAAGTCCAAAAGCCTCAATAATTTATACATGTTGTCCATAATGAATATATTGATAGTGATCTGCAAAAAAAATGGTTGCTAAGCAACTAGAAGAGACCATTGCAAGGAGATGAGATAAACATGGATCAAGATTCCTGCTAGATATGCGGGATGTACTCAGCCCGATTTGCATATATGTTTCTTGCTCTAATCTCAGTCCCTCCTATAAATCTATAGGTGATTCATCACCACTCTTGATTCTACTTGTATCCCCAAGAATGTCAGCGAGGTTGGAAGTAATTCGAATTGGTTATGTGCTATACAGAATGAAATGAGATGAACACCCTTATAAAATGATACATGAGGTTGTAGAATTTCCAAAAGGTACACACCTTGTTGGGTTAAAATTGGCTTATATCATTAAGTATAACTCAGAAGGAATCATTGACAGATACAAGGCTTGCTTAGTTGTAAAAATATTTAATCAAAAATATGGTATAGATTATCTTATGACTTTTGCCATTGTTGCTGAAATAAATATTGTCCATATTATTATCTCTATTGCAATGAAACGAGCTTGGTAGATGTTGCAACTGGATGATAAAAAGGCCTCCTTGAGTGGCGAATTGAAAGGATAAGTCTATATATGATTATGTCCAGAGGATATGAGAAGAAAGGAAAATGCTACACGCTACTCTTTATGAACTTAAGCAATCTCCAATGACCCGGTTAGCGTCTTCAGATCATTATACTTGATGATGAATTAAGCTAGGAAATGGAGATCATAGTTTATTTGTAAAAATCATTAATGGAAGAACCCTAATGCTTCTTATCTACATTGATGACATGATTTTAACTAGTGATGATAAAGATGAAATTCGCAAATTCAAGACCCATCGGAATTCGATTTAAAAGACTTAAAACAGCTAAAAAATTGGGCATTAAAATTGCTAAGACTAAAGATGGCATGTGCTTGACTTAGAGAAAATATGCTCATGATCTTCTAAAGGACTCTGGGAAACTTGGGTGTAAACCTTTTGTCACTTCTATTGAATCTATTCATCATGTGAGCATTAATAAACTCGAAGAAAGGCAAAAAACATATCATAGAAGACTAGTGAGCAAGCTAATCTATCCTAATCTTACAAGGTCTACCATCACATATGCTGTTAACATGGTTAGTAAATTCATGCATGCTCCTCCTCGTACGCGCATGGAAGTTGTTTCTTGGATTCTGGGATATATCATGAAATCTTGGTAAGGAATTAATCTTTAGGCGAGGAGAAAACTTGAATGTTGAAGACTACACTGATGCTGATTGGGTATGTTGTATTGATCCACATCTGGCTATTGTGTTTACCTTGGTGGAAACCTTGTTATCTGGAGAAGTAAAAAAGCAATCAGTTTGAGTCAGATCCAATGCTGAAGCTGACTACCTAGTTGTTGCAAATAATGTCATCGAGATGCTTTTGATAAATATTATTCTACATCATATCAAGATCAGTTGTTGATCTTCCCATACCTTTATGACAATGAGGCTTCCATCAATCCTGCATGTAATTATATTCTCCATGATAGAATAAAGCATGTTGAAGTTGACAAAAAATATAAGAGAATGGATTGACTACGGAGACTTGTATCTTCCTTACATCAAGACAAGTAATCAGGTTATTGATATGTTTGCCAAAGGTCTATTCACCTCGAGCTTCGAGAAGAATGCGGATAAGTTGTGCACATTTCATCTGTATGCTCAACTTGAGGGAGAGTGTTAAGGTTATATGTATTCGAGTAAATGGATCTTGGGTGAGGACCCCTTTACCTTCTCCTCATATATATAACTCAACCCATAACCCTTGAGGATTAAGTTTGTGAGTAAATACGTTTCCTCACCGTGAGGTTTGGGATGTGATTTTTTTTCCACTTTGGAGAGTTTTCCACATGAATCGTTTGCATTGTGTTGGGATAAATCATTCACACATAAGCCAATTATATTTCACCCAAATAAAGTTCATAGACTGGCATATCAAGGATAACCATTTCTAATTGCTCCATTCAGAGGATCGACTGCTATTAAAATGCAGAGAAGTGAAATTATTACCTCAGTCTCTGGTGCATTTCTGATAGTTGAGCTTGCAGCAACCTCGAGTGATTAGTCAAATCCTGCTCAGTAAAGTTTTTGTCCAAATTTTGGCCACACAATGCTTCTAAATACATGCTAAAAAAAGAAGCATCTTGTGTGAGTACATACCTCAACAGTTTGGCTGCTGAAAAGAAGAAAAAGAAAGAACAGTTAAGAAACATAGATACTGTGACCAAAAATGAAGAAAGATGGGGTTTTTAATTCATCATGATAAGTCTTACATTTCAACGAGCACATACACAAAAAGGTGGAAGTAATAGTACACATGTACTTTTGCATTGGCAAACTTAGTAATTAAATCGTATTTTTATCATAAACCCCTACATTGAAGTTTATCTAAGCGATAACCTTGAACGACTCTTCTTTTCACTCTTTCAGGTCCATTATCTATCTTCTTCTTTTTGCACCAAAAAGTTTCTTCCATGGAACCAACAAGATTGAACCTAAGCTTTTGCACTATTTGGCTTCTACGTGACATTTGATAACAATTTAAGGATGAATTCTCCAACGACGCACCTACATCAAGCAATTCGTCGGGAGACGAATTTTTTAAAGCGGAGGAGAGTTGATGCAGCGTGAGACCCACGGATAGGGTCAATTATCTATCTAACTTTATTGGTCAATTTTATTTACGTTTATTTAAGTCAGTGTGTCTTTAATTAAATAAATGAGATCGCATGTGATCTCCTGTAATTAGTTGAGGATTTGGTTTTTAAATTTGGTCGGTTAATTAGTTAGAGTCAGTTTAGGATAATTGGTTGTCAATTTAAATTAATTTACTATTTTTGTGATCTCATCCCTCCTATATAAAGGGATGAGGGTCCAATGTTTTATTCAGTTCAGTATGTTATCAAATTGAGAATTATTCTCTATCCCTCTCTCTCTTCTCCCCTACGCGGTCTTCGCCCTCCTTCTCCCTCAACCCCTCGTTCCCGACGAGTTTCTTCTTCTCAACCCCTCTATTCTCTTCTACCAAAAATCCAACATAAAAAATTTATTATTTTCGTCGCCGCCGATTTTAATTCTGCATCACCTACAGTCTTTATTTTGCCTCACCTACAGTCTATTTTGAAGAGCGCTCTCTCTCTCTCTCCCTCTCTCTCTCTCTCATATTTCTGTCCATTCTGCAGTAAGTAGTCACAATTGTTTAAGTTGTATTGAGGAAAAGTACCCTTGATTAACTAGTTTTTCTCCCTCTCTTCAGGCATACATCTATTTCATAGAGAGTTCATATGTGTAATTACTGAAGTAGGAGGTCAAACATAAGTATAGAGACATACCTTGATCCAAGAAAGTCTTGAATGTTGACATCATGATCCAACTTTTTAAATGTTTTCTTCAATGCCTAATACATCAAGCAACATTTGGGCAGAGCAAACTCCACATTAACAACAACCCGTGGCTGTGAGTTCTTAATACTCATCAGAACATCATTCACATGCTTACAAACAAACAAGCAATCCGAGGATCTCACTTACTTCGAGACTCTCCAGCTTCCTGCTCAAAAAAGAAAAACCACACAATCATCCAGTTAGACTTTGTCGCTATAACGGAACAAGAATCAAAACATCAAACTCCTAACCACGGCCTTCAAATTACTGAGCACCTTTTCGTCCTCTCCTGAGGAGTTAATTGCGCGAATTTCGAGATGACTTCTTCAATGGAGCTGAAAAGATGGGATCAAATTAGAGTATTCACAGACCAATTGCATATACAACAGTTTAAATGCATAATCAGAACTACATATTTTCAACCTTGACTAATATAACCAGCTAGAAGACAGTGTAGAATCTGTAGATTATTGCTATGATATTTATAATCATGAGAGCATGTACATGTCCACTAAGAGACCAACTATATGCATGGATAGATCGAAATGCATTCTCGGATAATTGGATATATAAATGCGGTCTTCTTTAAATTATCCCAATCAAATTATTGTGACGCAACTATCATTGTATCTTTTTGCTAGACCGCTAAGGTCGACAACCGGAAGAACATTTTTACCGCACACTCTATTTACATGTATCTGCAGTGATCAAATAGCCTTAGCTGTTACGATGTCTCAAAATTTGCAGACTGTTCGGTATAAAAACCAGGCCAAATACATTGGCGCAATGCGAGGGATCCTACCTGCGTTCCCCGAGGCAGAGGGTGGGCTTCCCGGTGGGGGAGAACATGAGGAGGGCGATGTCGATGTCGCAGAGAATGGAAATCTCCTTGGCCTTCTTGAGGATTCCGGCCCTCCTCTTGGAGTAGGTCACCTGACGACCACTGGTGTTCTCCAGTCTCTTGATCTTCAGCTTCACCCTCCCCATTGCAAGTTCCCGGAACGGGTTCTTTACGATGCTCCTAAACGATTGTGGGGGAGGAGAAACGGAGGAGCATGGAGATGGATACAACAGAGGCGAGGAGGCAAAGAGGAGGAGGATGGGGGAGAGGAGGAGAAGCGGAGGGAAGGGCGGATCTAAGGCGGGGCCGCGGAGTCAGGCAAATCAATCACACGCATCAGTATCCTATCTCTCTTCGATCCACGTCGCGCATCCGCTCTCTCTCTCTCTCCCGCTCTGTGCCTCTCTCTTCCAACTGCATGCATCCGTTCTGTTGCATTTCCCGTTCGAATTGTTGCAACGTTGCATGAATATTTCAATCTAACATGATAAACGCCTTTACTTATCTGACAATTTCATGGTTTTATTTAAGATCTGATATTTAAACCCAAAACTCTTTGTTGTTTCGTAATTATAATCATAATCTTGTGTAATCGTGAGTTACACAAGAAACCCCAGATAATGCTCAACTCTTACATGAGAAATCATGTGTTAATTTGCGTCCATTTTCCACGTTAATATTGACCGAAAACATTCAAAAGTTACAACTTAACCCTTTAGGTTGCTAATATTTACAAAAATACTCCTTGTGTTGAACAATCATGAAGCTCCTCCTCCTTGCCCCACTGCACGATGAAGAAGAGGGTTGGCACCTGATCTAAGCAGAAGACGATGACGGTGACTGTAAAGGATGAAGGAGCTAGAAGGGGGGTTTGGACGGGGCGCCGAGGGGCGGGTGAAGGAGGTGACTTGAAGGGACGGTGGAGGGCGATGGAAGGAGGGCAAAAGAGGGGCTGGAGGAGGGGCTAGACATGGCGTTGGAGGTTGGGCGAAGGAGGTGGCTGGAAGGGGCACTAGAGGGACTGGAGGGGAGGGCTGGAGGAGGCTGGAAAGAGGGCAAAAGAGGGGCCAAAGGTGGGGTTGGGCATGTCGTTGGAGGTTGGGTGAAGGAGGTGGCTGGAATGGGGGCACTAGAGGGGAAGGAGGAGGGGGCTGGAGGAGGCTGGAAAGGGGGGTGGAAGGAGGGCAAAAGAGGGGTCGGAGGAGGGGTTGAACATGGCGTTGGAGGTTGGGCGAAGGAGGTGGCTGGAAGGGGCACTGGAGAGGACGGAGGAGGGGGATGGAGGAGGCTGGAAAGGGGGATGAAAGGAGGGCAAAAGAGGGGCCGGAGGAGGAGTGGACATGGTGTTGGAGGTTGGGAAAAAGAGGTGGCTGGAAGGGGGCACTGGAGGAGATGAAGGAGGGGGCTGGAGAAGGCTGGAAAGGGGGTTGGACGGGGTGCTGGAGGTGGGCCATAGGAGATGGTTGTAAGGAGGCACAGGAGGGGGCAGGGGGGCTTGGAAAGGGGGCTAGACGGGACTGATGAATCTGTGATTAATCACTCTAAAAGTTGAAAATAGAGCTTTGTTTCTGAGTAATTAGTTGCATTTTATCACTTATATTGCATAATTAGCATTCATAAATAATACATGCATTTTAGCATGCATATTGCATTAAATAAGGAGCCAATTTCTCTTATAAATATTCACCTGTATATTAGCTAAAATCACCTATTTATATCTATTTTATACTAACTCCAAATCCAATAAAATTAACTCTATAGTATATATATCACTAACACTAATAAAGGAAAAATATCAGAAAAAATACTAACTTGTAAAATTGACCAATAAAACCCGAGACCTAGTTTGAGAGTAAGAACCTTTAAATGCACATATCTCTCTCACACAGTGTTCGATTTTGGTCTACTCACTTTTAAATTAATATACATTCAAAGACCTTCAAAAGAAGACTAATTTCATAAAAATTGGAGATCGTATGTGAAACTTGGGTTTTGGGACCCTATTTTATATTGTATATATTGACCAAAATACCCTTCATTTATCTTTTTATTTTCTTATTTTTAAAAATCTAAAAAAATAGATTAAGTTGTAAATATTTCTTTCATATTTTATCTAACTTTATTTTGACTTTTATCTTATTTAAAAATAATAAAAAATTACAAAACATAAAAATATGGTATTTTATACCTATAAGATACCACCCAAAAATGCACTTTGTACATATGACTTATTTTGATTTTTGATCCTTCACAAAAGTTGTAGATCTTGTTGAGACGAGCAACTTTTGTGTTGACTACTTTTTGATCTGACCTCTTTTGCTATTTCTTTTTTATTTTTATTTTTATTTAATATTTGATTTTTCTAGGATCGACACGAGCTGCCACGTGTCACCCCATTTTTTTATTTATTATTTTAATTATTATTTATTTAATTTATTATTTACTTATTTTATTATTATTTATTTATTACTTAATTATTATTATTATTTATTTTTCTTATTTAACTATTTATTTTAATTATTATTTGTTATTTTATTATTATTATTTACTTAACTTACTATTATTAACTTTATTTATTTCTCCCTGCCACGTGGCCACTCCTGCACGTGCCATGTGGCAGACCCCTCTCCTCTCTCTCTGTCTCTCTCTCTACCCCCGCAATCCACGTGCGTTTTCCGCTTTCCCCTCTTCTCTTTTGTTTCGCCAACTTCCCCCGCCTTGCACGGGCCCTTGTATCTCTCTCTCTCTCTCAGCCATCTTCCCATTACTCCCCCTCTCTCTTCCGGTCAATGCGCAACCACCCACCAGCTCCTCCCTCACGCCTTGCGCGATTCTCCATCTCATGCACCCCTCTTTATCCTCTCACCCAATCATTGCCATCTCCCTCGCAACTGCATGTAACCACATATAAAGCTCCACTATTGCCACCCTTCACATCGATCCGCCACTTTCGAGCTGAGGAAAGGAGAGCTTCCAAGAAAAACTCTGGTGGCAACTGAGTTCTTCAAGCTGAGCGACTACCCTACTCCTCCCACGCGAGATCCGGTGGCCCTCCGTCCACCGCTGCAGCCGCCAACCGTAGCTACCAGAGCTCCGACAAGCCGACCGTTGAGCGAAGACCTTGGTAGAAACCTTCGACCTTCGGCCAACTCCCAGCCATCTCCATCCATCCTTTCCAGGTGATTTCTTCCCCTTTCATCCAATTTTCTCCTATACATCTTTCCCTACCTTTATCTCTCTTCAATCTACCTTCATCCATGCTTCAAATTACAAAATGATTTGCACTTTCACAAATAAATCACACACTACGAACACGATGATGATTTTTATTGAATTTTCTGACGAACTTTCTTGAATCAATTAATCGAAAATTTAAATCACTAAAACAAATACAATAACTTCCCCTATTCACAGGAGAAGTTCCCCTGTTTCTTCTCTCCCTCTCACGTACTCTCTCTTCCCTTCTCTTCTTCCTCTTCCTTCATCTTCATTCACGCCATCAACTCCTCCATTTCTTCCTTCTTCTCCGTCATTCGCATCCACCCTCACCGTACACCCAACTCCGCTCCGCTCCCATGAAGCATCACCACTTCCACCGCTTTGTGACGCACCCTTCACCACCGTGCTCCGCCAATTGGAGAACCCCATCCTTCGCAGTCCAATCAACCCACTGCAGCAACAACCGCCCACATCACCAACTCACGATCCGACTCACCCTCGTCGAGCATCCCCGCATTTCGAGTGTCACCGCCCATCTCTCACCGTTGACTGCATAAGCCATAAACCCCGTTGGTCTGGGATGCACCTCCACGAACAATGCTCTCGCGCCACCGACCTCCAGGTCCAGCCCCGCAACTCCACTAGCTCCCCCCTGTGTGGTGGTAGGAACAATTCCCCCTTGAGCGGTCGTCCTGCACCGTCCCACAGCCACCGGCCTTGTGTTGCATCTTCAAGCTCCACAGGCGGTTGTATGTCGACCCGCCCCACGCCTGCCTCATGCGTTGCTAGAGCCAACACAGCATCAACGCACAGCCCTCCGCCACCAGCTCCGCTCCACCTACACCGGTCGTGTGTCGACCGACCTGCTGCCTCAAACACACCTCGGTCGTGGCCAGTAGGAGGACCTCCTCAGTCGCAGCTGGTCGCCCGAGCCTCTCACCAAGCCAACACGTGCAAGGGCATCTCCCTTTTAGGTGTTTTGCACTCAAGCCCTCGGTGTTCGAGCAAATAACTGCAAAAGTCCCCGCCAGCCACCATAACGTGCAACGCACATGCTTAGTGTAAAAATTGCATTGACACCCCCATAAGTATAGGTAATTGCATCTAAGTCCTGTCAGTATTTTTATTAATTTTATTTCTGTAAATTGCATTTAAGCCCTTGAGTTTACATGTTAATTTGAACATTCATTTAGCATTGTTTCATTATTCTAAAAATTGCTCATTGTATAACACTTTATGCTCTATCATTGTGAATGCTTGTTTGATTTTTATGAAAAATAGATTATTTAATATAATTATTTTCGTGGATAATTGAATATCTTGCCCATCGTTTGCTATTAATTCAATATTTAATTAATCCTTGCTCTAAAAATTGTGAAAAATTCACATAACGTAGAGATTGAGTAGTTTTACGTTTTGCCCAAAAATTATCTTATTTGCACGTACATCGAGATCAAAATAAATTGTTGGGTGATTTGATTAATTTATTTTTAATAGGTCACAAATTAATTATTTTTAGGATCTTATAATTTTTCTGAATTAGCCTCACATGGACTAATCTAGGATAATTTTAAATAATTTGGTTTGTTATTTATTAAAATTAACTTGGCAAAAATCTCCTAGTTTGCATATTTAATTCATAGAAAATTGATTTTATCTTTGAAAATTCTAAAGAAATTACAGCAGCTTAATTTCATCCTTGTTCAACTTCAAGACAAGTTTGAGGATTTTTGGATTGAATTTATTGAAATTTGCATTTTAGTCCCTCAACTTAGTCAAATTTACATTGCATTTATCACTTGCATTCAAAAATTACAAAAAAATATTTCTCTGAAACCTAGCATCTAGATCGACTAAAAATAACCGAAGGAGAAAGTTGCCTCCCAGAGTTCAACCTTGGGCTTGCCCAAGTAAAAAATACCGCTTGTTATTAATTGTTATATTAATTAAGTGGTTTTTATTGATCTAATTTTGCCCGACTGCAATGAACGAACATAAATTTAATCGTTAATTTGATTGAATTAAGAGGGTAATTTTCAGATTTTTCAGGGACGCTGGAGATATGGTGGAGGAGATGGCTGTAAGGGGGAACAGAAGGGGTGGAGGGGCTTGGAAAGGGGGCTAGATTGGGGTGATGGATGGGCAACCGGAAGGTGGGGGCGGAGGAGGTAGCTGGAAGAGGGGATGGAGGGGGATTGGGGTGTAGAGGAGGGGTCGATGAAGGCGAGGGAGGCGGAGGAGAGAGGGCTATAGAGCTGGAGGCTGAGAGAGCGGTCACTCTTTGTGGGAGAGGAGTAGGAAGGAGGTCGGAGGTTGGCGGCGGTCAAAGGGGGGAGGTGGAGGGAGGGTGAGGGGGTATGGACAGAGAAAGGTGGAGGACGATGGAGGTTGAAGGGGGAGGTGGTATTTTTTGTTTAGTTCATAACTATTGGATTGGAGATGAGTTAGGTTAACTCGATTGTGTGGTTGAGTAAACGTACTAAACTAACGGAGGGGTTATGGGCATGAGATAGAGTGACTATCCGGGGTTTCTCGTGTAATTCACGATTACACATTTGTAATTATGAACTTACTCATGGTTATGGGTGTAAATATCTCTTTTTTATTCCTTTTAGTAATGCGGTGGGATTTTCCACTCGAGGGTTGGCAGGTGCCTTCATTTTTGATGGGGGAATATGGAGGATCCGTCAGATTGGGGGTGGAGTGTGATGGGTATTATACTGAATGTTTCCAAATTATATTGTACATTGAATCACAAGTACCATGACCACTAAGCACATGTGCATGCTAAGATATGCCGTGAAATTTATTGTTGCAAGAGAGAGGTTTTTCTTGGGGGTTATACTTGTTCTCCTTCATTATACAGGATCGTCCTCTTTTTATCTATGTTTCCCCCTGCACATTGCACGATTTTTTCAAATATACCATTGTGCATCATGGCAAATGCTTTAAGTGCATTATTATATATCTGATGGAGCCAAATGTGTTGAAATATGTTGGTCTGATTAGTCCAACATCTTGTGTTTGTAATTGGAACCAAATGAATTGAGCAAAAAATCAAAGAGAATACGGTTTGCGAGATGCCCTCTTGATGTGCAAGAATAGTCCTCGATCAATTTGAGATAGATTCCTCTAAACTTCACTAGAAACATTGTTGAGTTACAAACATTCTCCCACCAAAGAGGTGAAGAAGGTAGAAGAAGTATCCTCTCTTCTAGAGAGGGTGGTATAAAATAGAATGGCTTTAGGATTTCCTCACATTTTTCTTATATAGAGAAAAAGATGGAGGACAACAAGATGAATGTCTCTGATTTGTTTTTTTTTTCGATTAATGATTTTGATTGAGGATCTTTATGATGTTTATGATGATGATATCAATGAATGATGATGTGGATGAGCATGTAAAAAGTGATTACTAATCTTATGAAACACCCCTAACATAGTACTATATATAGTAATCACAAAGTGTTGTAATAGCTTATCAATAGTGGGTGCAACTACCAGACAATCTGGACTTAAGCAATTTGAGTAGTTGTCAAGGGCTCCAGTTGGGGTCAAGCCCAACAAGTATGTCTAGGCTAGTAATCCCCAATAACAGACTGGGTCTAGGGCTCAGGACGTTATAGATGGTATCAGAATAGGCCCCTGATGTATCTATGATTTATCACTTTAAAAGCTGAAAAGAGCTTTTTGTTCCCAAGTGATTAATTGCATTCAGACATCAATACTGCATATTTATCATTCATGCATGTGTAAATAATATCCATATATTATCATTTATATTTTGCACTAATAAGAAACCAATAATTGTATGCATATAATCACCTGTTAAATAACTAACTTCCCATATTTTTCATTATTTTATACTAATTCTAAACCAAATAAAATCAACTCTATTATGTAAATAATACTACATTAATAAAGGAAAAATATCAAAAAATCACTAACTTGTATATTTGTCAAATAAAACCACACCATAGTTTTGAGATAAAAAGTCATAAAGTTAAATATATCTCACATATAGCCTCCTATGAACCTCTACTCACTTTTGAATTAATTTACATTTAAATGCATACAAATCAATACCAAATTCAAAAGAATTGGAGTCGATATGTGAAACTTAGATTTTTGCTCCACATTGTATATTGTATAAATTTAGTAACTTTGATTGCATTATTTTATGTATATAATAAGCTCTTTTTAATTTGTTTCTTTTTCATTTATTTTATTTGATTTTTTTAATAAAATGTGCAAAAATCTAAATCTTAAATGAATTAAAAATCAAAGAAATTCATGTGTTGTGAGCATGTATATATGGCGTGTTCATAAGTCCCTTTATTTTATTTCTTTATTTACATAATTATTAAAAACCACAAAAAATTGATTAATGTAAATTTTTTATTATATTTATTTGGTTTTATTTTGAATTTTTCTTTAATTGAAAATAAAAAATACAAAACATTAAAAATATGGTATTTTATAGATATAAAATACCACCTGTATAGATGACTTCTTTTGATTTTCGTTTCCTCCCAAAAGTTGTAGATTTCATAGAGATAAACAAATTTCATGAAGATCACTTTTTGATTTGAGATTTATTCTATTTTATTTTGAATTTTTATTTCTTTTTATGATTTTTGTGAGAGTGACACGTCGCCACTCTTGGAGCCGCCACGTGCCCCCGCTTAACTCCTCCAACTGCCCTTTTTTTCGATGTTGCATGAAGAGCCCTTCATCCAACAATTGATGAATATGCATTTCATCATCTTTATTCATTTATTTTAGCTTAAAATCCCTTATTAAACACTTGTAAATATTAATAAATCTTTATTTTTTATAAATCTCTATTATTTTATAAATATTGTGTATTTATCATTATTTTTAACTAAAATAAATAAATAATAAAGAAAATAAAGACTGTATATATACAATAAATACATGTTGTTTCTAACCCCTAGAGAAGGTCAAAACCTGAGCTGCTCGAAAGAGAATAAAGTAGGGGGAGATAAGGCCTTCATCAGAAAATTAAGAAGAATAATTTATATCACTTGTAAGTTCTTCATCATTCATCATTTGTACATAATGCACATTTTGTATATATTTCCTTACTCTATTTTATTTACCATAAAAATCACCTCAAAAAATCTTCTTGGAACTTGTACAATAAAATAAGTTATAAATATTAAAAATAATTGCAAGAAGAGAACCTGTACGTAGTGAAAATAATGATACTTTGAAAAAGCCGCAAAGCTCAACTTTTCAGATCATCATATTCTCCACAAAAATTCAAAATGAAGCAAACTCACTTTTATTGTACTAAATAAGCTTTAAAATGAAAGTGGTTTCATTAAAATTTGAGTTAGGATGTAAAAAGTGCCTTTTTGGAGTGTATTGTATAGTGTACATGTATTATACATGGTGTGAATATATTCTTTTATTTATATATATATATATTTTTTTACATATTGTAGTTTCAAATATTTGTACATATTATATTTGTTCCAAATAAAATGCAAATAAAAATTACACAAAATACATAAAACTAAAATATTGTAAATATTGTACATGTACCACTCTATATTGTAAATAGCTATATTTATTTAACATAATAAATTATCTCATAAATGTAAAATAAAAATATGATTAAAAAACCTTTGAAATGCTAGAAAATAATAAAATTTTAATTATCTATTTATTTGTAAAAATAATTAATTAAAAATACAAGTGTTGTATTTATTTATTTTATTAGA
Organism: Ottelia alismoides; assembly: GCA_037367405.1. Taxonomy (NCBI): domain Eukaryota; kingdom Viridiplantae; phylum Streptophyta; class Magnoliopsida; order Alismatales; family Hydrocharitaceae; genus Ottelia; species Ottelia alismoides. Next base: position 354,801 of record JAZKJV010006154.1, on the reverse strand, counting down.
AATCACCATAATTATGTTTATTTAATTAATAACAACTATTTTATATAATTCATTTATTTAAATTCATTTTAATATTTATTTTTAATTTATTTGTCATTTTTATGTTATTATATCTAATCTGGTTTTTGTCTTATTCGGACGGGGATGCCATTGGGCAGACCCCGGTCCGTTGACCGTGGTCAGCCTCCTCTTCAGCCGCCCTCTCGAATAAAAACTCTCATTTGTCGTTCTTTATCCTTTTCCCAAACCAATCCGCTTCTTCTTTCAACCCAATTCCTCTTACAATATTGTTGCCCGAATAACCACTAATTCCGTCCGAATAAAATTTTCATGTTTGCATCCTCGATTCATGTGAACACTTGATTTCAAATCCACTTCAAATCGCCTATAAAATCTCCTCTCCTGCTTCCATTCCATTGGGATCCATTTCCATCATTTCTTCTTGCCCGAGGTCGAGTCCTGGAGTGTGAGGCTGTGATAGAGCGTCATATCCACAATCAGGAGAGCGAGTTGAGACTCGGAGATTGCGATGCAGCACGTCGCTGGACTTCGCTGGCGACATCCAATTTCTTCGCCACATGTGATGAACCTCAGTTTCATCATGCTAAAAGCCTTATATTAATCCCCTAGCTTAAAAATTTGTCAATAAAAACCAGAGTAAATATTGTATACATCTTGGTTTAAAATAAATTAAAATACAAAAAATAAAAATCAATAATTGCAGTGTTTATGCATTTTTTACTTTTTTATTGCAAGCAAAATAAATGAGACATAAGATGTATTGCAATGAATGATGAGCTATCTGCCATTTTCCTTTGATATTTTTTAGCAATGTAAAAAGATACAAGATGACAATAAGATACATAGATGCATTAGAACTACAATATTGGCATTATCATGAGAAGAAAATGACAGAATGAGCATCTAAAATTTAACATATTAAATAATGAGTCATATCAGATAAATAAGCATGCCATTATGAAGAGCATCAAATTAGCATCACAGTAAAACTGAAAGCATTCAATTTGGAGTTCAAATGCTCAAGTTATGAATAAAATAGTGCAAGGGCATAATTGTAATAAAAATATAGAGATAAAATAGATAAAAGTTGCACTTAAGCCCTTCGGAGGGGCATGAATGTAATTAATCAAAGGCATCATGGCCCTTTCATAAATTTCCCAGGTGCGCACATGAGGCACACGCCTGAGAGGACCTGGTTGTAATTATTAAAGATATGTTGGACTGGAATGTAAATTGCCCAAACCACGTGCATGATGCACGTGATCCAAGAGAGGGTCGACTGGAGGATCGGGTAGCAAAGCTACACGTGGCGCGGCATGGTGGAGCGGGACCACCCAAGGCTAGGAGGCTCGAGTGTGTGGATCTAATGGTTGCAGGGCCTTTTCGATCTAAGAATCGAACATTTCTCCCTTTGTTTGACTTATTTTTTGTTTTTGGCCAACATGAAACTTGTAGATAACTTCTATGTTTTGAGTTTTTTCAAATTTATCCTTTATCTATTTCTTTTTTATTTTTTATTTTTACTTTTGAGTAAATCTCATTAGGTCACGTGGCTCCTTCTGGTTGAGCCACGCGGCCCACCTCCCCTCATGCCACCCGCCTCCCTTCCATGCCGTTCGATCAGCCCATACCGCATCCATCTCAGCCGCTTATTCACTTTTCATTCTCCGCCCTTCAATCTACCCTCTGGATCTCATCTGGAGTGTCCGCCCCTGCCCACTCTGTGACTGTTGGATCACTAGATCCAACGGAAATCCGCACCTCATTCACAGCCGCACGATGCGACATGATCGATCGATCAGGGCCGCTCCATCGCACCCTCAACCCGACCGTTGGATAGCAAGCTCCAAATCGATACTTCATCTTCCACCTCCGACCGCCCCCTCTCTCCCACGTTCTCTACTTGGAACCACTAGCCCCCTTCCCATTTTCTCCACCTTCTCAACACCACCCTCGCCCCTTTGACCATGCCAGGTCCAAACCTTAACCTCCGTCATCCTCACAGGCCACCTGGCTCTGTACGCCCCCTCTCTCTCATTCCATATCTCAACTGCCAACCTCGACTTCCACCACCAGCACCACTACCAGTCCTCCTTCAAATACGCCTTCTCCGCCCCTCGTCCGCCTTGTCCCCCTTTACGCGGGCCAAGGGCTAGTGTCTCTTCCCCCTCCGGTGATAGCGAATGGGGAAATCGTTGAAGCAAAGATGTCCATCGAGCTCCGGTGTCAACCTTGGCCATGGTAGGCTATGCTCTAGCCCTACGCATGCAGGCGAGCTGCTCCCCATGGATGGGGGAGTCCAACGAAGGCCGGAGCACCTCTAGGTGTTGAGCCAAGCCGCCCTCCTCTGCCTCAATCTCCAGGTGAGTCTCCTCTTCTCTTCCCTCTTGTTTCTCCAATTTAATTAGACACACACACGCACTTTCACCTTCAACTCACCACTGCACAAGCTTCGTCGCACCTTCACCATCCTCGCGTCACTCCCAACTCGCCTTCTCCTATTCTCCATCACCTGACCACCTTCGCTCCACCTCCTATCCAGTTCACCAGGGACAGAGATCTGGTCCCCCACTCCTTCACTCGCACGAGACCCCCTTCCATTCACCTCGCACGGATGCTTCGACTAGGACTAACAATTGTAGCTACACTCCTTCTGTTGGACATGCGTGCCCACGGCGAGCCATTATGCAATAAATGTTATTGCAACATTCCCTGATCTGAAATGAAGAATAATTAATTTGCATAATAGGTCCCTTAGTACAATTATGGTTATGTACCATGGCCATCTTAATGATCATACAACTGTTGATTCAATATTGAATTATAGAGGCTGGTGCATAGATGAATATCTAAAGAGTTAGATTGAGGACTCATCAAGTACCGTCAAATGATTATTAAGAGATGATCTCCAGCATGAGTAGGAGATGGCAATCCTTTCTCATTTGGCTGATATCTGATCGACCTCTTGATGCAGGTCCTCTACATGGAATAGTGATTTGGAGGTGTCAGATTAGTTGAGTCAAAGAGTTGACTTAACGAGATCGAGATAACCAAATACCTTTGTTGAATACTGTCACAACATAGGCACACATCCTCTGACCAGAGACAGATGTGTTACTATATGTCTGAGTATGTACATTTGGCAGACCAATAGGTTGATGACCTAACCAAGGTCTATATATCGACGAGCTGGTGTGCATGTAAGGGCATACGAGTAATACGATCTCTCAAAGGGAACATACAAGTTCACATGTGAACCGAGAGACATGAGCTCACTCATGAGGTATTGGGACCGATCAAATTCCATGCATGGTCATCGTGCTTTAGAAGCATGAAAAGAATTTGAAGGTATAATATATGCTTTGAGAAAGCATATGATCGATACCGATTCCCAATGACCAAGATTGAGAAACTTGGTGATCAAATCCTGAAGATGACAGTGTAAAATTGATCTATATCTTCATGTTGATCATAGGTCTTCCAGTATGCAGGATGTACATGTATTAGGAATACCTGAGGGTGATTTGATCATAAACGATTGTATAACCATGACGCTTCCATTCGGAGGGAGTGATGAAACAAGTTTGGATTTTAGTGGCTCCTCTCAGTAGTGAAGTGACATGATCTTTATCCATGTATTGGACATTAGTCTGAATGAGATTCTGATGCAATGAGAAGATTAGGTCTACGACCTTGATTTAATCAAGCATTTATGGGAGGTCCATGAGATCTGGATTTGAGATGTGATCTCAATATCTATGTCACTATACGTGGAACAATGCAATCACCCTGTCCTTATCTCCAAGTATCTGCGGAGAAAGCGTATTATTCTTGAAAGGGTTCAACAAAGATTCCATAGTTGAATTATATCTGAGCACTAAGAGATTGATAATTAAATGTGATTTAATTATCTTGATGCATGTGGATATTTATCCAATATGATTAAATGTGATTTAATTATTGAGGATAAGAATAATGTGGATAGCAATATCAAATTATTAATGATATGTTATAAATATTATTTATAATGTACTAGAGAGAGCATATTATGATTTATATTTGTTAATTAATTATTGGTGTGAATTGGATTCACATTGTATAATTAATTGAAAATATAAATTATCTTTTGATTTGGGTTGTGAATGTGATTCACAAATTTCCAATGGTAAGACTGCAATATTCTCAAAATTAATTATGAATTATTTTTGTAGAATATTTCACAATAAAAGTTGTTGGAACAATAATGGAGATTTTCATGGAGATATGCAATCTCATGAGATTACATGAGATTTCCTCTATCATGAAAATAGGTGGACGGCTACCAGGTCCTATATGGAATTGGTGGTCGTCCCACCTATTTTATGGGGAGATATTATCTCCATGCTAATTATCTCCTTATTTGTTTGATTTGATTTAGGATTGAATTATATTTGATTTATCAAATATATTTGATCTAAATTAAATTATTAGTTGTTGGTTTTTACCAACAATAATTTTGACCATTGGATTAAACACAAATCAATCTCATCCATTGATTTTTGTGTGTCCCACGGATTGTGATCCATGGATCCCAAAACCCTATAAATAGAGAGGCACTCCATGCTCTCTAGGGTTATTCTATAAAAAGACAATAAGCCACTCCTCTTCTCTCATTCCATACACCATCTCCTCTCTCTCCTCTATTGGTGGCCGTCCACCAAACCCTAGAGGAGGAACATTGTCGTCGCTTCACCATCGCGCCACCGCCTCGACGTTTCTCGGTTCTCCATCTTCTTTGGAGTGCTTCGCTCTCGAAGAAGGTTTTGATCTCGTGCGAAGAGATCAGGAGTTCACCGTGCTTGGATCAACTTCTTGGATTGCGAGGATCACGTGACTCATCCCCACGCTCACAAGCGTCTTCTTCGAAGATCGAACTTGAGACAGGAGGTCTCTTTTCGTAGAGACTCGATCAATCACGCTACAAGAGGTATTCCTATATACTTGATGTGGTTTTAGATGAAGCGATCCGATAATCGTTCTTGGATCATGTGGCTTCATCATGTGAAAATTTTTCAAATTCCGCTGCATAGAACAACTAGTCCGACTAGTTGTTCTTCGTCGTATTCGATACGATGCTCACACTTCCGTGATGCGCTTGGGGATTATCCCATATCCTCCACTTTCAATGGTCAGAGATTCATCGGAGTTGACTTTGAAAGCTCCATCTCCGATGGGCTCACATCGCCACATGCCCTCGACCTCTCCGGTGGTGCCCTAGCATTCGATCTCCGTTGTCGACCCTCCAGATGCTTCCCCGAGATTCTGACGTCTGATGGAGTCTTGGTCGAGGAAAGGGGAGCTTGCTGAAGCCTCACCAAGTCCGTCGCTGGAGGCGGCGACATTGAGGAACATGGTGTACAGATGCCGTCCGATCTTCACGATCGGACGACCCATAGGAAGCCACATGTCCGCCACCGAGCCTCTACATCCAGTCTCCAGGTTCAGGGCGCCCGAGCCAAGCCAGCGCACCAGCTGACACCTCGTGGCCCGAGCCTCCAGCCAATGACACCGAGCCAAGCACCGAGTCCGAGCCGCCTTCCGAGTCTATCCCTCACGTGCTCTGGTCACGTGGGGGCTGGGTAATTTGCATCAATACCCTGCCTACTTCTCCAATTTGCATACAGGTCCTTCCGGGCACGTGCAACGCATGCGTGCCTGGGGTTATCTGCAAACTAACCCTTCCAGGCTTCAATAATTGTAATATAGCCCACGCATGTACGGAAAAATTATAGGGAAGGCCTCACGATTAATTTTAATTACATCTAGCCCTTCCAGGGACCTGTTTGTAAGAATTTTCTAATTATTTTCATGTTTTCTTTACTTTTATGCCCCTGGAGTCTTTTGCGAATATCTTGAGCATATGACCCCTGTTTAAGTTGATTTCAGTTTCATTTCGAAGCTTATTTCATTATCTATTCATTCGTATTTATTCCCTAATTTGACACTTAAAATTCAGATGATAAACTCTGGTGATGTAGTGTCATCTCTTTAATGATATTTAATGTTATTTGTTAGTTTATCAATTAAACTTGCTTCATGAATTGATCCTGAAATTGATTACACATTTATGGCTCAAGGATTTTATCTATGTAGGGCATATTTGCATGTTTTTACACTTACATCAAGTTGCACCATAAAAACCAAATAAAAAGTGTCTTCTGTGCGTGCATCATATGTCTTCATTCCCTGCATCATGTTTCCTTGTGTAATGACCTAACTAGTTATTCGTTAGTCACTTGACCCAATCAATAAGAGTCTAAATAATCACTTAAGAGGCTCGTATCCCTGAGTTCGATCTTGGGCTTTCTCAAGTAAAAAAATTGACCGATTGCGTTTAATTGAAAAATTAATTAAGTGGTTTTTGATTGATCCGAAATTGCCTACCTACAATGAAATTCGAACATTAATTCGACATTATTAAAGGGTTGATTTTAGGATTTTTGCAATGGTATCGTTGCTAGGGACATGGCTCATCTTTTGTTTTATTTAGATTTTTACTATTTGATTAAGTGATAATTTCTAACCATTAAGTCAAGTCGTTCATTTCACTTGCATTGTTTTGTTAATTCTATGACATCCATATAATGTTTGCTTATTGTGTCAGGGGCCTTTGGCGACCAAGGACACTAGGTAGACATGGAGGCAAGGAGCAGGAGCTCCCGTTGTGAGGATCCGCAGGAGCACCATTGGAGAAATTAACGAGAATTAATGTCTCTCGCATATTTTCATGCAATAATCGTCTTTACAATGGTCTTCGTTTGAGGATTCATGATTGTAAATGAATGGAGGACATTGTGGTTGTGTGGGGTCTGTCCCACTTGAGTGTCGACTTAGAATCAGGCACGCGGCTCTCCTAGTTATTTTAGTTCATATTGTATGTGTTTGATCATAGGTAGAACACACTAAATTGAGACGCACATAGACATCTCTTCACTTAGCCAAAACCAAATCTATTCTTTCACCGCTGGTAGAAGCATGCTAGGTGCGGTTTTCATCGACTTGCATACATTTAGTATTGGATTTTAATTCAGTCTTATTTTTCATAAACAGTGTTAGTGATATTTTAGCTTTCGTGAGTCAAGAGAAACGAGCTAACAACACAATCTATCAAGGTACCGAATGATTCCCTACACGTATAGCCTCAGTCCTCACATGGATTCAGGCATATTCTCCTTTCACCCAAGTATGTCAGCATAGAAAAAATAGGCCATAGTTATTGGAGAATGGGACTTAATTTTTAGGATTTTCCGTAGACCGCTTTGGTCTGTTGCTCTCATTTTTTCCTTTTGCAGAGCATAACCCTGGGCCTCTTTGGGCCTCTTTTAAGAATTTAGGTAGCATCATTGGGCTGCTACCACGGCTTTTTGGTGGAGAAGGGTTATTTGGTGGTCTTCTTTCATTGCTTTTGCTTTGCATATCTTTGCATGATTGGTGGTTTTGGCATTTGTATTGTGATATGCCTTTTTGTGGTGTTTTTATCTTGGGTTTGGCATCAAAGGTAGTATCGGCTTAATATTGACTTTGGAGGCACGATACTGGCTTATTTGCTGACATACTTAGACTAGAGAGATCATGTTGCTCCTGAGTAAAGGTTCCTTCACTGACTGTAGATAAGGTTCAGGCGTTAGCACAACCAAGAGGACAACTCCTCACCTTAACTAGATTGTAATTGTATCTCGTAAAATAAACTCAATCAAGCTAAGTGCAATGTGCAGTTGCTTAATATCCACTGAAGAGTTTAAGAGTGATACTAGCTGCTCAGGTGATCTAGTTAGATACAGAAGTTCATTCACCAGTAGAGTTAGTGGAACTAAGAGAATAAAGTCCATATGGACCTGAAGAAAGCTTAAAAGCTCATGCCTAGTGAAATTCTGATGGAATTAAGTGGATTAGGGTCAACTCAGCTTCAGTATATGATCTATGCAATGAAGAGCTGATTTCTCAAGAGATAGGATAAAATTAGGAAGGAAGGACATATTTTTGGTGGTTTTTGAAAATGTTTTACGATGTTTTTGGAAAAAAATATTTTGAGGGAATTTTGCACATTTTTATTTGATATTTTTGTGGGTATGCAAATGTTTTTTTAGAAAGCATTTTTCAAGATAAATATGCATTTTTTGAAAATTATGGAATTTTGAGAAATATGCAGATACCCCCCCATACTTATCAGAAACCATGTCCTCATGGTGAAGACAAAGTGTAATAGGAGGATCAGAAGGGGTGAGTGATTGTGAAAAGTATTTTTGTTTTTTTTGTGAAGTGTGGAGGTGGACCCCCATACTTATCTAATGAAATGCAGTAAAGAGAAGGATACAAAGAAAGGAAAAGGTACCTATGGGTGTGGACCCACAAAATGTTGTTGGTTTAACGTCCCAACTCGACGATTCAGCTTATCAAGAGTATCCAGTGTTGCGTGTGAGTGCAGAAGCTGTATTCAGAAAACCCAAATAAAACTCTTGATATGATACGGATATCTTGACCCATATGTGAGAGTGCGGTTGATGAATTTGATAAATGTGTGCTGTCATTAATAAGGTGAAGACATTAATTAGTTGATGAATCAGAATGAGAGATGAATCAGTTTGATCCTGGATTGGATGTGATGGGAGGGAAATGGGCGGACTGGTGAAGGGCTCATGGACCAGATATGATGTATTGAAGTTGAGCTCTACATGTTCAAGAATTGATTCCTCCATGAAGTCCTCTGTATATTGTGATAAATCATCATTTTCCCTCAAACAATCATCATGGTTATCCTCGGTGACATCTATTATGAATTTCATTTCAGTTCTCTTCTTGATCCACAAAGATGACTCTTTCCAAGACATATGATTAGGAGATTCAGAGGCCACGAGCGGGGGAATATTGGCTAATGAATTAGGAGGCCTGACAATAGAAGTCAGATTTGGCAAAGGCTGTGTCACATGAATGATTGAATGATTGTCTTCGAATGTCTTGAGTAGTTCCTCTGTTTCACTCCAAAAAGGATCGAAGAATAAAAAAATCATTCTGATCAGATTTTGACTCAGTAATAGAAGATGTATTCGTATAGTCATCAACCGAATTGCGTAGATCTTCTTTCTTAATGGTGGCGACAATGGAGTTGGAAATCTCATCTTTGAAAGGATCATCATAAAAGATCTTCAACATATATTCATGCGTTGGTTGGAAGAGAGTCTTGGTGCATGAAGAAGTCAATCCATTGTCCTCATATTCAAAATCTAAGTTTGGACTTTTTTCATTAATCGTAATATCACATCCAGAATTAACATCAAACATCAAATTGTCCTTGATTTCTTCACTGGATTTAATACCAATACTATCCTCAAATTCAACTATTATTTCAGACCAATTGATATCATTAGTAGACTGAGATTGACAACCTTCAGAATAGTCTAAGGAAAGATCGATACCATCATTAATACATGTATCCATCAAGAGTGAGTCATGATCGAGTTGTATTAGGGGCGCGATCTCAATTTCAAACATGTCCTTATTATACTCTCCAAAATCATTATGATCAAGATGATTCATGAATGCCAAAATTATATCACATTCCTACTCAATTTCATCCATAGAGTCATATTCCTCAAGATCACAAAATGAAGTTTCATGCTCAAAGTTTTCGAGTCTTTCCAAGAGACAACATTCATCTATTAAATCATTGGGCATCTCAATTAATACATGGTCTGACACAGGAGGAGTGAAGATGGGGATATCGTGAAATTTCGTCAATCTGGGTTTGAGGAGACATGGAAATGGCACTATTTCATCAATAAAATCTTCTTCTGTATATCTCATATCTAGTTCATCAAAAGGAAGTATCTTTGTTTGGTTCCCTGATATGGGGACCTATTTTTCTTCTTCCCTTGAGTGTCTGAAATCCTCAATTTTCTTTTCTTGATATTTCTCAAAATATTGTTGAGATATATTGCATTCATCCGTCAAACTATTTGGCCTATTCATCAAGTGAGCACGAATTTCCAAAAGTTGTTTACTGACATTCTCATGTATCCTATTACATTCATCCATAAGTGCTCCCTGGTTTTGTTGGATTTGGATAGCTAATTCATGAAGAGTATGTTGATAGTCACTTTCATGGGTCGGTGATGATAGGGGTAAGGAGATTGAGTGATTTCTTAAAGAATCAGAGATTAGTCCAGTATTCAAAATGGATGAGTGTTCTGCGTGTGAAAGTGGTTTGGAAGAGACAAAGGAAGGGCATGCGGGAGAAGGTAATGCAAGAAATTCCTCTAATATAGGGTCATCATGGGGTGGTTTTGACTTTTGATCGGATGACTCGTTCTTTTTGTGTTCCCGATCTTCTTGATATTTTTGCACTAGATGCATCATTTCATCAATCTCACGCTCAATCGATAATAAAATAGGTGGATCAATGGGTCGAGAAGATCGTTTCCTATCCTCCAAATAATTCAATGCAATGGCCCAATTCAGTTTCGTTTTCTCGTGCATCTCATTGAGCATAACTTGTATTTTTTCCATGAATAAAGGTTCTCAAGTACAGGGATTTTTTATAGATCGGGTCGTAATCTAGCAGTTGTTGCAATTGATTTTTCAAAGATATACAACCTAACATACACAGCATAATAAACCAGACAATTTGTTGACTCACCAACTCACATAAAAAATTGCCGCGGGAGCGGTTATCTTTTCAATTTTAATTTAGTGATTCAACAGAAGTTTTCAGAGAAATTAGGGTCCTTAAAGATGAGGTGGGTGTGAAAGATTGTGAGAAATCGATGTCCTAATCCGGCTGGGGGATCTAGGGTCCGGTACTCAGATCGTGAGATCTGCTATTTCCCACAAGAACATGTGCCCAACGCGTCGAGGAGTTACAATTTCTCTCTGCAATCCCGCGTAGCACCAGGGATTTTTGTCACTATCCAAGGGTTCTATGTGCTCGTGATTTTTGTGTCATACACGTGCATCAAATCAAGCAATCAGAATTTTCCCGCTTTCTGCTCGGGCCACTGCGGTGGTCTTTCAAGCTTATCTTCTTTAAATAATCAGTACACGATTTGGTGGTCTTTGAATTAGATTATCAGAGGGGGAAGACCACAGAGATGATGCAATCAAGAACTCTTTTTTAATTTTTTTCGGTTTAATTCGATGCGCAAACAAATGCAAAAAATGTAAAAACCTAGGATGCCTAAGAGAAAGAAAAACTCACAGTGCCTGCACTTCTGGCGCTAATCCGTAATATTTTGTCCTGCTGATGGCGAGCTTTTCAGAGAAGGGAGGGGGAAATTAAGATTACAATTTTTTTTACCAAATTACAAGTTTGCTAAAACAAAATGCATGAAAAGATAAGTTTTTTTTCTTTTTGAAGCCTAAGTACCTGCAAAACAAAAAAATACACGGATTAGATAACTGAAAATGAGTAAAAATGAAGAAGAAAAATTGCAAACGTTGCTCCTTCCCCGGCAACGGTGCCAAAATGTTGATACAATTTTATGCGGTTTAAAAAGTTGTTTTACCACGTCGTTGTTGTCCTACACAAAACCGCAATCAAACAAATAATATTACAACTACGAGCACGATCAAAGTACAGAAAAAATGTACGCGGCAAGTAAAGGATCGAATCCACATGGACCAAGCAAATTTGCGATATTTGTACTTCTTTCAAACTTAAATCAAATCTTAGATCCTTTGCGACGAAAGACAGATGATGGAAAATTGTGATCTACGGAGAAAGTATTTCCAAGAGCTTAAATTGACTAAATATGGATGTGAGTGTGACTAAGGGAGGAAGTGGGGGATGAATCGCAAATTAATATGGAGATAATAGTGTGACACTTACAATATTTCAAGATGGAATAAATATGTATGAGTTGCAATGCATATTTCGAGAAACAAACTAGAGTAAATAAAAGAAATTACCAAACAAGTTTTTTTTATCTTAAACAAGAGCAACTAATATAACAAAATGCATAAAAATAAGAAGGGAAAAGCTTCTCTATCCAGATGATGATGGCGGTCAGAGGCGCGCGAAGATGATGGCTGCGGGCTGGAGTATACCGCGAGGAGGAGAGTGGCACGCACAGGTAAACGGTTGTAGACGATGACGCGCACAAAGGGGAGGATAGTGGCTTGACGCACACCCGGTGGTGTGCGGCTGTAGGTGCGCACAACAGCTATGCGATGGAGAAAGAGAACACACTGGAGGGCAGTGCTGGGCATGCACTCGCGCACACTAATTGCTGGTGACAGTGGCTGGATGCACTCGCGTTGGATGCACTCACGGTGGCTGCTGCATATCAGACGTCATCTGCATGAGAAAAAGAGAGAGATAGAGAGAGATAGAGAAAGAGAGTGAGGGAAAAAAGAGGGTGAACGTGCATAAAAAAACGAGGGAGAGGGGTGCTATGCGTGAGAAGAGAATGGGAATGGGGAGAGAGGAGTATGCCTCAATGGAAAGTGGGAGGAGAGGGGGCATCATTTTATAATGGTATTTGCATGGAGACATCCCATGCAAGTGAAGACAAAATACCATTATTAGTGTATGGAGAGTTAATTTATTTTTGCATGGGGAAGGCATATGTGTCGGCTAGAATGCATGGGAATGAGAGAGGCATTTTTATTATTTGTATGGGGAAGGCATAATAAGGGTGGCTCTATGCATGATAATAAAGAGTGGGTCTTTTACACTATACCCCTCTCTATTTCTTCCCAATAAAAAGGTGAAGTGAAATGTGTTGGATGTTTTATATTATAAACATACCCAATAGTTCTTCATTTTCTTTGATAACAACAAGTCTGAACTTTATAGTTGATAATTAATCTCAGTATAGGATTATGATTTTTAAATGTGAATGATGATTTTATCTCCTCTGTGTATAGGATGCAATTTATGTGAATTTGAAGTTTATACATCAACTATTAATGTTGTACTTCACATAATTTAAGCATGTTATACTAGTATATATTATTATCATCAGAGGGATGTGCTCAAGTGCCTCTTGTAGAGTCAGTCGAATATGGAATCTATCAATCATCTATTGGCTGAACTCTAATTGTTGATCTTTTTTTGGATTTTCTTTTTTATCCCCCTTTGCCAAGCAGAGAGCTTGAGGAAAGTGGATGGTTGGATCCTCCTCAGATAGAGGGCTAGGAAGAGATTACTGCTGTCGAGAAGGCATGGAATCCATACAAGAATCATCAAGCATCACATACAGACTCGAAGATGGAGAAACCTTTCCTTTATTAGTTTTTTTGGTATTTTTATAATGTCCCGAGATACAAGAACTGAAGGTGACACAACTGGAATAAAAAGGGTGGCCTCACTACCACTCGCGACATCTGTCTTCGTGGCATCAGCACCGCGCTTTGGCTCAACATCCTGAAAAGTGGTGGCATCAGTACCACCGGCTGGATCTGGAGAAGCGACGGCCTCAGTACCGTCGGCTGGATCAACATCCTTGGTGGCTTCAGCACCATCGTCATCAGCATCATCATTTGTAGCATCAACACCTCTATCCTCCTTGTCTGGCGCTCCTGAGTCCTTGTGGTGTCGTCGCTCAGACGAGGTGCCACCGGCTGGCATCCTACCGCTCCTAAGTGACACAAAATCAGCATCAAATGTATACAAAGAATGTCACCCAATAAATCACTAGGAATGGTGGTCTCTGTGAATTGTACCTGCTCAAATTTACTTTTGAGGTTATTCGGGTTGGGCTCGATCTGAGCGGGTATGGTAGACTGTCCTTTGATGATCTCCCTCATCTCTTGGTAGAACTCGTCCATCTCCCGCCTAAAGGTGGCCTCTTGGTCTGAGAGTAGACATGATATATCATCAAGAGCTGGATTCTTATAGGCTGGCCCATGAGAACCGGACGGGTTGCCTTGCTGAAAATGAGGTTGCTGCTGGAACTAATGAGGGGGAGGTTGAAAATACTATTGCTGAGGCTGTTGCTGGTGCTGCCTCCACTGTTGTCCCTGCTGGTAGGGACGAGGACCCAATTGGTACTGGTAGGATGGATTTTGGGAGTAATGAGGCTGCTGTTGAGGTTTGTTGGACTGCCCACCCTAAGCTGGAGGCTGCTGCTGGGATGAGTACCTCCTATCGACCACCTAAATCCGGGATGGTCTCGTCAGATCTCGGGCTGTTGTAGGTCATACCAAATGCTGTTGACTTCCATCAACGACTCCTACTCATAGGGGGATGGATGGGGAACTGCCAGGGGCTGGTCCTGTTGATACACTACTGTTTGGTAGTCCTGAGATGGTGGTGGATGAGAGTACTGGTGCTGCAACTGCTAGACCGGCTCCACCAAGATGTGTTGAACCTGTCGGTACTGGGCGGAAGACTGGGACAAGCTGTTGCAGCTAGGATCAGCTCGTGACCTAAGTCGGGGCTGAGAAGCAGTCTGTGCCTCCTGGAGACACCTGATCTGGGTCTTCATGTCACTCAGACTCTGTGCCAACTGATCAATCTATGTCAAGCCCTAGCACTGCTTCTTCTTGATGATCTCGATGTGGTCCAGCTTCTCGCTGATAATGCCCATGTCAGTGGCCGACGACTGATGAACGTAAAATTTGCCTCTATAATAATGTGAAATTATGCTGTAGTACAGGAGACGAATTCAGTTCAGCAAAAACCACAGGACTTTGAATGCTGTGGAATATTTATACTTGGCAAGTGTACCAAGGTCGAACACAGGGATACGACAGCCTAATCTGAGTATTGAATTTTGATTCAAGAAGCTCAATGTGATTTAATCTCAATTTCAGGTCCACATGCAAATTATACAAAAATACAAAGCGATGCTATGCTATATGCATTTTTTTAAATTTGTTTTTATGCAAGTTAAAGTGATGTATGGGCAAATAATGCAAGAGAATATGCATGATGAATAGAATGTCAGAATTATACCCTAAAATGCGAGCAATACAATATAAAATGAAATTAGAGTCAATTTGAACACATCATTAAAAATCGGTCATCAAATCAAGCAAGACAAGTAAAGCATGGTCCCATTTTTCACATAAAAATCACTTAAAATAAAACAGTGTTAAATGAGATAAATAAGCATGCTAAAATGTAGAGGACAAAACAAGGATCAAAACGACACTAAAATCATGCAATTTGGACCTACGATGCTCAAGTTATGCTAAAAACAGTGCAAGGGCATAATTGTAATAAAAATGTGAGGAAATAAAAGGATAACTATTACATTTAGGTCCCTGGAAGGACCTAAATGTAAATAACAAAAACCGCCTCGGCCCTTGAGTAATTTTTCCATGCGCGCGAGGGCCTTTTTGTAATTTCCAAAAATCTGGAGGGCTTCCCTGTAATTAACCCAGGCACGCACGTGAGGCACGTGCTTGGGGAACAAAATGCAATTCTCAAAAATAGCCGGGTCTCTTCGTGCAATTTTCCCAGCACCTCATGTGCGCTGCACGTGAGGGGCTAGGCTCGGGTCAGCCATGTGGCTCGGGCCACGTGGATTCTTCTGAAGGTTTGGCTCTAGGCTCGTATGACCCGAGCCTGTAGGTCGGGGACGAGGCTTGGGTCGTCCACGTGTTGCCAGCACAGCCGTCCGATCCATGGATCGGACAACACCTGTACGTCGTTTTCCACCGCAGGCCACCGGAGAAGGCGGGGCTCCGACGACCTACGGATTGCTCCGCCTTGCTCCCTCTGCATGTATGAGCATCGAAGAAGCTTCTTGGAGTCTCGGCAGAGATGTTAGACATCGAATGAAGCTCCGGCATCGTCTGAAGAAGCCCAGCAGAGCCTGGTCACTATGGGCGGAGCTGGAGATCGACAAGGAGGTGCGGGCTCCGACCATTGAAGGGGCTTTGACCTGCAGACGTTAATTTCTAGCCGAAGTGTGCGAGTGAGTGAGTGAGAGTGGAGTGAGGGTGAGTGGGCGGCCGTGAAGCGAAGGGAATGGTGGCCGGAGGCTTCTTCATTGCCGGAGCGGGAGAAGAAGGGGAACGGAGCGGGGGGAGATCCTGGAGAAGGGAAAGAGGGTCGGCGAGGTTGCTGGAGGCGTGGCGGAAGTGGTAGAGTGATTGGTGGATGGGTGAGCTGACTGTAGGAGGCGTAGTAAATCGGAGAAATTAAAGAAAAACGAAGAAGAAGATCTCCTCGCCGGAGCGAGGAGTTGGCGGAGGATATTCGATCCGGGCTGAGCTCTGAGGAGCTCGGGGTCTTCGCCTCGACCTGGTCGATCATTCCAGGGGGCTCGGCGGTGGCGGAGCCACCAGAACACGGCGGAGTCGGCCGTGGGTCAACACCAGACTAACACCGTCGTCGCCTCAACGATTCCGCCCCTCCGCTGTCACCGGAGGGGCAGAGGAAGCTAGGTGGAGGCCCCAAAATGGTGGACCCTGATTCTAGTGGCGGGGGAGGGGTTTAAATAGGAGGCGGTGAACGACAGTTACATGGTAGAGTAGGGGGTTTCTAGAGGGGTTTTAATGGCGATGGGGTTAATGGTGAAGGTCGAGGGGGGTTACGCGAGGATGGCGGAGGACTGGGCTTTGAGAGGGAGGCGTTACGAGAGGAGATGAGTGGCTGGGACAGTGGCTAAAAAAGGAAGGGGGAGTGGAGGTTTGGAGAGGCGTTACACCTGGAGTCGGAGGTAGACGATGATCGAGGGCCGTTGGATCAAGGGATCCAACGGCTGGGATTGAGGCGCGAACGGAGGGATGCGATCAGATCATTAGATCTGATCGTACGGCTGGATGCGAGGCGGTGAAGAACGGTATGGATTGGAAGATGGTGGGAATCCAACGGTGGTAGGTGAGGAGATGACGTGGCAGTTGGAGAGCCTTCAGATGGGAAGAAGATCGGGCGGTTGAGATTAAAGGGGTGACGTGGCTGCACAGGAGGCGTAGGATGAGGGATTGATCGAGCGGCTAAGGATCAGTTGCTAGTGGGCGGCCATGATCCGATCTGGGAGTCAGATCAAGGGCTGAGAGTTGCGGCGAGGGTGGAGGGATGAGATGGGGAGATGGTGGGATCGAACGGTCGAAGATGAATGGGCGACGTGGCTAGTTGATAGGCGATGGATGAGGAAGTGATCAGACGACTGGCATGAAGGCGGGAAAGAGAGGTCGAGATTAGATCTGGGGATCAAATCCGACGGTTGAGAACAAGGCGGTGATGGACGGCGAGGATGAAGGCGAGAAGAAGAGGATCTGATGGCCCAGGAGAGGCGCCGGGTGTCAGCAAGGGGAGCGGGCCACGTGGGCGGCCCAGAGGGTGCCACATGGCCCAATCAGAATAATTCAAAAAAAATAAAAATAAAAAACAAAAAAAATTTGAAAAGAAATAGTTAGAGGCTGAATTTGGAAAAAGTCAAAACATGAAAGTTGCTCGTCTCAACGAGAGCTACAACTTTCATGTTGGTCATAAAGCCAAGAGGTCATATGTACAAAAGCTAATTTTGGGGGTATTTTTAAGGGGATAAAAACACCAAGTTTGTGGTTTTGAGTTTTTTTTGTATTTTTTATCTTTTTAAGGGTCAGTGATTTATAGACAAGTTATCTACCTAATTTTTAGGGGTTTTTGAGTGATAAAATAAATACAAATAAGGGAAATTAAATACAATATATATACGATATGGTACATGATAAAAATAGAGTATTAAAGGTGATTTTATTGGTTTATTTAAGACAGGGGTTTTTATAAGTGGCTTTTAGCAAGATGAATACGAGATTCATCATACCCCTATACTTAAACTATGCTCGTCCTCGAGCATCTAAAGAATGAAGGAGTCGGATTAATTCCTGACAGTACGCGTGAAAATTTACAAGGCTTGATCCTTCGAAGACCCTTGACCTAAGTGATCCTAAAATTCCGGGTTTATCCAAGCCTTAGTCAGAAGGAATCCAACTTCACTGATTATCAGACTCTCTTTTTGTACATATAATATAAGGATATGACTTTTAGTGTACTGTATTTCATATGAGCCGAGTCGATGCATCACTCAAAGTTCCAGTCCCAAAGATCTTCCTCTAGACCTAATCCTCAATACTAAGGAATAAGTCTGTTCTTGCTTCAGTCCACCGTCTCATTAGTTTGTCAGACTTTGAAATGTTGATGGACGGCCAGATGATGGAGGGATATGGGATCGTGTCTATTTTTCTCACCCTCACATTGGAACAAGGGGCCTCTCGAGTGCCTTTTACTCAACACATGTATATTATTATTATTTTGTTGATCAATGTGTCCGTCAAGAGAGTTGGAGTCGTCTGCACTTGTTTTTCTGGGAATACACCGAGGTGTGTCTTTTCTGAGTATCTAAGATACCTTCGACACCCAGACTTGTATCGCTTACGATGCAGGGCCCTTTTTGTGGTGTCAGCCCGACTCCTTGGTCCTATTTAGCGCTTGGTCCAAGTGGACACTTTGAAAATGTTTGGGAGCGCTCGCCATTGGTGGATGCTCATTTGGAATTTGTCTTTGGATTAAGAGCTTTTTTTTGACACTTCATTTCTTTTGTTGGCTAGCTCCACTGCTTTTACCAAGAGATTGGTGCATACTGATCAACAAGTTCCTTTAAATTTCATCACACCCTGGCACTTTTAGGTAAATATCCAAGAGATAGCATATGAATCTTGTTCACATACGGGCTAGGGTTTTGCTGACACTCAGGTTTTCTGAAGCCTTCATTAACTTTATCCCATCCTCGAATATCATTAGATCGGGTCTAAACTCAATTCTCTGGTCCTAGTTCCTCAAGTGATATCTCATCTCAGCTCATCAATCATGCAGTTGTGGAAGTGACTGTGTTGATCATGTTTTCTTGAAAGTAGAGATGAAGAGTGCAATATAGCACTCAAATCTTTCAAACCGGAGGAGTGTGGATATTTAAGTAATGAAAAACCCTAATGACTAAGGCATGTTAACTCAGACTCTCAAGATCACAGAGATCCAGTGTCCTCAAAATCCTCAAGCCTTGCATGAGTGTGATTGTGTCAGGAATACACCAACTCCTTGGGTTAGTGATTTTTGTGTGATTTTTGGTTTTTGCAAATTTTTATGGGTTTTAGTTTTTTTTAATTCCTCAGAGAGACAATGACTGGCCCCGGCTCAAATAAAAGTATACACTTTCAGCCAGTTTGGGTGTAAGTACGGGCCGAGGCCCGTGTTACTTGAGGACGGGGCCATATGCGATGTCCTCTAAACCACCCACTCTACTAAGGGAGACCGAGGTTCCCTCACTGAAAATGCCTACTAAACCTAGTAGTCAGAATCAACCTCCAAGAAAGATTTTTAATTTTTATTTTTTTTAAAACAGGAATATTTACAAAAATTAATCCTCAAATTTTAATTTTTACAGGCTTTTACTCAGTTCACTAATTTACCAAAACCCAGCCCGAAAAATAAAATTTTAAAAAGTTTTAAAAACGCGAGCTAAGGCTAAAGTAGTATACAATGATATACGGTATACCCCCTATACTTAAAATTTGCTATGTCCTCATAGCACAAGTGCCATGAAGCCAAGTCTCGGTTCAAGTACAGGGTGATATAGAAGAACTGAGGAGGAGGGTCCCCCTATACTTAGGCCAAAATCGGCCTAAGTACAAGAAGACAGAACGAGGGAGAGATGAGCAGGCAAGTCCCCCCTATACTTAGGCTACAAATAGCCGAAGTAAGGTCTGTGTTAGGGGGGATGGTTCTATGATACAAGGGTGCGGGGGAGGGGTTCGTGAAGAATAGATACATAGAGAGAGAGATAGAGATAGAGAGAGAGAGAATGAAATATACAGGGGGAGGGTGGGGGTGAGTATGTGCATGTGCAGTGTAGGTGTGTGTGACGGGGGGGGGATTTTTTTTGTGTACAATATGCAAGACTGAAAATAAATATGCAGATGCAATGTTTTTTTTACAACATGCAATGCAATTTGACTGATAAAAATCCTAGAATATCTTCACGGCTTCTTTTGCGGCCTCTTCAGCGGAAGCTCCCGACTTCACGCCTCCATGACGATCAGGCGTCCCCGATTTTCATGGGCCCTGCCACAAAAGAGAAAAGTTAGAAACTCAGAGAAATTAAATCAGCAAATAATATGCAAAGAAATGATGCATGAAATGAGGACCTAAAAATTTTTGAAATAATTTAAAAAATCAAAATTCAAAAATTAAGCAAAGCCGTATCCCCGGCAACGACGCCATTTGATGAACGTAAAATTTGCCTCTATAATAATGTGAAATTATGCTGTAGTACAGGAGACAAATTCGGTTCAGCAAAAACCACAGGACTTTGAATGCTGTGGAATATTTATACTTGGCAAGTGTACCAAGGTCGAACATAGGGATACGATAGCCTAATCTGAGTATTGAATTTTGATTCAAGAAGCTCAATGTGATTTAATCTCGATTTCAGGTCCACATGCAAATTATACAAAAATACAAAGCGATGCTATACTATATGCATTTTTTTATTTTGTTTTTATGCAAGTTAAAGTGATGTATGTGCAAATAATGCAAGAGAATATGCATGATGAATAGAATGTCAGAATTATACCCTAAAATGCGAGCAACGCAATATAAAATGAAATTAGAGTCAATTTGAACACATCATTAAAAATCGGTCATCAAATCAAGCAAGACAAGTAAAGCATGGTCCCATTTTTCACATAAAAATCACTTAAATTAAAACAATGTCAAATGAGACAAATAAGCATGCTACAATGTAGAGGACAAAACAAGGATCAAAACGACACTAAAATCATGCAATTTGGACCTACGATGTCAAGTTATGCTAAAAACAGTGCAAGGGCATAATTGCAATAAAAATGCAAGGAAATAAAAGGATAACTATTACATTTAGGTCCCTGGAAGGACCTAAATGTAAATAACAAAAACCGCCTAAGCCCTTGAGTAATTTTTCCATGCGTGCGAGGGCCTTTTTGTAATTTCCAAAAATCTGGAGGGCTTCCCTGTAATTAACCCAGGCACGCACGTGAGGCACGTGCTTGGGGACCAAAATGCAATTCTAAAAAATAGCCGGGTCTCTTCGTGCAATTTTCCCAGCACCTCACGTGCGCTGCACGTGAGGGGCTAGGCTCGGGTCAGCCATGTAGCTCGGGCCACGTGGATTCTTCAGAAGGTTTGGCTCTTGGCTCGTATGACCCGAGCCTGTAGGTCGGGGACGAGGCTCGGGTCGTCCACGTGTCGCCAGCACAGCCATCCGATCCATGGATCGGACGACACCTGTACATCATTTTCCACCGCAAGCCCCCGGAGAAGGCGGGGCTCCGGCGACCTACGGATTGCTCCGCCTTGCTCCCTCTGCATGTATGAGCATCGAAGAAGCTTTCTGGAGTCTCGGCGAAGATGTTAGACATCGAATGAAGCTCCGGCATCGTCTGAAGAAGCCCAGCAGAGCCTGGTCACTATGGGCGGAGCTGGAGATCGGCAAGGAGGCGCGGGCTCCGACCATTGAAGGGGCTTTGACCTGCAGACGTTAATTTCTAGCCGAAGTGTGCGAGTGAGTGAGTGAGAGTGGAGTGAGGGTCAGTGGGCGGCTGTGAAGCGAAGGGAATGGTGGCCGGAGGCTTCTTCGTCGCCGGAGCGGGAGAAGAAGGGGAACGGAGCGGGGGGAGGTCCTGGAGAAGGGAAAGAGGGTCGGAGAGGTTGCTGGAGGCATGGCGGAAGTGGTCGAGTGATTGGTGGATGGGTGAGCTGACTGTAGGAGGCGTAGTAAATCGGAGAAATTAAAGAAAAACGAAGAAGAAGATCTCCTCGCCGGAGTGAGGAGTTGGCGGAGGATATTCGATCTGGGCTGAGCTCTGAGGAGCTCGGGGTCTTCGCCTCGACCTGGTCGATCATTCCAGGGGGCTCGGCGGTGGCGGAGCCACCAGAACACGGCGGAGTCGGCCGTGGGTCAACACCAGAACAACACCATCATCGCCTCGACGATTCCGCCCCTCCGCTGTCACCGGAGGGGCGGATGAAGCTAGGTGGAGGCCCCAAAATGGTGGACCCTGATTCTGGTGGCGGGGAGGGGTTTAAATAGGCGGCGGTGAACGGTAGTTACAGGGCGGAGCAGGGGGTTTCGAGAGGGGTTTTAATGGCGATGGGGTTAATGGTGAAGGTCGAGGGGGGTTACGCGAGGATGGCGGAAGACCGGGCTTTGAGAGGGATGCGTTACGAGAGGAGATGGGTGGCTGGGACGGTGGCTAAAAATGGAAGGGGGAGCGGAGGTTTGGAGAGGCGTTATGCCTGGAGTCGGAGGTAGATGATGATCGAGGGCCGTTGGATCAAGGGATCCAACGGCTGGGATTGAGGCGCGAATGGAGGGATGTGATCAGATCATTAGATCTGATCGTACGGCTGGATGCGAGGCGGTGAATAATGGTATGGATTGGAAGATGGTGGGAATCCAACGGTGGCAGGTGAGGAGATGACGTGGCAGTTGGAGAGCCTTCAGATGGGAAGAAGATTGGGCGGTTGAGATTAAAGGGGTGACGTGGCTGCACAGGAGGCGTAGGATGAGGGATTGATCGAGCGGCTAAGGATCAGTCGCTAGTGGGCGGCCATGATCCGATCTGGGAGTCAGATCAAGGGCTGAGAGTTGCAGCGAGGGTGGAGGGCTGAGATGGGGAGATGGTGGGATCGAACGGTCGAAGATGAATGGGCAACGTGGCTAGTTGATAGGCGATGGATGAGGAAGTGATCAGACGGCTGGCGTGAAGGCGGGAAGGAGAGGTCGAGATCAGATCTAAGGATCAAATCCGACGGTTGAGAACAAGGCGGTGATGGACGGCGAGGATGAAGGCGAGAAGAAGAGGATCCGACGGCCCAGGAGGGGCGCCGGGTGTCAGCAAGGGGAGCGGGCCACGTGGGTGGCCCAGAGGGCGCCACGTGGCCCAATCAGAATAATTCAAAAAAAATAAAAAATAAAAAACAAAGAAAATTTGAAAAGAAATAGTTAGAGGACGAATTTGGAAAAAGTCAAAACATGAAAGTTGCTCGTCTTAACGAGATCTACAACTTTCATGTTGGTCATAAAGCCAAAAGAGGTCATCTGTACAAAAGCTAATTTTGGGGGTATTTTTAAGGGGATAAAAACACCAAGTTTGTGGTTTTGAGATTTTTTTTGTATTTTTTTATCTTTTTAAGGGTCAGTGATTTATAGACAAGTTATCTACCTAATTTTTAGGGGTTTTTGAGTGATAAAATAAATACAAATAAGGGAAACTAAATACAATATATATACAATATGGTACATGATAAAAATAGAGTATTAAAGGTGATTTTATTGGTTTATTTAAGACAGGGATTTTAATAAGTGGCTTTTAGCAAGATGAATACGAGATTCATCAACGACTCTGCATGTGCTGCTGCTGATGAAGAAGTGGATGGACCCGCATCAACCTATGATATCCTGTGATAGGTCACAGCCTGGGGTGGAGGCTTCCCCTGAGTGTAGAACCTGGTCTGGGACATCACTGTATAGTTCTCGACCATCTCCTCAAAGATAGCCCAGGTCTGGTCTTCATCCTTGACGAAATAGGATCCCCACAAGAAGCATTCACAAGCCCTTGCAGCTCCGGTGTCAGTCCACAAAAGACGCTCTGAACTAAATTGGGCTTGGAGATGTCATGATGTGGACACCGGTCAATGAGCTCACAAAAGCGATCCCACGCCTCATGGAACTACTAATTGGGGATCATGGAGAAATTGTTGATCAGAGCTCGTGATGTGTTCGTACGGCCGAGTGGATAGTACTTATTCAAGTACTCGGTCCGGAGCTGCTCTCACGAAGTCACATATCTCCCTAAATGCTTCAGCCAGTAGGTTGCTCTGTCGACGAGGGAGAATGGAAACGCCATCATCATTATCGTATCCTCATCCACGTATCTATCGTGGACAGTGCAGCAAATCATCTCGACATCCTGTAGGAGTAGATGCGGCTCTTCGGTGGCAAGCCCATGGAACTTGGGCAAAAGATGAATAGTCTGAGGAAGGAGCTTGAAATCTCCCTAGATCACCGGAAGCTGAATCTAACGGTGTGTAAAAGTTTCACTAGGGTTGTGCATTTCCCTCATCGGCCTGGTTGGTCTGGCTGGCTCCTGCAGCTCCTCTGGATGTCCTCCATCTCCTCCTCCAACCTCTAGAATCTCTCCACCGTCTGCTCGGTGCGGCTATCCTCTATCAGCTCGCATCTGTGCCATCTCTTTGCGTACCTCTGCTCTGAAGGCTCCCTGGTCTCTAATCTGCCTTTGCATCATCTTTAGGGAGGCTAAAAGTGTGTTATTGATGGCACCCTAATCTAGAACAAATGTGGTATACTGG
Organism: Ottelia alismoides; assembly: GCA_037367405.1. Taxonomy (NCBI): domain Eukaryota; kingdom Viridiplantae; phylum Streptophyta; class Magnoliopsida; order Alismatales; family Hydrocharitaceae; genus Ottelia; species Ottelia alismoides. The sequence goes on along the minus strand of JAZKJV010006154.1, from coordinate 330,464 downwards.
GACTATCCATCGGTGCGCTCCTCATTGTTGGCCATCTCGTGGGTCTCTGCAAAGGCAAAAGACCCCATCTCAGGTGCCATCAAATGAAGAAATATCTATGCTGGTCTCTGCTCGGGCACCTCAGGACTGGAAGAAGGGCGGTCAAGGGGGAAAAGGGCAGAATCGAACTCGGGTTCAGAGAGCGGATCTACGCTCTCCCAAACCTTCCTAGATGAATGGGGCGGAGTGCTCGAAAGTCGTGCTTCCAAAGGCTACCTAAGGGACCTCTGGCACATCATCATGATATAGAAGAAGTACGGATGGGATCTGGAAACAAACCAGATCGGCAATCCTAAAACCCAACCAATACAAGTTGTGGACCATTTACCGGCTACCCGATCAACTCGCACTATTAAGGATATCGTGGCCCGCTTTACCGGAGACCGAAGCGATCATCGCTGTAGAACAAATAACCCCAAGACTAGTAGTCTAACAAGAGTTTAGGTGTGGCTCTAGACTAGTGTGCGGGTCACTCTCTCGCACAAGCAAACCAAACAATGAGGGGATGACTCTCCGAAGACAGATTTTTAAATGAGGTGTCTTTTAGGATTAAGTTTGTTTAGCAGTCCTCAATTCTATGGTTATCTTTTTTTAGATCTTTTTCAAAAATCAAACAAACGCCTAATAATTTTTCGATCTCCTGATTATTTAAAGTCAAAAAACAAGGGGAGAAGTCGAACAAGCCGATGCACAATCAAACACGTTGATGCATACAAAGTCAGAAATGCGTACCTGTCTCCAGTACTCTACATGCAAGGTGATCCACGCATAAATTAAAGACAGAATTTAAACTAATCTAAATGATGCAAGAAGAAAATAACCTTAGATGAGCAATTTCTAAAATCGCGAAGAACCACATTTAACTGACTAGAGAGAGAGGTCGTGGTCCGATCTTTGATGTCGATCAGTGTCTGCCACAACGAATCCTACACGTGTTGTATACGGCCTCTAACGGCACGTGACATCTCAATCAATCATGTTAACTTTTTATTATGATTTTTAATTAGGTCCAATTACGAACTATAGGTGCATGCAAGATATTAGGGATTGGGCCTTAATTATTTATGTCACAATCAAAGAAATTCCTAAATCTAAGGGCTAAATTTTTTTAGAATCAAAGAAAGAAAATGCAAAGAAAACAAAACCGACGAAAAACTGCGGTGAGGTCCCCCGAGCACACCGGTGCTTGACAAAACAGACCCCGATATGCCAAGTCCAAGAAAGAGTCTGAGGTCCTGTATTATTACAATAATAATAATGAGAAGTCTACTGAAAGAAAAACTATTCTACTTCTACTCAACAACATGAATCGAGGTGGCGGGTGAATGGATAGGTCTCCAACGAAGCAAGGGATTCGAACTGCTAAGAGGCTCCAACTTGATGGTTGGAGCCACGCAGGCGGGATACGGAGTGGATGTAGAAGTGATAGGTGATAACTGCCCCGCATCCTATGTTAATTCGGTCAAGTTAATGTCCAAATTAATTAGATGTGTTCGTTGCAGTCGGATACACTTTTAAACAGATTTGAGTTAATTTCAAGCGGCGATTTTTTTTACTTTGTGAAGTCCAAGGTCGAACTCAGGGAGGCATCTGTCTCCTTAGGTGAATTATTAGCAAAGTCCAAGTGTTAGATTTTTCAAGGGATTATTTTTTTTTATCTTTTTCTATTTTCTGTGCAGACACATGCAACAATCTAGCCAATCCAAAGTTAAATCATTTTGAGATATCAAATTAAGTCCAAATATTATGAAAATTGGCCAGATGATGGATTATGATGAAACTAAACTACCCTATTTTTTTTAGAGTTTTTAGACACTGAATGAATTAATTATGAATTAATGAAGCAGGCAGGGTGATTTTCACTAATTTATTTTTAATAAATATCAAATCACATTTTTCAGAAACGAAAATTATCCTAGATATAACTGATGATAAGGAATCTAGGAAAATTGACAAACCTTAAATTTAATGTGAAATGAACCTATTAAAATTAAAATAAGAAAATCACTAAAGAATTTATTTAGGCCTCGATATGCGTGCAAATAACATGAAATGTTTATGCAAGGTTGAGTTCACTATCCTAGAGCTACTGTGAATTTTTGAGAATTTTTGGAGCACAGAAAATTGTTTATGAATTAAAAGGTCTCACTGGGCAAAATATCACACAAATCAACCAATTAATTCATTTAAAAAATCTACTGCAATTACAAAAATGTGACAAGTGGCACAATAGATAGAGGACAAGTTACTCAACAATATGCAACTTTTGAAATTCAAAAATGATGCAAAAATTAAACCTAGGGATGCGTGCAAAGACAGGGGTGTATTTGCAATACAAGAAAATAAAATTACATAAAAGAAATATGCTGTCAGGGACTTAAAATGCAATTACCTATAATGCTGGGGGATGATATGCAATTTCTCCACTGGCACGTGCTCCTCACGTGGAAGCTGCTTCACAGGGACCTTTTTGTAATTTCAAAAATTCCCTAGGGCCTTCGTGCAAAGTACCCAGGCCGCACGTGCTCCTCACGTGGGGGCCTAGGCTCGGGCGGCGTATGAGGCTCGAGGCTTGGCTCGGGTGCTCCTGGAGGTCTGGAGTGAGGCTCGGCTAGCCTCGGGTAGTCCGAGCCTAGGGTCGGGGAAGAGGCTCGGACCAGGGATACGTGGCGTGCTCTGGACGGTTGGATCTAAAGTGATCCAACAGCCGCTGTTGTTGACGACGTGGTGAAGCAAGGACCGTCGGATCTGGAGTGATCCAACGATGGCTGAGTGTAGCAACGTGGCCGTCAATGGACCGTAGGATCAGAGAGAGATCCAACGGCGGCGTGCTGCTCCGGTCGTGGCGATGTGGCTGAATTCTGGGCGTGAGATCAAGGACGATCCTACGGTCGTATGTTGCTCCTGATTGCGGCTGACGTGGACTGCTCGGGACCGTTCGATCAAGATGATCGAACAGCCATGAGGGCTTCTTCTTCAACGGACCTCCGCCGCCTGCGGAGGAGATGGCGGTGCTCCGGCGACGAGTCCTTGGCTCCACCCATCCCTCCCGGTGTCGATGAAGCTCTTTGAGGTCTCAGAGGGATCCCAGAAGAAGCGCGGCGGTGCGGCGAGGGTGCTGGTGATCTCAGGAGCTGGAGAAGGACGTCGGAGGTCACTGGCGACGAAGCTCCAAACGAGCTCCGGTGAAGTTCCGATCAATGAACAACATGTACCTGCAGGGTTAGGGGGAGATAGCTGAAGCTCGTGCGATCGTTCGTGGAGATGTGAGGGTGGTCGGCGAGGCCTAAGGGGGATGAACAAGTGCTCGGAGATGGTGCTCCGGCCAGGTGGCAGAGCTGGATCCGATGGAAGGTGAAGTGAAGTATTTGAGGGCGTGAATGGCACTGCGAGGATGAGAGCTCCGTCGCGGAGCTCGGCGAAGTGAGAGCGAGGCGAGAGGATGGATGTGGATGTCGAATAAAATCGGAGAAATCAAAAGAAAAATCAAATGGAGATCGGAGGAAGATGGAGGGGATTACCTGTGGTTTGGAGCTCGAGGTCGAGGTCCAGATCGTCGCTCGAAGGGGCGGTAAGTCCCTGAGCTCAAGCAGCAGCTCGGAGGAGTGTCTGCGACATGGCGGTGCGCCGAGGATCTCGCCGGAGAAGATGACCGATCATCGCTCGAGGAATCGTTCAATCTCTGTCACCAATCAGACACTCCGAGCTCGGGGTTCTTCCCTGGGTGGCGGATAGGGCTGAAGTCGGTCGGAGGGTGATTATTTATAGGTTGAAGTAGATGACCGACCTGGTGATGGAGCGAGGTTCATGGAGTTCGTGGAGCGTAGCTGGCGGTCGTCGTGGGAAATGAAGTGGCTGGCGAGGATGATGGACGAGTGGGGATCATCGTGGAGGTGGTGGTGGTCGTCGACGGTGGCTGGGATGCAGCCAAGAATAGGAAGGGGCAAGCCCCTCGCGCACGGCTGAGAACGTGGGAGAGAGGGGCGCCAGAGGTGGAAGACGAGGTCTTGGCCGTTGGATCCCTTGATCCAACGGCCGAGATCGAGGCGAGATGGAGGATTAAGATTAGATCTGGGCGAAGCGATCTGAGGGTCGTGGAGCAACCACGTGGCGCAACGGAGGCGAGGCGCGAGCGGACGGATGCGATTAGCGTGGGGCGTTTGATCGGGCAGTTGAGATGTTTGTGGGGCTAACGGTTCAGATGGAAAGACCGAGGAGTGATCTGATGGCGCAGAATGCGCCACGTGGCACAATGTGGAAGAGGCGCGAACGGGCGGATCATATGAGTCCTTGGAGATGATCAGACGGTGGACATGTAGGGCGCACGTGGAGAGCATCTGGCCATTGGATCAACAAGATCATCCAACGGCTGAGAGGCGCGGCGACCTGGGCAAGGGGAGCGGGCCGCGTGGCGCAACCAGAGGGCGCCACGTGGCCGGCTGGGATTGGCTGAAAAGAAAAATATGTGTAGAGAGAGGAGGGGCGGAATTTGGAAAAACTCAAAACATGAAAGTTGTAGATCTTGATGAGATCTACAAGTTTCATGTTGACCGAAGACGGAGATGAGGTCAAATATACTACAAAAATATAGAGAATACAAGTATACATATATGTAGTATACAAAAGAGGCCCAAAAACCCAACTTTTTCATACGAGCTCCAAATTGGATGAAACTAGTCTCATTTTGAAGGTCTTTTAATGTGTATCAATCTGAAAGTAAGTAGACCTATTTTGGAGTTGGTATGAGGGATCTATGGGCATTTTATTGTCCAGGGGTTCTAGGGCTTTATTGGCTATTTTACAAAGGACATTTCTGGCTTTCTTCCTTATATTATTAACTAAGGTGTACATAGTATAAGGGAGAGATTATTTAATGAGTGGATATTTTAAAAGTGATTTTGGCTTCTTATTTAAATGCAGATGGAATGCTAAAATGCATGTTTTATGTATGCATGTCTGAATGCTATTTATGCATTATAAAGGGAAATATGCCCCTATTTACTCGGGAACAAGGCTCTATTTTTAACTTTTGGAGTGATGAATCACAGATTCATCAACCCCCTATACTTAAACCTTGCTCGTCCCCGAGCAATTAAATGAAATGCAAGAGTGAAATGATTTTGGGTTCCATACCAAGGTCATGAACAAAAGTTAAAAATGAGCTTGACTCGACCTTTGGATTGATTATGTGGCGGAACCTTATTTGGACCTGAACTTAAGACCTAACAGACTTCAAGTTCCACAAGTCTTCTATTCAAGACTCCTCAATAGTCAGGTCAGAACACATCCTCAAACGCAAATTTCTGATGACTATGATTCTTACTTGTATTGTGTAAGTGGGATATAGCTCTCCACATCAGAAATGACTCGGAACCAGCCTCCTCTAACAAGGTAACTCAATAACCCGGTCCAGTAACTCTTTCCTTGAGGAGCGGGGTATTCCCTTCTAAGTTCAAGTGCGACCAACTCAAGAGGAGGGGGTAGAGAAAAGAATGGACGGTAGCCAGTGTAGCTACCTATCTCGGGATGCCTGACCAGTGTAGCCAAGTCATCCAGCTGCATTTTCTTTGCTAATATACATACTCCGAAAGGTATTATTTTTTTCACTTGGACCTGCCTTATTTTTTTGGAGTTTTTGCATTTTTTTTAACTCATACAAGGTGCAGCATGTACATCAGGAGTTTTTCCTCTTGAGCCAGTAGACTATCCCTCTTTTGAAGCATTATTGCAACCCACAGCATCCCGTCCTTAGACATCAACACTACCAGACTAGGTTGAGATGCTACCCTCCCTAGAGGAGGACGGATGTTTCCACCCGTGTGCTACTCCAAGATAAAGGATTCTACCTCCTCATCACCTCATCAATGAAGAGCTACGTGCATTGTGCTTGTCCAAGTTAGGTCATTATCTAAAAGAATCCTGCGTATGCACGAGATATTCTACTCAGACTAATCAAGATGCCATGTGAACATAGACTTGCGGACTCAAAGAATTAAGTCCATTGACCTGAAAAATCTTAACTCCAGTTCCTATAAGGTTCCTCTGAAATTAGGTGGATTAAGATCAAATCAAGTCCATCCTCAATATCTACTCATAACTTGGTTCAGAACCCACTAGCTTTCCACCTTGCATATGCAAGATATGCAGATGAGATGTAGATGTCATGCTATGAAGATGAATAAAAAATGCAAGACTCTTTTTCTTTTCTTGGATGCAGAGATGATATGCAAGAGTAAATAAGAAGCCTATTTTTATTTTCATTTTTTTGTTTTTTTGTTATACCTCCTATTTTACAACAATTTACAAGAGGTTTGTAAGTATTATACAAGTATATAAATTTTATTTCAATTTTTACCCACCCGTAATTATTGTAAAATATATACAAAAATACGCGAAAGTACGAGCTATGGGTAAAGTATATATGTAATATATACACGCCCCCCTATACTTAGCGTGTGCTATATCCTCAGAGCACAAAGAGCGAGGAAAAAGACATAGCTCGTGCTAAGCGTAAGAGAGATAAAGAGAAATGAAAATGTATAAAAATCGACTGGCCCCCCTATACTTAGGCTCTGGCAGCCTAAGTGTAGAAGAAAGTCTAAAAGTGGGGTGGACGAGGTCAAGAAGAGAAGTGGATGAATATACAATGTGGTCATCGGTCCCCCCTATACTTAGGCTCAGGTCAGCCTAAGTATAGGATGGAGTGAGTATGAGGACCAATGTGATCTGGGGAATGTACAAGAATCGACTTAGTTGACTCATCCCCCCTATACTTAGGATCTGGTCATCCTAAGTATAGTCCAAGATAGTGATTCGATTAGGTGGGAAAGGTTACTAGAGTCGCGGGGGAGAAAGGATAGGATGTGCAAGAACGATGATATATACAAATGAGTCGGTCTGAATCTTTCAAGATGCTGCCGATGGCTGGAGGTCACTGCTGCAAGGTCTCATACGCGGCTCGAGGTGCATCTGTTGAATCTGTCTCGTGCATGAATACAATCTCCTCAACATGGACTAACTTCTCATTGGATTCGACGAAGTGCTTCAACAGCTGTCCATTCACTAGGAATGTCGGTGCATCATCTGCGAGATCCGAGATCTCGACACATCCACTATCATGCACCGTGCGGATGCGTGGTTTCTGATTTCCACAAGCTCATTCAGATCCATGTCTCTCTGCTTCTGCCCAAGGTGCGTGTTCCAGTCGACCTTCTTAATTGCCCATTCTGATTTGTGCACTAACTCTGTGAAATGACACTGCTTTCCAAATACCATTCGGAATGGGGAGGTGCCTAACGGTGTCTTGTAAGCCGTCCTATACGCCCAGAGGACTTGATCCAATATCTGAGACCAGTCCTTCCTATCCGGGCGGACAAGCTTTTGCAATATGGTTTTCACCTCCCTATTTGACACCTCAGCCATACCATTGGTTTGTGGGTGGTAAGGACTCGCGACACGGTGTTCGATGCCGTAGTCTTTCAGGAGTTTCTTCACCTCCCGATTCACGAAGTGGCTACCCCCGTCTGATATCATCATTTTGGGGATCCCGAACCTAGAGATGATGTGCTCTCTGATGAATTTACAGACAGTTCTGCTGTCTGCGGTTCGGGTCGGGATAGCCTCCACCCATCTGGATAGATAATCCACCGCAAGAAGGATATATTCGAATCCGTGGCTAACAGGAAATGGGCCCATGAAATCGATGCCCCAGGCGTCAAAGACATCACAAATGATGACCGGCTGCATTGGCATCTCATCCTTGGAACCGACGGTTCCTCCCATTCTCTGGCATACTGGGCACGACTTCGCGAAGGAGGTGGCATCGCGAAACAGAGTCGGACAGTAGAAGCCACACTGAAGTACCTTCCATGAGGTACTCTTCCCAGAGTGGTGCCCTCCTGCCTCTAAGTTGTGGCATAAAGAAAGGACACTCTGGTATTCCTCCTGAGGAATACATCGTCTCCAGACACAATCCGGTCCTTTAAAGAAAAGGATCGGATCCTCCCAATGGTAGTGTCTAGCGTCCGACTTCAGTCGGTCGATTTGGCTCTTGGGCCAATCTTCGGGAACTTTCTTAAAGACAAGATAATTCACGATATTGGCGTACCATGGGAGTGAGTCGACAACAAAAATTGACTCGTCAGGGAAGGAGTCTCGAATTGGTGAATCCTCGGAAGTATTAAGATCTTTGAGATGAGAAAGATGATCAGCCACTACATTCTTCTTTCCAGGTTTATCACGGATGTCCAAATCAAACTCCTGGATAAGTAAAATCCACCGAAGAAGACGCGCATTCGCATCCTTATTCTCCATCAAATATCGTAGTGCCGTGTGGTCAGTGTAACAACCCCAAAAAGATAGTCCCATACCGTGGAACATGAAAAGTTCCGGGTGGGATAAATAGCGAGGACGTTACTACCGAACAACCCGGCTTAAGCATTTTGGGGGTGGTTAATCGGGTCCGCATGGGCCTGATCCCAAGAGGTTGTTAGGGCCAGTAATGTTCCGTTAACGGACCGGGGACCTAAGCCCGGGACGTTACAAATGGTATCAGAGCCGAACACCCTCTGACAGTGGAAAGGGCTACCCGAGAGGTGGAGCCGCCCCTACAAGAGGTTGGAGGAAATGGCTACCCGGAGCGTGCAACCGCCACTGTCACAGGGAAGAAGTGATGTGCCATGTCGCAACGAGGACGTTGCGAATTTAAGTGGGAGAGGTTGTAACAACCCCAAAAAGATAGTCCCATACCGTGGAACATGAAAAGTTCCGGGTGGGATAAATAGCGAGGACGTTACTACCGAACAACCCGGCTTAAGCATTTTGGGGGTGGTTAATCGGGTCCGCATGGGCCTGATCCCAAGAGGTTGTTAGGGCCAGTAATGTTCCGTTAACGGACCGAGGACCTAAGCCCCGGACGTTACAGTCAGTGAACACGATTACCTTGGATCCAATTAAGTGAGATCTAAATTTGTCCAAGGCAAACACTACGGCAAGCATTTCCTTTTCCGTAACTGTATAGTTACGCTGAGCAGTGTCAAGCACTTTGCTTGCGTAGTGAATTGCGAAAGGGATGCCATCTCTTCTCTGTCCTAACACAACCCCCACAACAAAGTCTGAGGCGTTCGTCATGATCTCAAAAGGTAGAGACCAATCTGGGGCTTGTAGGATAGGTGCGTCCATAATCATTCCTTGTAATAGCTTAAAGGCCTCAAGACATTTGTGATCAACAATAAACTCCATGTCTTTGCCTAAAAGCTCAGTTAGCGGTCGGGCAATCTTAGAAAAATCCTTAATGAATCTCCGATAAAATCCAACATGCCCGAGGAACGACCACAACTACTTAACGTTGGTTGGTGGCTGGAGTCATCTGATCACATCCACCTTGGCAGGGTCAACCTCCATTCCTCTCTTGGAGATGACGTGCCCCAACACTATGCCCTCCGTCACCATGAAGTGACTTTTCTCCCAAGAGAGCACCAGATTAACCTCACAACATCTTTTGAGGACTCGGTCCAGATTCCTAAGGCAGGAATTGAAGGAATCACCGTGGACCGAGAAGTCATCCATGAAGACTTCCAGGAATTCACCGACCATTTCAGCGAATACAGCGATCATGCACCTTTGGAAAGTACCTGGAGCATTGCATAACCCAAAAGGCATGCTCCTGAAAGCATAAGTACCAAAGGGGCATGTGAATGTGGTCTTTTCCTGGTCCTCTGGAGCTATGGCTACTTGATTGTAGCCCGAGAACCCATCTAAGAAGCAGAAGAACTCTTTCCCCGCTAGTCTCTCTAAGATCTGATCAATGAACGGTAGGGGGAAATGATCCTTCTTCATCGCGGCATTCAGGCATCTGTAATCCACACAGACGCGCCACGACGTGGGTACTCGCGTCACGATCTCCTCTCCGTCCTCGTTGGTGGTCATCTGAATTCCCGATTTCTTCGGGACAACATGGTTTGGAGCCACCCATTTAGAGTCGGAGATTGGGTAAATGAAACCCGCGTTGCACCATTTCTCTATCTCCTTCTTCACGACCTCTCGTAAATTTGGATTCAACCGACGTTGGAATTCACGAGAGGGTTTGGCTTCATTCTCCAAGTAGATATGGTGCGAACACAGAGCGGGATTTATCCCGTGGAGATCAGAAATGCTCCAGCCTATTGCCTTGCGGTTTTTCTCCAGGATCTCTAGCAAGCGAGATTCCTGCTCCTCGGTCAATCGCGAACTGATGATGACCGGAAATTGTCTATCCTGACCCACAAGGAAGGCGTATTTTAAAGTTGTGGGTAAAGGTTTGAGCTCAGGAATAGTGTGATCATCTAGGAAGTCTGGCTCAATCTGATCTGGCTCGGTGTTGGAAGTGGCTGGATCTTCCTCTGTGATAGCTGCCACCAAGTTTGGCTCTGGAGTCGGATCGTCAATGGTTTCCATACAATCAGCAAACGCCTCGTCCGACTCGTCATCCTCATCTTCCGATTTTCCTAAAGATGTGAGGACTGACTGGCCCAACTGGGCCTCTAAGTCATCGAAGATGTAGGGCGATGCAGGTTCAGAGCTGTACTCATTCCTGAGGATCTCGCAAACTGACTCATGCACTGGATCATCTCCGGAGGGGATGGACTCATTGGTGCTGGCTGGGTTCTGTCTCCATGGCCCAACTGTGTCTACATGATCGCAGTCTATTTCGGTAGAAGAGTACTCGGTGCTGGATTCTGAATCCGATCTCTGCCATCTTGTCTGCTTCATTTCGAGTTCCTCATCTCCGCCTGGAGTTTGGAACTGAATCTTCCCGATCTTATAATCAAATAAGGCCCCTGTTGTTCTGAGGAAGGGCCTACCTAGAATGATCTGGGAGTCTCTCCAATTATGAGGGGTTTCCATATCCAGGATAGTGAAGTACACCATGTATTCTTGCCCCTCGACTTTGATCACAATGTTCCTCAATTCTCCTTGGGACCTCTTGGTTGATTTATCAGCAAACTGTAGAAGGGCTCTAGATTTCCTAAGAGGTCCGAGATTAAGCCTCTCATAGAGGGCTGTAGGCATCAGATTGATTTAGGAACCATTGTCCAGGAGAGTGCGTGCAAACGCGATGTCATCAACATGACTCACTACATAATGTGCACTCATGTCTCTTCGTTTCTTTGGAAACGAGTTCTTTATTTTACAAGTCGTGGCTACTGATAAAACGTGTTTCTCAACACGGCTTTTGGTCTTCCTGCTAACCCTAGTAGGTGTGCATCTCACCTTAAGGTATTTTTGGAATGCAGGGGTTATCTCCACGTACTTGTCAAAGGGGATTGTGACCTTGATGTGTTTATTGCAGAACTCTGCCATCTCAGGGTCATCTTTTTGGATTTTTTTGGTTTTCTTCTTTCCACCCTTGAGAGCTCGGGGGAAAGGGATTATTGACTCCAACTCATGTTCGGAAACTGAAAGATTTTCATTAACTTCGGGAACTGAGTTCTTTACACGACTCTGACTCTGAAACAAACTATGACTCTGACTCTGACTGAAAAGAAAATGCTGAGGCGAAACCAGTGATGCTTCTTCCGCGACTGCTGGACGATCCTCCTCAGATGGAGGTGCGGGCTCTTCATCGGTTTCGTCGGACTCCATGCGGATGCGGGACTGCTGCTTCGAGGACTCAGATGTCCTCTTCTTCTGCCGGCGATGGTGGTGGTGATGCTCCTCCTCTTCCTCGAAATTCTCCTCAGGTAGAGACTCGGAGGCTCCTTCCTTCTGTGCCCGTGCCCGATCAGGTATGGTCACGGTCCTTCCGCTCCTGAGGGACATATGATTTATATTATCGTACGAAATGATCTCATGTTCAGATAAATAATTATCTGAATAATATACCTGATCTTGAGGTTGGTTCTGGCCATGGTGTAAGCTATTCGGGCTGGCCTGAACCTATGCGGGAATTGGGGTCTTTGGCGCCATCTGTTGGTCTTGGGTACGAGAGACCCGATTGATATCGGTTCTCATGTCCAGGTAGTCATTCTGCATTTGTTGGACCCTATCAGACAGGGTCTGGATCGCCAAGTTGAGGGACTCCAATTTGGTGGGCTGAGCTGGCTGATTAGCGGACGAGGTTCTATACTGGCCGTGCTGGCCATGCCGGTACTGTTGCTGGTAGTGGGACGGTGCTGGGCCCTGCTGATATGTGCACTGCTGCTACTGGTGCTGCTGAGGTTGGTACACTTGTTCTGGCCTGGACTGAAAGCGCGGTGTGGGGACGGAGCTGGTTCCTTGGTAAGCTGGGAAAGGTCGGTGAGGCTGACCATTCCCCATCCCCGACTGTCTACTGACGGGGTCACGGCTGTACCACAACCCGTTGATCTCGAAAACCTACGGAGGCTCCTCATATCCAGTCTCTACTTGTGGGGGTGCATGTTGGTCCTGCTGGGTGTAAGTCTGATCCTCCACCCAGACACTGTGAGGCCCCGGTGCCTGCTCCTGCACAAGATGGACTCGATGCACAGGTGCATGTGGTGCAGAAGGGGCATGTAGCTTTATCTTAGCTACCTTCTCAATGAGTTCCTCCACTTGTTTCGGTAGACGTGAGAGAGACTCAAGGTCAGTGACCCTCTTGTGGATCTGCTCGACCATGGTTAGCTTGTCGGCAATCATCCCCATGCTGGGGATGAGGTCCTCGGTCAGATCCGCTACAGTCCTTCGGGTTGTTTCGTTGGATAGGATTGAGGGAGACAACGAATAGGTCCTGGTGGCCTGCGACCTGCCGGTTTCCGCCATCTTCTCCAGGATCTTCCATACGGCGTGCTCGTTTTTGTTCAGATAGCTTCCTCCACAGGCGGCACTGACTAACCCCTGCATCTCCAGGGTTAGACAACAGAACAAGGTCTGGACTAAGATCGCCTTAGAAATGCCGTGGCAAGGGCATTTCTGCACTAAGTCATTGAACCTATCCCATGCATCGTGGAAGGGTTCACTAGGTCCTTGGGAGAAGCTGGCGATCTTCGTTCTCATTCGGTTAGTCATACTGAGAGGGTAGAACTTTTTCAGGAAGAGGTCCTTGAACTGCATCCAGGTAGTACATATCACCCCTAGGTTCTTCAGCCAATGTGCTGCCTTATCACCTAAGGCAAAAGGGGTGGCCTTCAGTCGAATGTAATCTTGGCCAACATTGGGATGGCTAAGATTGTTGCAAACCAGCTCGAAGTCACGGAGGAAAGTGTACGGTTCTTCATTTGTGTTTCCATTGAACTTCGGAAGCAGACTGAGGAAGTGGGTCTTCAACTCAAATGCCTCGGCGGGAACCACTGGTGCTAACCAATTCTGAATCTCGTTCTCTTTGGGTTGTAGGCATCGACCATTGGTCGGTCGATTCCTCCTGCTACTATTATCTGTCCCATCCGAGCCGTGAGATTTGCATTTCTTTGTTCGGCTTCAGCAAGGCGATTGAGAATTTGACGTAGTTGGTCCTCATCCGGTGGTGGCTGCTTCGGCGGCATCTTGTCCTCTAGTCCTGTGTATGAATTAAGATCGGTGTCAGAGGATAAATCAAGGAAGGGGTTCTTACTGAGGTAATGGTCTTCCTCAGTAAGCTCAGAGGAGATGAAAGGGTTGGTTTGAGAGTAACCACCCTGAGTATGAGGGAACCAAGACTCAAGAGGGTCATGAGTCTTGGGTGGTCCAAGGTGCGCTTGGGCCGATGAAGATGAGTTACGTGGGGGACTCATAGAGAGATCGGTGAATAAAGAGTTGAGATCTCCCCAGTTGCTCATCTTGATATGGCGAGAAGGAGATAGTATTATACTCCTACCTGAAGCAAACAAATCAATCCAAAACCCTGGGTTCACACTCAACACAGTGAAGGACTCGAAATTGAGTCCAATTAATCTTGTAGTTTTTAAGTGTGATTTTCAAGTAAAAATAGCAAGGATTACGCGACCTATAGGGAAGTCGGCTCAGAGCCGGATGCGTCTTCCCTGTTTAACCTGTCGCCTAAGATACCGCCGGTCCTTCCTTTCTTCGCTCCTATCCCAAGTCGATGAATTCAATTACTGCACCCCTATCTACCTGCAAGCAGGCGGAGGCTGACAAGGCCGGAACTTCACCCCGGGGGGTTACTGGCAACTTGTCGCAAAGTACCGTAATTTCGCCCCTATCTACCTGAGACAGGCGGAGGCTACTTGGTACTAGTCAATGAATCTGAAATTATTCGACTTGTGATATTTGCTAGGATTAGTCGGAACGTGATATGGAAGGCAGGGATTTGGGCTCTGCTTTAAGGTGTTCACACACACTCAAGTGCCCTCACTCAGCCTAAAAAAAGGATCGGGGATTAATCTCCCACAAACAATTTTCAAATTTTATTCCTTTTTTTAGTCAATAATGTTTAGCAGACCTGATTTTAAGTTAGTTTTTCACTGATTAAGTCCAACCACATAGCACGCCTATCGGACAGTCCCAATTTCCGTTTAATTAAATGTGAAAATCAGAGGGGGAAATCGAGAAAAAGCCGATGCAAGATAAAACAATGATGCGATGCTGAGTTCAGGAGACTTACAGTGATCCCTTCGCTTTTTTTATGCAGGATACAAAACAGAATTGAAAACTTTATCTAAATGCAAATGCAGGTGATAAAAGCCGCTCCTAGACAAGCAGTTCTATTAGCGTGAAGAACATGTTATTTTGTCTAAGTTCTGCGGTTTAAGTGCGTCTTCTAAGTGATTTGTGTGGTCCTAATGATTACGAGCACAAGCAATTCCTAGATTGGCTCGGGTAGCCGCTAGTGCAAGCTAAATTACATTCATCCACACAGCACACGGGGACACAGTTCCACTATATTTACATGCGCGAGAACCCAAACGGGAACCACTGGAAATAATGCGAAAAAGAAATAAAGGAAATGAAATAAAATGTAAACTACAAAGCCTCTCTTTCACTCAATAATTTTAAATGCTAGATCCTCGAAGCGTCTTCGACTCCTCACGTTCCTTGCACAGAAAAATATTGAGGTCAGAGAGTGACACAGAAAATTAATGCAAAGAAATAAAAGAGAGAAAATAATTACAAGAAAACTAGGGGTCAGACTACCCGGGGAAAGAAAATAAAACACTCAGAATTTCGCTAAAACTTAACCTAAGCCGTGCCTCCTCGGCAACGGTGCCATTTTGATAACCACCCCGCACCCTATGTTAATTCGGTCAAGTTAATGTCCAAATTAATTAGATGTGTTCATTACAGTCGGATACGAGAAGGCTAATCAAAAACCACTTTTAAACAAATTTGAGTTAATTTCAAGCGGCAATTTTTTTTACTTGGTGAAGTCCAAGGTCGAACTCAGGGAGGCATCTGTCTCCTTAGGTGAATTACTAGCAAAGTCCAAGTGTTAGATTTTTCAAGGGATTATTTTTTTTATCTTTTTCTATTTTTTATGCAGACACATGCAACAATCTAGCCAATCTAAAGTTAAATCATTTTGAGATATCAAATTAAGTCCAAAAATTATGAAAATTGGCCAGATGATGGATTATGATGAAACTAAACTACCCTAATTTTTTTGGAATTTTTAGACACTGAATGGATTAATTATGAATTAATGAAGCAGGCAGGGTGATTTTCACTAATTTATTTTAATAAATATCAAATCACATTTTTTTAGGAACAAAAAATTATCCTAGATAGATCTAACGATAAGGAATCTAGGAAAATTGACAAACCTTAAATTTAATGTGAAATGAACCTATTAAAATTAAAATAAGAAAATCACTAAAGAATTTATTTAGGCCTCGAGATGCGTGCAAATGAATGAAATTTTTAAGCAAGGTTGAGTTCACTATCCTAGAGCTACTGTGAATTTTTGAGAATTTTTGGAGCAACAAAAAATTAATTATGAATTAAAAGGTCTCACTGGACAAAATATCACACAAATCAACCAATTAATTCATTTAAAAAATCTACTGCAATTACAAAAATGTGACAAGTGGCACAATAGATAGAGGACAAGTTACTCAACAATATGCAACTTTTGAAATTCAAAAATGATGCAAAATGAAACCTAGGGATGCGTGCAAAGACAGGGGTGTATTTGCAATACAAGAAAATAAAATTACACAGAAGAAATATGCTGACAGGGACTTAAATGCAATTACCTATAATGCTAGGGGATGATATGCAATTTCTCCACTGGCACGTGCTCCTCACGTGGGGGCTGCTTCACAGGGACCTTTTTGTAATTTCAAAAAGTCCCCAGGGCCTTCGTGCAAAATACTCAGGCCGCACGTGCTCCTCACGTGGGGGCCTAGGCTCGGGCGGCGTATGAGGCTCGGGGCTTGGCTCAGGTGCTCCTGGAGGTCTGGAGTGAGGCTCGGCTAGCCTCGGGTAGTCCGAGCCTAGGGTCGGGGAAGAGGCTCGGACCAGGGATACGTGGCGTGCTCTGGACGGTTGGATCTAAAGTGATCCAATGGCTGCTGTTATTGACGACGTGGTGAAGCAAGGATCGTCGGATCTGGAGTGATCCAACGATGGTTGAGTGTAGCAACGTGGCCGTCAATGGACCGTGGGATCAGAGAGAGATCTAACGGCGACGTGCTGCTCCGGTCGTGGCGATGTGGCTGAATTCTGAGCGTGGGACCAAGGACGACCCTACGGTCGTCTGCTGCTCCTGATTGCGGTTGGATTGGACTGCTCGGGACCGTTCGATCAAGATGATCAAACAGCCATGGGGGCTTCTTCTTCAACGGGCCTCCGCCGCCTGCGGAGGAGATGGCGGTGCTCCGGCGACGAGGCCTTGGCTCCGCCCGTCCCTCCAGGTGTCGATGAAGCTCTCCGAGATCTCAGAGGGATCCCAAAAGAAGCGCGGCGGTGCGGCGAGGGTGCTGGTGATCTCAGGAGCTGGAGAAGGACGTCGGAGGTCGCTGACGACGAAGCTCCAAACGAGCTCCGGTGAAGTTCCGATCAATGAACAGCAGGTACCTGCAGGGTTAGGGGGAGATAGCCGAAGCACATGTAATCGTTTGTGGAGATGTGAGGGTGGTTGGCGAGGCCTAAGGGGGATGAAAGGGTGCTCGGAGATGGTGCTCCGGCCAGGTGGCGGAGCTGGATCCGATGGAAGGTGAAGTGAAGTATCTGAGGGCGTGAATGGCACCGCGAGGATGAGAGCTCCGTCGCGGAGCTCGGCGAAGTGAGAGCGAGGCGAGAGGATGGATGTGGACGTCGAATAAAATCGGAGAAATCAAAAGAAAAATCAAATGAAGATCGGAGGAAGATGGAGGGGATTACCTGTGGTTTGGAGCTCGAGGTCGAGGTCCAGATCGTCGCTCGAAGGGGCGGTAAGTACCTGAGCTCAAGCAGCGGCTCGGAGGAGTGGCTGCGACACGGCGGTGCGCCGAGGATCTCGCCGGAGAAGATGACCGGTCTTCGCTCGAGGAATCGTTCAATCTCTATCACCAATCAGACGCTCCGAGCTCGGGGTTCTTCCCTAGGGTGGCGGATAGGGCTGAAGTCGGCCAGAGGGTGATTATTTATAGGTTGAAGTAGATGACCGGCCTGGTGATGGAGCGAGGTTCATGGAGTTCGTGGAGCGCAGCTGGCAGTCGTCGTGGGAAATGAAGTGGTTGGCGAGGATGATGGACGAGTGGGGATCATCGTGGAGGTGGTGGTGGTCGTCGACGGTGGCTGGGATGTAGCCAAGAATAGGAAGGGGCAAGCCCCTCGCGCACGGCTGAGAACCTGGGAGAGAGGGGCACCAGAGGTGAAAGACGAGGTCTTGGCCGTTGGATCCCTTGATCCAACGACCGAGATCGAGGTGGGATGGAGGATTAAGATTAGATCTGGGCGAAGCGATCTGAGGGTCGTGGAGCAACCACGTGGCGCAAACAGAGGCGAGGCGCGAGCGGACAGATGCGATTAGAGTGGGGCGTTTGATCGGACGGTTGAGATGTTTGTGGGGCTAACGGTTCAGATGGAAAGACCGAGGAGTGATCTGATGGCACAGAATGCGCCACGTGGCACAATGTGGAAGAGGCACGAACGGGCGGATCAGATGAGTCCTTGGAGATGATCAGACGGTGGACATTTAGGGCGCACGTGGAGAGCATCTGGCCATTGGATCAACAAGATCATCCAACGGCTGAGAGGCGCGGCGACCTGGGCAAGGGGAGCGGGCCGCGTGGCGCAACCAGAGGGCGCCACGTGGCCTGCTGGGATTGGCTGAAAAGAAAAATATGTGTCGAGAGAGGAGGGGGCCGATTTTGGCAAAACTCAAAACATGAAAGTTGTAGATCTTGATGAGATCTACAAGTTTCATGTTGACCGAAGATGGAGATGAGGTCAAATATACTACAAAAATATAGAGAATACAAGTATACATATATGTAGTATACAAAAGAGGCCCAAAAACCCAACTTTTTCATACGAGCTCCAAATTGGATGAAACTAGTCTCATTTTGAAGGTCTTTTCATGTGTATCAATCTGAAAGTAAGTAGACCTATTTTGGAGTTGGTATGAGGGATCTATGGGCATTTTATGGTCCAGGGGTTCTAGGGCTTTATTGGCTATTTTACAAAGGACATTTCTGGCTTTCTTCCTTATATTATTAACTAAGGTGTACATAGTATAAGGGAGAGATTATTTAATGAGTGGATATTTTAAAAGTGATTTTGGCTTCTTATTTAAATGCAGATGGAATGCTAAAATGCATGTTTTATGTATGCATGTCTGAATGCTATTTATGCATTATAAAGGGAAATATGTCTCTATTTACTCGGGAACAGGGCTCTATTTTTAACTTTTGGAGTGATGAATCACAGATTCATCAATAGGCAGTCGAAGCGAGGCAGAGTGTGGTCGAGATGCGACGAGGATGTAAAGAACAGAGGTTGCTCTGAGGTACTCTGTTCGGCAGAGATAAGATGGAATTAATGGACGAGGAGCAGTATAGGAGCTACCTGGGGATGGAAGTGTACGCCTGGGAGGGTGGACGATCATCCACATGGGGGCCTTGGCCTCGATGGCCGACGCTGCCAGAGGCTGAAGCTCCTCGCGACGGAGCTAAGGATAAACCTCGTCGGACCTACGGTTTCCACTCTCAAAAAGAGCCCCTCGACGTATCTCACTCTTGCTGTCACTCGGGGAAAGGAGGTCAGGTGCACAGAAGGAGGTGGCTCAACCAAAGGTGGAGAAAAAAGGAAGAGGGTACGTAGTATATATAAGCTTGGGGGTCCGGGAAGATTGGGATGGTGCCCGTGAACCGAAGCGCGGATCGATCAAAGGATCATCGGGCGAGGGTTAAGGATCTGCCACCTCGAATCAGAGCTAAGGTTTGGGCGAAGAGGAGGTCAGGTCGAGTCTAGAAAATTCAGAGAAAGTCGGCAAAAAACTTGACTCGACGAAAAGGGGGGTCCGGGGTACTAGTTGATCGGAGTCAACAATCCCCGCTGGACCAATCAGGTGCAGGCTAGAATAGGACAAAATAGACTACATGACAAAATAGCTAAGAAAAATAAAGACAATTAAATTAAAAATAATAAAGGAATTTTAATTAAAAATGAATATAATGGAAAATGTTTATTATTTTTAAAGGAATTTTTCTGTTATTTTTAATTATTTTTAAGAAAAATAAATTAGTCTATATACAGTATCTGGTGTTATAAACATGTATAATATTCCTATGTATTATGTATAATTATTTTTATTTTATTATTTTTGCACAATCACTCTAATTTTGTATTTTATTCAACATATTTTTGGGAGTATAAAATAAAGGCTATCTTATTTTTACGAGATATGTACAATTTTGAAATAAATAGGGGATGTTATCTATATACATGTATTTTGTACAAGTAAGAAGGATTTTATTCTTGTTTTTATTTTACTTTTATGTTTTTTATTTTATTTTTAGGACTATGTACAAGGTGTAAAAAGAATATTTTATTTTTATTTTTACCCAGAATAGTTATTTACATAGATATATATAAGTAATATGTACAATATAGAGTAGGCCTTATCTCTCTCTGCTTGTTTTGTTTGGCAATCAGGTCAAGGTTTGACCTTCTCTTGGGGTTCGGGGCACTCTGTATTTATTCTAAATTCCTCCCTCCCTTTTTTTCCCTTTATTCTTTTAATTTGCACAAATACATGCTAAATATACATTGTTAACATATGCACGCAGAATGATAACTTATTGTATTTACACTTATTTACATGATACTTTGCTAATATAAATAACTAAAATAAAGGAATAAAGAGTGAGAATCAGGGATTCATCACCCCCCTATACTTTACCTTTGCTAGTCACTTAGCAAACACTTATTTGAAAAAGAAGTGAAAAAGAGAAGAAAAGAAAAAGAAGGAGAATCAAGGTTGATTTTTAAACTTGTCTTCATTAAATTGAAGTATAGAGCTCAGTCAAACCTTTGGATTACTAGTTTGTCGGGATCTTATTTGGACCTAGGTTTAAGACTCAACGGACTCTAAGTTACACCAATCTATGGTCAAGACTCCTTAATAATCCAAATCAGAAGAAGTCTACATACACAAACTCTAATGACCATGAATCTTTCCTTATACGGTGTCAGTGATATGTAGCTCCCCACCTCAGAAATGACAAGGCAACATCCTCCCTTAGAAGGAAACTCTAATGCCCAAGTCTAGCAGCTCTTTCCTCGAGGTGTGGGGTATTCCCTTCTAAGTTCAAGTTCAACCGGTTCAAGAAGAGGGGAAAGAAGAGAATGGACCGTGGCGAGTGTAGCCACATATCCCTGGGATCCCAACCAATGTAGCTAAGTCTCCCGCTACAAGCTTCATGAGAAGAGAAGGTGTAACGTAAGCTTTGCTTTATTTGACTATATTCACTCCGTCAGGCATTTCATTTTCTATCAGGCCTGCCACTTTTTTGGAGTTTTCTTTCTTTTGCACACATTTTTTATGTGCATATGTACACCATATCTACATGGTGCATCATATATACATACGGACTTTTTCTTTTTGAGCGAGTAGACTATCCCTCTTTTGAAGCATTATTGCAACCCACAACTCTTGTCTTTAGACCTCAACACCGCCAGACCAAGTTGAGACGCACTTGCCTCCCTAATGGAAGACGAGAGTTTCCGCCTAGAAGTAATACCCTCGTATGCTACCGCAAGACAAATGAAACTGCCTCCTCATCACCTCAGCCATGCGGAGCTGAGTGTAAAGTGTTGGTCCAAGTAAAGCCATTATCTGTGAGAGTCATGGGTGCGTTGTTAAATGTTCTACTTAGGCTCATCAAGATGACATCTGAACATAGCCTAGCGGACTTAAAGAATTAAGTCATTAATGGACCTGAAAAGTCTTAACCCCAAATCCTATAAGGTTCCACTGATAATTAGGTGGATTAAGGTCTTAACCAGGCTCCATTTTCTAATTTAATTCCAGACTAGTTTAAATGTCAACTATGATTCCGAAGAATATACAAGTATATACAAAAATCTTTTTATGCAAAGTTTTTGAAAATGTGAAATTTTTTTGAAAATGTTTGAATGCATGCTTGAATGCAGAAGTTTGCTAACATTTACACACAGGTTTTTGCAACTTTTATTTTTTTCAAACATTTTACAAAAAATTGTACTATATACATAATTTTGCTACAAAAATATTTACAAACTTTTCACAAGCAAAACATTTTTACAAACATTTGTACAAAAATAGTTTTTATAAATAGCTATGTATGTGCAAGAAAGGATTTTATGTACAAGAAAATTTTTAAAATTTTTGTGATTTTTAATAAATGATTTTTAGCCATTTTATTTGTTAACACACTCACTCAAAGTACGAGTTATGGCTAAAGTATATATGTAATATATACGACACTCCTCTATACTTAGCTCGAACGATGTCCTCAGAGTGATCAAAAAGCGATGAAGAAGACATAACTCGTTCTTAGTATAGGGAAGTGAAACGAAAGGCTATATTACGACAAATAAAAGAATAGGAAGAATAGAGCTCGATGATTCCCCCTATACTTAGGATCAAGTGATCCTAAGTATAACAGATCATACACAAAAGGAAAATCAAGTGAGAGAATGTACATGATCTTCCTCCCCTATACTTAGGGTAAAATATCCCTAAGTATAGGCAGCAAAACAGAGGTAAAAAAAATCAAAAGAATAATCCAAAATCTGACACCCCCTACACTTAGGGTAAAGTACACCATAAGTATAGCAAAATCACAAGATGCATATGGGGTGTTAGACTAAAGTATGAGATGATATGGACATCTGGATCTATACAATACATAAGACAGTGATAATCAGGCACGAGATGTAATGTATGTGAGTCAAAGAACACATCTCATGCAAAATGAATCGAGCGACGTCAACAATCAATAGATCATGATCTAAGTACGACTTGAGGCGCTGACCGTTGACACGAAAAGTGGACTTAGATGACATCTCAGATATGTAGATACTACCATTGTCATGCACCTTTCGGACCAGGTATGGTCCCTTCCACTTACTCTGCAACTTTCCTGGAAATAGTCTAAGCCTGGCATCAAAAAACCATACTCTCTGATCTGGCTCAAAATGCTTATTGTTGATATGAGAATCATGCCATTGATGAACCGCAAATTCGACCCTTTAAGAGTGCGGAATTAGCACTTAAGAACATTGCAGACGGGCTGGATTCGGTCCATCAAAGACCATCTAATTGGATATGTCAATGAAATCAGACGGTCGTCAATTTTTTCTTTACTTGATAAGAAACCAAGGTCGAACTCAGGGACACGAGCCTCTCTCATGAATATTCAGACTTTTATTTATTTATTAAGTGTTGAGTTAGAGAACAATAGGTCAACAATGAAAGAAGACAGAAACAAAGCATCAAGTAAATATAAAATATGCAATTTTTTATTTTTATTTTTATCATGCAAGTAGATGCGATGAAATGCAATGAAAACATGCCCTGGATCAGAAATACTTGAGTCATTTAAACAGAAGTCAAATCAGGGTCAAAGAATAAAGCTCTCTTTATTCATGTAAAAATTAGGCATGAGAAACATAGATATCAAGACACTTAATTAATAAAATAATACATTAAATTTAGTAGTGTCAAATCTGAAAGACAAGCAAGCCATAAAGAAGACAATTAAAAGAGCTTCAAAACGCCACTGAAATCGACTCAATCGGAGCTAGGATGCTCAAGATATACA
The DNA here is from genome assembly GCA_037367405.1 of Ottelia alismoides. NCBI lineage: Eukaryota > Viridiplantae > Streptophyta > Magnoliopsida > Alismatales > Hydrocharitaceae > Ottelia > Ottelia alismoides. Next base: position 307,263 of record JAZKJV010006154.1, on the reverse strand, counting down.
CAAGTGAAGTTAGGGGCATAAATGCAAGAAAACATAAAAGATAACTAGCAAATAGGTCCCTAGGAGGGACTAAAATGTAAATAGAAGAAAGTTCGGGACCTTCCCTGTAAATAACCCACATGCACAGGGGCATTTTTGCAATTATGAAAACTTACGAGGGTATAAATGCAAAATACCCACTATGCACATGGTCTGCACATGATTCTAGGACCTATTTGCAATATGAGAAAGTTGTGAGGGCACCGATGCAAAAATCCCAACACCCACGTGAGTGAGGCACGTGAGTCCAGGCTCGGGTGGGGGCGAGGTTCGGCGCAGGGTCGGACGGCCGTGGCAGGTGGCTCGGGCCACGTGGCGGCTCGAGGCATCCTCGGGCGAGGCTCGGTCCCACTGAGCCTCCGCGCTCCGAGAAGACGACGTGGCTGCTCCTGGGTCGTTAGATCTCCGCCGGGGGGCGAGATCCAACGGCATCTGCACTTCCTTCTTCCTTGAAGGTGGGCGGTGCAATTGGAGCTATGGCGTGAGGCCTGGAGCTCCTCCGTGCCTCTCCGCGCCTGGTGAAGATCGAGGAAGACCGTTGGATGTCTGGCGAGGAAGATCTATGCTCGGAGAAGATGAGGGGGTGCTTGGAGTTCGCTGTCGATGCCTGTTCACCGGAGGCGGAGCTCTAGAACTTGGCTCTGTCGAGGTCCGGCCAATGGAGTTTGTAGACCTGCAAAAGGGGTTATATGAAAGCCGATGCGTGTGTGCGTGCGAGCTGAGGTGAACGGAGGGCTGGGGGGACGAAGAAGCGGTGCCCTTGGTGGGTTCTCCTCCGCCTCCGGCGGAGGAGAAAGCTTGGGATGGAGGAGGTTTTGACAGAGGACGAGGGTGATCGGAAGGGCTGGCGAAGGTGTCGGATGATAGGCGGAGCTCGTGGGGGGTTCAATGGAGCATGGGGTTGCATGTAGGAGCCTGATTAATTACACAAAAGAAATAAAAAAATATAGAGAAGGTAGGAGGATCTTACATGAATAATGGCGGAGATAAGGCATGGGTTGAGCATCATGTAGATGCCCGGGGTCGTCGCACGTCGAGGTCGGCTATTCCTCGGAGCTCGAGCGGGGCTGAGCCACCGCATCGCCACCATGACCGGCGGCGGGTTTCAGTGAGGACGCAGGTCCTCGTTGCTCTATCCTAGCCCTTCCCCTGTCATAGGGAGGAGAAGGAGGGCTGAGCCTCAGCCCCTTGGTTGGTGGATGAAGAAGATATGGGGCGAAGGCGACTTATTTATAGTCGGGAGATGGCGATGGAGTCGTTGGGGTTTCGTGGGTAGATGCTGACCAGAGGAGAAGAGGGGAGACATGGCTAGATGTTGCGCGAGGGTAGGGGATGTGAGGGCTACATGGTACCTGTGTTAGATCGTGGACATGGAGCGAGACAGAGCGGCTAAGATTAGAATGGGGAAGGAGGTCAGAGAGGGGCGGGGCGTGGGCGGAGGTTGCGGGAGGTGGAAGACGAGGCCTGGACCGTTGGATCGCGAGATCTGATGAATACCCATTCATCACTCTTTATTCTTTTATTTTAGCTACAAAACCTTTGCCAAACACATGTATATTCTTGTAAATACAAATAATTAACAAATTGCATGCATTGTGTAGAATTGAATAATTAGCATGTTTTTGTGCATAAATAAAAGAATAAAGAAATAAAAGAAAAAGAGGGAGATATTTAGAATAAATATTGAGCGACCTAATCCCAAGGGAGGGCTCAGCATGGGCCTGACCGCATAAAAACGAAAGTAGAGGGAGATAAGGAAGCTCATGGGTGTAAATATACCTGTAAATAAATAAATAAAAATATTTTCCTCTAAAAATAAAAAAAAATGGGTTTGTATTTATATGTAAATATTTGTAAATATTAAATTAAAATAAAAATAAGAAAAATTAAAAAGAAAATAAAAATACCCTTCATTGTATATAGTCATCAGGTACATAGACTCACATATCTATTTATTTATCCCTATAAATAAATAAATAAAATCCAATAAAAATTGTTTATACTCTATATCTCATGGTGTAAATAAATAAAATAAAAATTATAAAAACAAAAATAAAATAAAAAGAAATAAAAATAAAATCAATTCCTTCATTGTATATACACCATATATGTATATAAATAAACCTATTTATTTACCCCTTGTAATTAAATAATATAAATAAAATAAAAATACCAAAATATTCCAAATTTTATCTTATAAATAAATAAAATATAAAATTGGAATAAAAATGAATAAAAATAAATAATTAAAAATCAAAAATTAAAAATATATATTGTATATACCTATGTATATAATACTATATTGTATATACCTTATTTTTATTTCAAAAAAATAAATAAAAAAAAATAGTTTAAAAATAAATAAACATTTTTTATGCTTTAACTTTTTCCAAAATAGGCCATTTGCTATTTTATTCTGAATTTCCAAATCTTTTACACGTGGTCGCATCCCATTGGCCCACGGGGGATGTTGACCCCCCGGTCAACTCCCCCCCGGACCACTGCCCCGCGGATCTGCACGCCCGACCCGATTTCTCCCATTTATCGCGTCACGATCCGATCACCAATCCTCGAAACCCCGGGCTCTGTTTGTTCCCCGATCGATCTAGATCCACGCCCGAGGTGGGTTTTGGAGATCTGCGCTCCGATCGAGTCACCTGACTCCCATCTTCTCGAACCCCTAGCCACTTAAATGCTCAGCTCCTCCCGCACTTTCACTCATCTTTGGCTCCCCATTTCCCTACCCAAGACCTCCACCACCTTCGCCTGAGTGACAGCTCGCGATTGGTGGTGTCGCAACGATGAGAGAGTGTTCGGACCATCGGTCCGGCGACCTTGCGCCGCCGTGCGCCACCCCCTACGTGGTGCTCGAGCTTCGGGCATCGACGACCCTCGAGGCAAGGACCAGGAGCTTCAACAGCTTCTCCCCAGTCGACATCGACCATTAGGTAACCTTAGTTCCTTCTAGTTTTCTCTAATTTTAGTTTACGCCCAAATCGCCCATTCACCGTCGACCCTCGATTCCGACCACACCTGTCCACATCTCGACCATCGGACTCGACCATCACCTTCGCCCTTCTCCCACGCACATTCTTCACCCATCCATTCAACCCAGTTCGCACAGGAACTGGGATTCGAGCTCCTTCGCCGTCGCATCGCCGGAGCTCCTCCATTCCGACACACCGACCATCCCCATCGCCTCTAACCGGGTCGAGGCACTTTGCCCTCGACCCATGAGTGCTTCTGTATAGCTTTGCAGGTCAGAGGAGGACCATCTGAGGTCCTCCACGTTCAGCACAGGAGCTTGAGCTCCGCCGTCGTCACTGGAGCTCTTCGGAGCATCCCAGCGCCATCGGAGGGGTTCTTCAGACGCGGGAGGTTACGACGAGTCTTTTCCGATCATCAGCAACTACTGCAGAGGCCCAACGCATTCACAGTCATCCGACGAAGCTCGCCGGCGAGGAGTTCTTCCAGGAATCTCCTCCGCCGTTTGTTCGACCCCGGAGTGCCAGATTTGATCTGGCCCGTTCGCTAATACGAAGAGGCGCCACGCACCAGCACCGTCCGATCGCTACGTGGCGCCATCTCCACCGTCCGTTGCAGAGGAGAGGCGCCCTCGACTCCAGCCGTCTGATCAGCCACGTGGCGCCACCTCAGTCCATCTGCGAATAAAGGGTAATATACCCTTAGCCCCTTAGTCTTTTAGTCCTTAATATTTAGTCCTGTAAATATTTTATCAAGTTTATTTTAGTGTGGTAAATTGCATAGAGGACCTAGTACTTTTTAGTATTTGCATTTCTACCCCTGTACGTTGTGGGACACATGCTTCGACACGTGATTTCTTGGTGAAATTGCATGTATGGGCCTGTAGTTTATTGTTGTGCATGAATGAAAATATCTTTTTAGTATTTGAATTGATGCCCCTGTGAGTGTTGTATTTCTACATGTGTCGAATATAGTGGGATTTTTATACTTTTGCCCCTGGACTTTTAGTACGTGTTACTAATAGGTCCAGGGACTTAAGTTTCTTTGCAGATAGGTCCCTAAGTGCCCCAGACACGTGCCTTGCACAGGCAAATTTGGGATTTTTGCACCTGGACCCCCTGTGTTTCTTTTCTTATTACTTTTAGGCCCTCCAAAGATACTTTCATTACGATCAGGTCCCTATGACTGTGGGCTCTTGATTGTTTTGAATAAAATATCAAAGTTCATCCAAATTAGGTGAAAATTTGACACCTGTCTCCTGCCAATGTGTAGAATTTTCACTGATTTTTATGAAATTTTTGGAGCCCTTTTATTATTTTTAAAAATTCAAAAACACCCCTTTTTCTGTCTGTCCAGATATAAAAATCACAAAAAATATTAAAACAACTTCGAAAATTCTAAAAAAATCATATTTTGTGTGTTTTACGGTGTTTGATTTTCTGACCAATTTTGGTCATTTTTGGACTTATAAAAAATATAAAAATTGAAAAACTTTGAAAATATTATAAAAATTCTAATAATAAATAGAAAATTCCAAAAATAATAAACTTAGTCTCTGATTTTCCTTTTTATCTATATTTTACATGAAAAATACCTCCAGGCTCTTTTGAGACCGTTTGATATTTTATTTGGGTCTTAAGAGCTTGGCTGGACAGTGTTCTTGCTTTTCTTCCTTCTTTTATTTTTAGAAAATTCTATAAAAATCAGAAAATTACCAAAAATTCACCATAAATAATAAAAAATACAAAAATTATAAAAATATTTTTGTTTGATTTTTTTGAGCATATTTGAGTAGTTAAATAATTGTGGATAGTTGCTTGTTTTTATTGTTTTCCTATTTTCTTTATAATGAAAAATTCCAAAAAAATATAAAAAAAATTAAAAATCCACCAAAATTGCTTGTTTTATTTTTTTTATTTTTTTGACTACTTCGTAGGCCACGAGGTCAACCCGTGCTCCTTGAATTCGACCCTGGTCGCTATACCAGGCTAATCCAATAGCCATGGCCACTATGGTTTTTCCTTGATTTTTGACTTGTTTTGGTGGTCTGCTCATATATTTTTCTTATTGATCGATTGATTCTCGAGCGACTGAGGTCACAACGAACTTCACTAGATTTTATCCACCTTAGTTGCTCGGATTTATCGGCTCATCAGAATGGCGTCGTTGCCAGGGAGCACGGCTTAGTAGTCCGTTTATTTTTCATTTCATTTTATTTTCTTTTTTACGGCTTTCCGCGGCTTTTTCTAAGTCCGTGGCTTTTCGCGGCTTTTTATTTTTCTTTTATTTTATTTTCATTTTATTTTATTTTATTTTATTTTATTTTTGTTTTTGTTTGTTTTGTCTGTTTATTTTTATCTTTATTTTTGCACATATATCCCTGTTTACTTTTCTTGCTCTTTTTACTTTATTTGCTTTATTGAGGATTGACCCACTCTTCTATTTTCTTGCGAGGGCTCGAGGACCGAGGCGGCAACTTTCAAGGAGCCAGCGCAACCGCGGTGATCGGAGGCGGCTCCCTTCTGCACGGAGCCGCAGGAGAGCGCGAGGAGGCAGCTGAGTGAGGGAGGATTAGCTTAGTTTAGTTTAGGCTTTATTTCAGCATTATTTGAAGTGTTGTAATAATACAGGGACATGACACTCTTTTGGACTTAGACACTTTCGGGGTCTGTTTCGCCGAGCACCGGTGTGCTCGGGGGACCCCTCAGTTTTCTTCGCGATTTTTCGCGGTTTTCATTTTCTTTACTACCTTTTCCGGTTTCTCGTGGATTTTCGAGCCCCTAGCCATATGACTTTCTGCTTGATTGTGACGTAACTAGTAGGATCCAAACACCCTTATATATTTGCTTGTGCCTATAGTTCGGTAATTGGACCTATAATAAAAAGATTAATAAAATAGTCGATTCACTTCCTTCGAGGCTACGTGCCGCAGCCCACCCTGCCAAGCGCTGCTCCTGAACTTGATTTGTCGGGAGGAGGCGGGGTGGACCGAGACCGGAATCTTTGGATTGGAGGCTGGTGGTCGACTAGCCGTTCTTTTGAGTAGCACTGCTGTTTAGGGACTCGATTTTCTGCCTGCACCATTTAGGTAGTTTATTTTCTGTCTTTCAATTCTGCGCGGATCATTTTGCATGTAGACTGTTGGATTCAGGTACGCATCTCTTACTCTGCATGCATCATTGATTTCATCACGCATCGGCTTTTTCGACTTCTCCCCCCTAATTTTGGACTTAATAACCAGGAGTATCGAAAAATTCGTTAGGCGATTTTGTTTGATTATTGAAAAATACCTAAAAAGAAAAACAATAAAATTTGGGACTGCAAACTCTATCGACCCTAAAAGACGATCACCGAAAAATTTGTCTTGGGGAGAGCAACCCCCTCATTGTCTGGTTTACTTGCGCGAGAGAGTGACCCGTACACTAGGTAGAGCCCTCCGATATTTTTCTCGACTGATTACCGGCTATTTCTGTACGGGACAGTCGGTTGAGAAAATATCGGGTTACCCAACAGGTCACGTAATCGCTCTGCTATCCTGACTAATCACCAAATAAAATTGACAAGATAATTGACCGAGCCTTTACGGTCTTCAGCCCGCGTTGCGTTGGTGAATCGGGGGTTTGCTTGTGATCATAGTTATTACCAGATCTCATCCGCCCAACTCGCCAGATCAAGATGATGGGCAGAAGGTCTCTTAGGCAGCCTTTGGCTGCACCGTTTCCCAGCACTTCTGCCCGCTCATCTAGGTTGGTTTGCGAGAGCCGAGACCCGCTCTCCAAACCCGAGTTCGACTCCACCCTGTTCCCCCTCGACCCCCCTTCTTTCAGTTCTGAGATACCAGTGCCAGAGGAGAGACAGACAGATGATTTATCGGCACATGAGTTTGGATGCTTTGATTTTGCAGAGACTATGGCCGGCAACAGTGATGACCGCACCCGAGGTCCCCAGCTTGAGCAGACATTCATTATGGACCAGGGCGCGATCAAATCCACCCTGATCGCCTCCCTGAGACAATTCAGCAGTAGTTGAGGGATCAGGGAGCATTCATGTTGGATATGAGGCGCGAGTAGGAGCAGTTGATAGCAGACCGAGAGTAGTGCAGAGAGGGCCCAAGGATACCCGATGAGGCCGCAGCAGCCGCAGTAGATCCACCGAGACCGATACGAGAGTTACACAACCCCGGATCGACACTGATGCAACACTGGGTCGTACTTCCGGCCATCGTGGGGGACTTCAAGTTCCCCCCGAACACTTTGCAGCTCCTCCTCTGGTTCCATGGGCTCGCCACAGAGGAGCCCCATCTCCACCTTCAGGAGTTCTTGATGATCTGCAGCACAGTCCACGACCGTCAGGTGGACCAGGATACCATGCGGATGATTGACTTCCCCTTCTCTTTAGCAGATAGGGCAGCCACCTGGCTGAAGCACTTGGGAAAGTTCGTCTACACCAGGGAGCAGCTCCACACCGAGTACTTGCACAAGTACTACCCACTCGGGCGGACGAATGCCACTAGAGCCCTGATCAGCAACTTCTCCATGCTCCCCAACGAGCAGTTTCATGAGGCATGGGAGAGGTTCAGAGAGATGACCGATAGATGCCCGCACCATGACATTTCCAAGCCGAACCTTGTTCAGAGCTTTTTCAACGGGCTGACACCAGAGCTTCAGGGCTTGGTGAACGCTTCTTGTAGCGGGTCCTATTTCACCATGGATCACGATCAGGTCTGGGCCATCTACGAGGAGATGGCCGAGAACTACATGGTGATGTCCCAGACCAGATTGTACACACAGGGACGCCAGCAGCCATAGACCGTGCAGTACCAGAGGATAGCACGGGTCGATGCCGGTCCATTTAGTTCGTCAGCGGTAGCAGCACAGGCAGAGAGTTCAGCCGCAGACATGGGGATCATCAGCGAGAAGCTGGACCGGATGGAGATCATTGAGAAGAAGCAGTGCCAGGGTATCACGCAGATGGAGCAGATGGCACAGACTCTGAGTGACCTGAAGAGACAGCTCATGTGTCTCCAGGAGGCACAGACGGCTTCAGAGCCTCGTCTTCAGGCACGAGGCGATCCGAGTAGCAGCAGCAGCTTGTCCCAGCGCTCCAGCTCCCACCAGCAGCCTAAACATGTCCATCTTGTACAGGCGGAGCTGTACCAGTAGCCACAGCTCACCTACCAGGCACTACCATCCACTGACACACAGATGGTGGTATACCAGCCGGATCAGCCTCTGGCAGTTCTCCCGCCACCCTAGTACGATTCAGAGCCGTTGATGGATGTCAACAGGATTTGGTACGACCGCCCCCAGCCCGGTATCCAATGAGACCATCCCGGATTCCGTTGGGCGACCGGAGGTGCCCAGCCCCAGCAGCAGCCGTCAGGACAGGGTGGCCAGTACAACCATCAGAGGGATCACCAGCAGCAGCAGCAGCCCCCAGCATACACTCAGCAGCAGCCAAAACAGTCACAGCAGTATGGTCCTCGTCCCTATCAGTAGGGACAGTCTTGGAGGCGTGATCAGCCTCATCAGTCGCAACATCATCCACAGTCTTACCCCTCTCACCCACAGCAGCAGCAGCAGCAGCCTCACTTCCAGAGAGGCTACCCGTCAGGTTCTCATGGGCCATCCTATGAGAACCCCGCCTTGGATGACATAGCCCGCCTTCTCACAGATCAGCAGGATACATTCCGACGGGAGATGGATAAGGTCCGCCAGGAGATGTGGGACATAGTGAGAGGGAAGGCCGCCATCCCTGCCCAGATAGAGCCCAATCCGAATAACCTCAAGAGAAAATCTGAGCAGGTAGTTTGTACTGAGTATGCCACTCCTAGTGATACATTTGGAGATATGTCTGCATATTTGTTTGATACTGATTTTGTCACACTTAGGAGCGGTAGGATGCCAGCAGGTGGCGACTCATCTGAGCGACACCCCGAGGATACTTCCAGAGTGCCATGCGAGAAGGAGAGCGGTACTGAGGCCGCTAGAGGTGATGACGGTGGTACTGATGCCACCACAGATGCTGATCCCACCGGCGGTACTGAGGCCACCGTTTCACCAGTTGGAGGAGGTGGTACTGAGGCCACCCATGTTGCCGAGCCAGAGAGCGGTACTAAGGCCGCTAGTCTTCCAGCCGAGGGTGGTGCTGATGCCACCGCTTCTACTTCTGAGAGTCCTGTAGTTTTTCCTTTTGCTGATGTATCTTAGACCACTTCTGGAAATAAAGGAAAGGGTTTGTTTTCTTCTGGTCCCACTGTGGTGCTTGATGTATGTGTGGATCCTGCTGTCGAGCAGCTCAGACCCGTTCCTAGTCCTTCATCTGAGAAGGACCCTGTGATCCCCTTCCCTAGAGCTCTTCAGATGGGAAAGGGGAAGAAAATCGAAAATCCCAAAAAGAGGCAGCAGGAAGAGTTCAACCAGCAGATGATTGACCATTTTCACATTCAGCTGACTCTTCAGGAGGCTTTGCAGCACATCCCTCTACTCTAGCGTTCACTCAGAGACAGGACTACAGTTAGGAGGAGTAGGAACCACCATTCAAAGATTCATGTGCTGACCAGAGCTACTTGTTTCGTGACCCAGAACCATCTTCCGGCCAAGAGGCCAGACTCAGGAGCCCCGTATGTCAGATGCCATATCAGAGAGCAGAGGTTCGACCGTACTCTATTAGACAGCCGATCATCGATCAACCTACTTCCGACAGCCCTTCTTGACCGCTTCGAGTTGGGCACTCTTCGACAGAGCAGGACAGTCCTTCAGTTTGCCGATTGATCTGTCAAGAGGCCGAAGGGGTTGCTGAGGGACGTTGTCGTCACGATTCAGGGCCTGCAATTCCCCGTGGACTTCATAGTGTTGGACATGGAGATCCCTGAGTTAGTGACCGATACCCCCATCATTCTCGGTCGCCCGTTCTTGGCCACAGCCAAGGCAATGACCGACCATGATAGCAGGAAGGTATACTTTCATGTAGAGGGCGAAAGTATACAAATAGAGACGGTCGAGGACAACAGAGCCAGAGACAGAGCATGCTCAGAGACTACTTCCGATACAGAGCAGATGACATATGCCGGGCCAGACATCCACCAGGACTGTGACTTTGTGATTACAGATGATGAGGCAGTATGGGCAGACCCAGATGCACATGCCATCCTCTCACCTTCAGAGTCCGCTAATGCAGAGATGCCAGCAGAGGAGAGCTTGGAGAGCACATTCCTGGTCTAGGATACTTTTGAGGCAGCAGAGCCGGTTCTCGACCGCGATACTGATTTGTTTTGTGATGATGGTGGTACTGAGGCCACCTCAGATGATACAAATCCCTCGGAGTTAGATTTTGACTGGGCTGATTTTGATGATTACATACCAGATCTGACTTCCACTGAGCCTGCAGCTAGGGATGAGGTAGATGCCGAGCAGAGCAGAGACAGTCCATCAGGGAAGCCTTCTCCAGATTCAGAGAGTGACAGAGAGTTTCAGTTCTCTCATGCGGATTTGGCATCCTTCACGCAGAGTTTTCAGAGGCCAGATCCACCAGCACCCAGTTGTCCAGAGCTGAATCCGCTTCCTATGTCGCTGAAGTATAGGTTCCTTGCGGGTGAGCATGAGATGTACCCAGTCATTATCTCTACCGATTTGACTGGAGAGCAGGAATCCCGTCTGATGGGGTTCTTGAAAAGAACCGTAAGACAATAGGATGGAGCGTAGCCGATGTCCAGGGGATAAGTCCGGCCCTGTGCTCCCACCATATCTATCTCGAGGATGAGGCAAAGCCGTCGCGTGAGTTCCAGCGGCGGCTGAACCCAAATTTGAGAGAGGTTGTCATGAAGGAGATATCGAAATGGTGGAGCGCCGATTTTATCTACCCCATCTCCGACTCCAAGTGGGTCAGCCCTTTGCATGTGGTGCCCAAGAAGACGGGCATCACTACAGTGGTCAGCGAGTCTGCAGAGGAGATTGCTACACGGGTACCCACTTCTTGATGGGTCTGCGTTGATTACAGGAGACTCAATCAGGCCACCAAGAAGGATCATTTCCCCCTGCCCTTTATAGATTAGATCATTGAGAGACTGGCAGGGAAGAGCCACTATTGTTTTCTGGATGGGTACTTGGGCTACAACCAGGTGGCCATCGCTCCCGAGTACCAGGACAAGACCACCTTTACCTGTCCTTTCGGCACATACGCCTTCCGACACATGCCATTTGGGCTATGCAATGCCCCTGCGACTTTCCAGAGATGCATGCTGTCGATCTTTTCGGACATGGTAGGGGAGTGCTTGGAGGTCTTCATGGATGATTTCTCGGTTTACGACGACGGATTCGACTCCTGTCTTGAATGCCTAGACCGAGTCTTTCAGCGATGTATAGAGGTTCACCTTGTGCTATCTTGAGAGAAGAGTCTCTTCATGGTGACTCAAGGGACGGTTCTTGGCCATATCATCTCCAACAGGGGCATGGAGGTTGATCCGGCCAAGGTAGATGTCATTAGAAAGCTCGCACCGCCGTCCAATTTGCAGTAGTTATGGTCTTTCCTGGGACACGTCGGTTTCTACCGACGATTCATTCATGATTTTAGTAGGATTTCCCGACCGTTGACTGACCTATTGATGAAAGACACCGAGTTCCTTGTCGATGACAAGTGTCTTTCATCGTTCGAGACTCTCAAGCGATGTGTTGAAGAGGCTCCTGTTCTCCAGCCGCCCGATTGGTCTCTCCCATTCGAGATCATGACGGATGCCTCCGATTTTGCCGTGGGGGTCGTGCTAGGATAGAGGAGGGATTGAGTTCCATTTGCTATCCACTACGCTAGCCGCACATTGGATTCCGCGCAACGGAACTATACAGTCACAGAGAAGGAGATGCTAGCCGTAGTATTCGCCCTAGATAAGTTCAGATCGTACATTATAGGATCTAGAGTGACCTTGTATACTGATCATACCACCATCAGGTACCTCATGGCAAAAAAGGATGCCAAGGCCAGACTGACTAGATGGATCCTTCTACTCCAGGAGTTTGACATAGAGATTAAGGATAAGCCTGGAGTCAAGAATGTGGTGGCGGATCATCTCTCCCGATTAGAGCATCTTTAGGATTCTGAGCAGATTGACCCTATTTGTGAGACCTTCCCAGATGAGGCGATCCTTGCTATCGCCTCTCTCTCGTGGTATGCCGATATTGTGAACTTTCTTGTTGCTAAGAAAGTTCCACAAGATTGGCCCAGGCAGAGACTTGAGACCTTCCTTGCGAAGGCCAAGTCCTACCACTGGGAGGATCCCATCCTTTACCACGAAGGAGGGGATAGCGTCTGGCGTAGGTTCATTCCTCAGGAGGAGCACCATAGCATCCTCACTTACTGCCACAAGCTTGAGGCAGGAGGACATCACTCTGGGAGGAGAACGACACAGAAAGTGCTCCAATTCGGCCTATGGTGGCCTACCCTCTTCAAGGACTCTCATGAGTTCATGAATAGGTGTACTGACTGTCAGAGGATGGGCACTTGTGGACAGCATGATATGATGCCGATGTAGCCCATTCCTTCTGTGAGGTTTTTGACGCATGGGGCATCGATTTCATGGGTCCATTCCCTAAGAGTCAATGATTTGAGTACATTCTGTTGGCCGTTGATTATGTGAGTCGTTGGGTTGAGGCCATCCCCGCCTGAACCGCAGATGCCAGGACTGTTTGCAGATTTTTGAGGAGGCATATCATTACACGGTTCGGGGTACCTCGAGTATTGATATTTGACGGGGGGTCTCATTTCATCAACGACCAGGTGAAGGCCCTTGCTAACGAGTTTGGCATAGACCATCGAGTTGCTACTCCATACCATCCACAGACGAATGGTCTAGCCGAAGTGTCGAACAGGGAGATCAAGACTATATTGCAGAAAGTCGTCCGCCCTGACCGAAAGGATTGGTCACAGCTTTTGGACTCAGTCTTGTGGGCATATAGGACATCTTTCAAGACACCATTGGGCACATCTCCCTTTCGCCTCGTTTATGGCAAGTCGTGCCATTTACTAGTTGAGTTGAGACACAGGTCACTTTGGGCAGTCACAGATATACTTTTGGATCCAGATAGTGTAGGAGACCAGAGGAGGGCAGCGTTAGCAGCCTTCGAGGAGCTTCGTGATACCGCCTTCTCAAACAACCTACAGTACAAGGAGAGAGTGAAGGAGTGGCATGATTCTCATATCAGGCACAAGCATTTTGAGCCTGGACAGAGAGTATGGTTGTTTGATGCTAGGCTTCGTCTATTTCCAGGGAAGCTACAGAGCAAATGGAAGGGACCTTATCTTGTGAGAAAGGTACATGACAATGGGAGCATTGACATATCTGAGTTGTCTTCTGAGAGTACCTTTCGAGTGAACGACCAGCGGCTCAAGCCATTTCTAGATCATGAGCCGCGGGTTGTTGATGTTGCCCCTATTCACTTTGCATGAGATGTGGTCTCTTGACTCACATCTATTGCATCTCACGCCTGATCACTGTTCTCCCGACCTGTATAGATCCAGATGTCCATATCATTCCATTCTTTAGTCCCACATCCCGTTTGTCATCTTTGATTATGCTATACTTAGGGTGTACTTTACCCTAAGTATAGGGGGGATGTAGGACTCTCGGGTATTCTTTTGATTCTTTTTACCCCTGTTTTTGCTACCTATACTTGGGGATATTTTACCCTAAGTATGGGGGGGGGGTGTAGACCCTGTACATTCTTCACTCGGTTTTCCCTTTGTGTACAGCCTGCTATACTTAGGATTATTTGATCCTAAGTATAGGGGGAAAAGTTGAGGCCCTCTTGATTTTCTATTCTTTCATTCGTCTTTGTATATAGCCTTCCTTTTCACTTCCATATACATAGCACGTGTTATGTCTTCTTCATCGCTCTTGACTCTGAGGAAATCGTTCGAGCTAAGTATAGGGGGGTGCGTATATATTCCATATATACTTTAGCCATAACTCGTACTTTGTGTGAGTGTGTAAATAAATAAAAAATGGCTAAAAACCTAAAATCCTTAAAAATTAAAAAATTTTCCCTGTAAATAAACATTCTTTTATTGCACATACATAGCTATTGTACAAAATTATTTTTGTAAAAATGTTTTCAAAAACTTTTTGTGTAAAGTTTATGTAAATATGTGCATATCAAAATTATGTATATAGTACAATATTCTTCCAAAATGTTTTGAAAATCAAAAGTTTTCAAAAATCTTGTGTAAATGTGTGTAAATATTTTGCAAAACTTGCATTCATGCATACATTCATGATTTCAAAACATTTTTCAAAAATTTTGCATGTTTGTAAATAGTGTGTAAATAACATCTTTGTATATATTTGTATAGTTTTTCCTGGATTATAGTTGACATTTAAACCAACCTGGAATTAAATTGGAAAATGGAGCTTGATTAAGATCTTAATCCACCTAATTCTAAGAGGAATCTTTCAGGGCTTAGGGTTAAGGCTTTTCAGGTCCCTGGTGACTTAATTCTTTGAGTCCACTAGGCTATGATTACATATCATCTCAATGAGCCTAAGTAGAGCACTTAACAACACACACATGACTCATATAGACAATGGCTTTACTTGGACACCGCACTTACACCGAGCTCTCTATGGATGAGGTGGTGAGGAGGCAGTCTTCCTTGACTTGGGGTAGCATATGAGGGTAGAACTTCTAGGCGGAACCTCTCTTCTTCTTTTAGTGAAGGAAGTGCGTCTCAACTTGGTCTGGTTGCCATGAGGTCTAACGACAGGAGTTGTGGGTTGCAATAATGCTTCAAAAGAGGGACAGTCTACTGGCTCAAGAGGAAAAACTCCTTATGTATATATGCTGCACATGTATATGTTGTATAGATGCACTCGAAAAAAAATGCAAAAAAAAATAACTCCAAAAAAGTGGTGGGTCTGATAGAAAATGATAATCCCACCGGAGTATGTATATAGTGCAATAAGCAAAGCTTGAGATTCATGGATTCCATCTTATGTAGCTTGTAGCAGGGAGACTTAGCTACACTGGTTGAGCTCCCAAGGATACATGGCTACACTGGCCATGGTCCATTCTCTTCTTCCCCCTCTTCTTGAGCCGGTTGAACTTGAACTTAGAAAGGAATACCCCGCTCCTCGAGGAAAGAGTGGCCAGATTGAGGTCATAGAGTTACCTTGTTGGGGAGGGTTGTTAAGTTGCCACTTCTGAGGTGGAGAGCTATACTTCACATCCACAGTACAAGGAAGGATTCATAGTCTTCAGGGTTTGTGTATGATGACTTGTTCTGATCTGGATTATTGAGGAGTCCTAATTATAGATTAGTGGATCTTAGAGGCTGTTGAGTTTTAAACTTAAGTCCAAATAAGGTTCTGACACATTAATAATCCAAAGATCTGATCGAGCTCCATATCTCAATTTAATGAAGGCAAGTTTAATAATCAACCTTGATCCATGTATATTCTCCTCCTTTTCTTTTTCTTCTTCTTTTTCACTTCTTTTTCAAATAAGTGTTTGCTAAGGGACTAGCAAAGTTAAGTATAGGGGGGTGATGAATACCCATTCATCACTCTTTATTCCTGTATTTTAGCTACAAAACCTTTGCCAAACACATGTGTATTCTTGTAAATACAAATAATTATCAAATTGCATGTATTGTGTAGAATTGAATAATTAGCATGTTTTTTGTGCATAAATAAAAGAATAAAGAAATAAAAGAAAAAGAGGGAGATATTTAGAATAAATATTGAGCGACCTAATCCCAAGGGAGGGCTCAGCATGGGCCTGACATTATAAAAACCAAAGTAGAGGGAGATAAGGAAGCTCATGGGTGTAAATATACCTGTAAATAAATAAATAAAAATATTTTCCTCTAAAAATAAAAATAAAAATGGGTTTGTATTTATATGTAAATATTTGTAAATATTATATTAAAATAAAAATAAGAAAAATTAAAAAGAAAATAAAATACCCTTCATTGTATATAGTCATCACGTACATATACTCACATATCTATTTATTTATCCCTTTAAATAAATAAATAAATAAAATCCAATAAAAAATGTTTATACTCTATATCTCATGGTATAAATAAATAAAATAAAAATTATAAAAACAAAAATAAAATAAAAAGAAATAAAAATAAAATCAATTCCTTCATTGTATATACACCATATATGTATATAAATAAACCTATTTATTTACCCCTTGTAATTAAATAATATAAATAAAATAAAAATACCAAAATATTCCAAATTTTATCTTGTAAATAAATAAAATATAAAATTGGAATAAAAATGAATAAAAATAAATAATTAAAAATCAAAAATTAAAAATATATATTGTATATACCTATGTATATAATACTATATTGTATATACCTTATTTTTATTTCAAAAAAATAAATAAAAATCACAAAAAATAGTTTAAAAATAAATAAACATTTTTTATGTTTTAACTTTTTCCAAAAGAGGCCATTTGCTATTTTATTATGAATTTCCAAATCTTTTACACGTGGCCGCATCCCATTGGCCCACGGGGGATGTTGACCCCCCGGTCAACTCCCCCCCTGGACCACTGATGAATCCATGATTCATTAACTTTTCTGTCGCATTTTGTCTTAAAACCCTTAACAAATACATGTAAATACTCACTAATTCTCATATTTTAACAAAACCCCATTCATTTGTAAATATTCACTTTTAACCACTAAATTCATGTAAATAAATAAAGAATCAGAAAAAGAAAGAGAAAGGCATATGGAATATATGTATATATGTGTAATATGACTTAAACTATAAATATAACTGTAAGATATATTTATAGCCTAACCCCCGAGACCAAGTCAGCATGAATTGGTCGACAAACCAAAAAGTAGGGGGAGATAAGGAAAGAAAACCAATAAAAATAATCTATCTCATGTATATACACCTTCCACTATTTATTAAATAAATACAAAACTTCAGAGAATTTTAATTATTTCATCTTAACTTATTTTTCATCAAATCTTTCTCCTAATTATTCATAAAAATGTAGATAAAAATATAAAAATAAGTTAAAAATATCACCCTGTAAATATGCCAAGAAATCCAGCTTACAACTTGTCAAAATCTCAACTTCCGAACATCATAACTTCCTTATACGAACTCCAATTTCACTCTACTCACCTTTAAAGTTCATAAAATAATATTATATAATTAATAAAGGTGGTTTCACTGAATTCGGAGTCCGTTTGCAAAAAGTCGGTTTTGGGATCAAAAGACAAAGGGGTTTCTGGGCTATTTATTTTATGTAACACACCTTATGTATTATTTTCTTAATTTTATAATTTTTAAATTATTTCATGACCCTCTAGTTTCACCATAAATTATTTCATAATTTTTGGAGACTATTTATTATTTTTATAAAATCAAATACCCTAAAATATAGGTATATTTGACCTATGAAGACACTTCCTCTATTTATTAAAATATGTAAATTAATTCATAAAAATCTATAAAAATTTGTATAAGTCTTATTCAATGCCTTAATATTTAATAAAATATAAAATTAATTTTTACTTAATTATTTATTAAATTAAAAATACAACACCTATTTATTAATACATATTTATTAATAAAATATTTATATTTTAAATAATAATTATTATTTATTAAAAGTAAGTATACAATAATTTAGAAAATAAAATTATTTAACTTTCTTGTATTTATACCTACTTGAAATAACTTAATTATCTATTTTTTATGTAATTTATAAATCATTTCTACTCCTGGACCAACCAGGTGCTGACACGTGTCAGCACCTGGAGCTTCTTCTCCAAGAAGCTGTTCAACCCGACTTCTGTTCAACCACCCACCTTTCCCTAATTTTCTCACTCGCATCTTGAAGCTTCTAATCCATCTAAACCCTCCATCCTATTCTCCTAACAACCAACTACACCGCCAGCCCTTAGATCTAACTTGGAGCCCACGAAATCTCCCTATATAAGGCCTCCAAGTCGCCATGTCCAAAGAATCTTCTTCCACCTTCAGCTTCTCAGCTCCAGGCTAACCGACTACCTAACTTTCCCCCTCGATTCTAACCTAATCCGGAGGTGACAGCTCCATTGGAAGGGCTCGCGAGGAAGAGGATACGTCGGAGAAGAGATCCAAGGTGGAGCTTCGCCTTGCATCGCCGCCAAGCGCCGCGTACAGCTCCGGCGAGGTCGACCGTCGAGCAATCCATCTCCAGGTCATACACTTGGATTCCCACAGACCAATTCATCCATTTTTGCTATTTTCTTTCTCGATAGCTGAGCCACGATTAGCGTGGCTAATCGCTCTTTTAGTTAGCCTAATAACCAAGCTTTAACGCACATTTGATAGATCCATTCGATTCACGTCACATTCATCTCAAATCGATTATCAAACTTTCATCTTCATCGTATTCTGGGATTTTGGCTGGATTTATATGCTTTTTCCTTAACTTTGAAGCTCTATATCTTAACATTTCGGTCGATTCATTACGAATCGAGCACATGAATAATTTCCTTGCAGGTCCAGGTTCATCGCGTGCCATTCCTTTAGATCTTGAAGATCCTCAACGTCATCAGAATCATTGTTGAAGATCGAGCTCCAGAACAGTAATCCAGCTATCCGTGCCGAACCACCATCTTTCTCGAGCCACCGCCGCCGCTCGGAGCGCCGCCACTGCCATCTCCACCGCGGGCGAGCTCGAGGGGTGGAGGAGCCACCCCTCTGGCCCAGCCGGAGCGCCAGAAGCGTCGGAGATCCGCCGCAAGAATTCGGAGAAGATCGATCGTCAGCAAGAGCTCCAACTGATCAAGAACAGCCCGACGCACATGCTTGCGCCACGTGGCACCGCGAGGACCGTCAGATCGCGCCTGAAGCGTTCTAATCTCGGCCGTGAATTTCGAAACGGTGGATTAATTGCATCATACACCCAGTTGAGTCTCCAGAATTGCATCCCGCCGCCTAAGTTTTCGATAATTACATTTAGGTCCCTCCGCAGGGACCTAAGTGTAAGAATTTGTTAGTTTTCTTACAGAACAGTCCTTTTTGGACCTTTTTGAGAACTTTTTAATTAGTATTTTTTGACGCTTATGCCCCTGGGCTGTAGGGGCTATATCTTGTCCGTTTGACCTCAGATTCCGACGATTCTTGAGGGGTAGTTACACAACTACCCCAGCTACATAGTATAAAGTTTTCGCGGCTTTTCGACGAGTTCTTGACGTGTTTTGATTTTCTCGAAAACCGCCTCGTTTTGTTTTGGTTTCTTGTGTAGTTTCGAGTACGCGGCTCGAACCTCGTTCACCTATATTATATAGTATCACCTATATTCTATCCACCTACTATATAATAAATAAATCTTTTGCAAAATATCCCTTTTTGAAAATTAAATAAAAATTTGAAAAGAATAAAATCAAATAAAAATTACAAAAATAAAAACCACTAAAAAAGGCATTCTGACTTAGAGAAGAATTAAAATAAAATTACGAAGAAGAAAAATTAGGGAATATATTCTGCCTCCTTGAGTTCGACCCAGGAACACTTGCCTGGTAAAATAAATAGTGAACGGTTTTCCGACAGAAAACCGTAAATTTGTTTGATAGGTTCAAAGATCGAAACTTTTCATTGTTTCGCGGCTTTTGCTACAACTGACAACCTTCTTCTTTTAAGAAGCCGCGAAACCGATTTTTAGCCTTATCAAAATGGCGCCGTTGCCGGGGAGGCGTTAGATTCCCTTGATTTTTCGTTTTTTGTGATTTTATTATTTTTCTTCTCTTTGTTTTTCGTACGGTTTTTCGTACGGCTTTTTCGTGTGTTGTTTTCTGAGTTTTCCTTTCTTGTTTTTTTACGGCTTTCTCGGCTTTCTCGATATTATTTTGTGCTAATCATCTTTGCAGGGCCTGCAGGATCAACCGATTTCCTCGGAAGCCGAGTCAGTTGAAAGGGCAGAGGTCGGCTCCTTCTTCACGAGTCGACTGCAGAGGAGCAGAAATTTAGTATCCTCTTATCTGAGAGAGAAAGGGAGAGAGTTGTACTTAGCTTAATAAAAATTTTATTTTTTTTAGGGGCTTGATTCATCGGATACCGTGTATCTGGTGAATCAGGGCACCCACCGTGGCTTTTCTCTGCTTATCGGTTTTCCGCGGTTTTCTAGATGCTTGCTTAGGATTTTTTCGCTCTATCTGCTTGTGCCTCGTAGCTAGTTTTAGGACTTGCAACCTAGGTGCTTGCTCTAGGGTTTTAACAAAAAGACAAAAAAATAGACGTTGTTTGAAAATACATAAAAATTGCAAAATTAAAAATTAGGACTGCTAAAAATATCTGATCAAAAACCGTAAAATCAATTCAATTGATTTGGGGAGAGTAACCCCCGCACATTTCTCAGAGTGCGCGAGTTGAGAGCCGACACTTAAGGATAGAGACAAAACCCCGTATTTCTTGCGGGATACTACTGGGTCCATACACCTGATCGCTGTTCCTCAGTGGGTAAGCTCGGGTAGCCGGAAACGGTCCGGGTTTACTTAGCAGAGTGGGAGGTTTAGAGGACACTGCGTAAGGCTCCGTCCTCAAGTAACACGGGTAGCTGGAAACGGTCCGTACTTACTCCCATACTGGCTGAGTGCGAGTGGTCTCGCGTAAGGATTCGGGCCAGTGTCTTGGAGAAACTATCGGGCTCCTATTGGCTTGCTCAGCCCGCGTAATCGCAACGATTGATAAAACAACCCTAAAAATGAAAAGATAAAAAGACCGAACTCTTACGGTCTTCATCAGGGTTGAGTTGGTGAAAACGGGGTTTGCCTTGTGTTTGTTTGCGGGGCGTGAGTTTCCGCGGCTTTCGCATTCCCTCTTCTATTGAAACGTACACGTGCTCTCCCAATCTTCTCTTGACATCGAAGATGACGTCTCGACGGCTTTTTGGCTCAGACTCTGTGAGCTTTCAACCGTCCACCGTCGAGCGTATGTCTTCACAAGCTCGGGATGACCCTCTTCCCGAGCTGGTCCCATCCGATCTCGAGGCGAGTCAGACCCAGACTCCCTCGCCTCTTGGCCAGATCATTGAGGCAGACCTTCGCCTCAATACAGAATCCAAATCTCCTGAGTATTTCTCGATGAGTTCTTACGAGAGTTTTCGTTTTACAGACGATCAGATGGCTCGTGGGAAAGCATCGACAGCAGAAGAGAGGCCAGCAGCTGAGGATCATCCGGAGGGAAGAGCAGATCTGAACGGAGATGTCACGACAGGTATTCTCGACACACTTCAGCAGATGAATCTACAGATTCGAGAACAGTTTAGAGTTCAGACCGAGCTGCAGGCTGAATTAGCCGCACTCAGAGCAGGGGCCGGGAACCAGTTACCGCCTGCGGTTCCCGCTACTTTACGGGACGAGTATGACCCAGGCGCTCGAACGCTCCATCATTGGATTCGGCTACCGCCGAATCAAGGTCCATACGAACTCCGACCGTCCTTCATCTCTTTGCTTCCCAAGTACTATGGGAATGCCGCAGAGGAGCCGTTCACGTTTTTACAGCAGTTTGAAATGATCTGCGGAACAGCTTGCTATCCAGGAGTGACACAGGAAGCCGTACGCCTAAAGGCTTTTCCTTTTGCCTTAGCCGATAAAGCCCTTTATTGGCTAAGCCATTTAGGGAGAGAAATCTCCACTTGGGACGACCTGAAGTCCACCTTCCTGCGCAAGTATTTCCCTCTAGGAAGGACGAACATTATGAGGAGTCAGATCTCCAACTTCACGAAATTATCGAACGAATCATTCCATGAGGCATGGGATCGATTCAAGGACCTGACAGAGAGATGTCCTCATCATGAGATACCAATGAAGGTGCTAGTACAGAATTTTTTCGGAGGACTCCAGCCGGAAATACAGGGGCTAGTTAGTGCCGCATGTGGCGGCAGTTACTTGAACAAGGATGCCGAGTCAGTCTGGGCCATCTTCGAAGGAATGGCCGAGAACTCGAGAGTTATAGACTCTACTCGGGCATATCAGAAAGCCCCGCAGCCACCACATCACCGAGAGCATCACAAGGTGGCGAATATAGCAGACTCTGAATCCAACACCAACATGAGCTTCATTGGTGAGAAATTAACGTTGGTGGACGTGATTCACAAGCAGGTCCAAGACCTACAGCCGCTGCGAGAGTTGGAGAAACTCTCATCTCTACCTCAGCAGCTGAGTGATCTTTCGAAGAAGGTCTCTGATCTTCAACTTCAGTACCAGCAGAGTCAGACTTCTTCACAGCCAGCACGGAGGATCGCACCCGCTCCACCCACCCGTCAGATACAATATGTTCAGAGCGAGCCCGAGATTCCGCAGATTGATTGGCATGAGGATCAGTCTCATGCCAATGCCGGCCAGGTCATCAGCACTGCAGCGATGGAGGTGGAGCCGCAAGCCACTTTCGATATCAATGGGATTTGGTATACTCCAGTTCAGCAGCCGAGTATACCGAATCATCAGCAGCAGCAGCCGTACGGTCATCCGCAGCATGGACGTCCGCAATTCCAGCACCGCCAGAATTTCACGCCGCCGCAGTCTCATCCGAACGTCTACCATCAGAGACCGCAACCTACTTATCAACACCCTGCTCAGTTTTCACCGAATTATCCTTTTCAGCAGCCGCAACAATCTTCCTCTACACCACAGCGCTACTCCCAGCCGTCCACCTCTCAGCACTTCACGCCCAAGCAGGAGAGAGGAGCAAGCCAGGGCCCCCATACCGAACCAGAGATGTCTTCACAAGCCCAGACGCTCAACCAGATTATGGACATGCTCAGTACGCTCCAGATCGCACACAAGACAGAGATGGAGCAGGTTAACCGTCGTCTGGACGAGTTAACCGTGCCGAAGACCACTCTCCCAGCCCAGCCTCAAATGAATCCGAACAACAAGAGGAGGCATCCAGATCAGGTAGATACTACAGGTAAGATCTCGTTTCCTGAATTTTTGTCTAACTTCATTCGTCTCAGGAGCGGTAGATCACCGCAAACACCTACTGGAGAGGAGAGGGAACCAGAGGAGCACGAGTATGATCCGAATTCCGAGGAGGAGAAACTGCAAGAGGATGAGGACGTAGAATCAAGAGACGGGAGCAATGCCAACAGTTCAGATATGGATACTGGCGACTCAGATGATGATATCACGCCAGATCAGGCAGAATTCCCAGACAAAAACATTTCTTCCCCTATCTTAGAGAGTTTTGTAAATAATTCTGGAACTCTCGATGTACAAGCTGATTCCAATGATTTCAATAAAAGTTCTGATTTTCTGACTCCTGACTTTATTCCTTTTCCCGATGCTTTGTTTGGAAAAGGAAAGAAAAAGACCAAAAATAATCCTGAATCTCCACAATTTGAAAAGTTGCTCAAAGATCACATTTTTCTGAAGATTCCACTGCACGATGCCTTGGATCGTTTTCCTACACTCAAGAATCAGTTGAGGAACAGATGTATTACCCGTAGGAAAAAGAGATCACGAGTTGAGAAGCATATATTGACCAAGGCAACTTCATGTGCAATTCGGAACAAGGTACCGAAGAAGAAGAGAGATTTGGGAGCTCACTATGTCAACTGTCAGATTGAAGACACTACATTCCATCGAACTCTCTTAGATAATGGTTCCTCGATCAATTTACTTCCATCCTCTTTGCTTGATAAGCTCAAGCTAGGTCCTCTTTATAAATCACGGGCGATACTTCAGTTTGCAGATCGATCTATAAAGAGACCCAGAGGTGTGTTAAGGAACATTATCGTGACTGTTCAGGGCTCGCAGTTTCCCGTGGACTTTACAGTCCTAGACATGACATGCCCTACTCAGTTACACCTTGCTCCAATCATTCTCGGGAGACCCTTTTTGCAGACAACAAGAGCACTCTTTGACTATGATGCTGGGAGAGTATCATTCCGCACAGACAACGGAGAGATACACATTGAGATGGAGAGAGAATGTAGCAGTCCTAGATCAGTATTGTCATTTACTTCAGAGGACACCAGTCTTGCGGAAGATTGCCAGAACATAGATGAGACACAGTCTCCTGATCTTGAGAGTGTTTATTTTGATACCCAAGATATTCTACAAGAGGATAGGGTAGATCACTTGGTACCTAGTTCTTCAGATGATTGTTCACATACAGAGACAGATTTCATATCAGATTCAGATGAGCAGTCACCTGCAGTAGATATCTCTGTGCCACAGATTGAAAGAACACATATTACAGCACAAGAATCCATCGAATACATTGCACAGATCATACAGTCTATTCAGCGTAGAGAGTCGGATGGTGTAATGTTGACACATATAGACACCTTCTGTAGTCCGACTCCAGAGACGCATATTTCAGAAAAGAAAATTATGCCGTGTACAGAGTTCACTTACAGAGAAGGCTCTACTTTTGCAACCAAAGATCAATACGCACACAAGAAGCAGAAAATTAAGTATGATCCTGGTTGAGCAATCAGATAACCATTTGTGGTCAACGGGCAGATGCTGAAGCACTTCGTAGAGACCACTGATCATCTGGCCCGAACTGAAGTGATCTATTTTGTACAGGAATCATAATCATTCTTTTACTTCTTCCTGTACAAATCCTTTTGAGCCATTCGGGAGATTCACAACACTTGTATATTCTTCATAGATCACAATCGTCCCCGTTTTTCCTCGTCTTCTATGCTTAGGATACCAGATCCTAAGTATAGGGGGGACTGATTGCCCGTTGATTTACGTTTTATTTTTGTACTAATTCTTTTGTATAGCCATTCTTTTTCACGAATCACTGATCCCCAATTTTTGGCTACATTCTTTTCTATACTTAGGATGCCTTATCCTAAGTATAGGGGGGACCGAGTGATTTCGATGATTTCGTATTCCTTCCTTTTGATTTCTTCGTTATTTATCCTTTTCATTCAGTCATCCCGTTTTTGCTCTCTCATAATACTTACGATGACCAGATCGTAAGTATAGGGGGGGTTGACTGACTTGACATCGATATCTCTTTTTCACCCACTTTTACTTAGCACGACTTATGCCCTCCTTTTTCTCTTTTGACGCTATGAGGACATAGCTCAAGCTAAGTATAGGGGGGTGCGTATATATTGTATATATACTTTCGGCCATAACTCGTACTTTATGTATTTTCTATACCTATAAAATCCATAAAAAGTGGGTGTGGGTTAATTTAAAATCCACTCTCTTATTTATAAAATCCTGGTAAATAAGTAAAAAATGCTTAAAACTTGTAATTAAAACTTGTATTTAAAATTTGTACTTAAATATGTATAATACTTATTTAAAACCCTATTTATTAAAATTTGTATAAAAGCCATTCAACCCTTGTAAAATACTCTGTAGATAAAATTTGTAAAATACATTAGACATTTAACTTAAATAAAATTTATCTTGAAATTTGTAAATAAAACCTTGTTATAAAAATCATAAAAATCCATAAAAAATACAAAGTCCTAAAATTTGTAAAAATTACAAAATTCTTAAAAATGAGTAAAATCCAGAAAATAGACTTCACAAAAACATGGTTGCATTTGCATTCGCATTTTTCAGAATAAGTTTGATTTCCGGAACTAAGGACTGAGTCTAGTCTGAAGGATGGAGCTTGATTACGGCCTTTAACTCTCATTGTAAGGAGCCTGATTAGGAACTGGAATTTAGACTTTTCAGGTCTGATGACTTAAATCTTTGGGTTCCGTAAGACCATATTCGGGAAATCAAGTCATCTGAGCTTAAGTAGACCACTTGGAGTCATCCGTACAACTCTTCACTAGTGAACCAATCTTGAACACATGCACTCTGCACTTAGCTCAACTCGCATGGAGTTCCGAAGGACAGTACACCTTGGTAGTGCATTCTTATCCTTATCTTTGCGGCATTGACGTCTAAAGACGGGAGAGATTGGGGTTGCGATAGTTGCTTCGGATGAGGGAAGGATCTGCTGACACAATTTTTCTAAGACCTCAAAAAATGGACGGATTAAAAAGATTCTATAACCGTCGAGGCACAAAAGATGAATGCAGTGCAAGCAAATTACAAAGTCAAAGCAAAGCAGAAGCCACCAAATAGACCAAACTGGTCAAAGCTTCCACCAAATATGCCTGCACATCTTAGTGGAGACTCAGCTACACCGGTTGGGCTTCACAAGGAGATGCGTCTACACTGGTCGCACTCCACTTCTTTTCTCATTCTTCTAACTTCTCCCTATATTCGATTGTGGACATAGCAGAACTGAACTCAGAAGGGAATACCTCCCTCCCCGAGGAAAGAGTAGCGAGATGAGGAAGCCATAGGAGTGTATAGCCGGGATTGACGGTTTCTTCGGTTCTCTAAGCAGGAAGAGCTAAATCAATTCACACACTGTACAAGTTGACTTCAAGGATGATAGAGTTTGCGATATGAATAAGTGAGTCTGAACTAGCCGATGAAGTGATCTCGAGTAAGGATTATGGAACTTGAAGACTGTTGAGGATGAAATCCTAATCCTAGTTAAGGTTCCGACAAAATGCTTGTTTCAGGCCCGATCGAGCTCTGTCCTTTGTCTGTTCTCATGAATTGGTTTAGGAAAACAAATTCATTCTAACTTTCTTTATTTTTCACTTACTTTTTCAAAATAAGTGTTTGCTAAGGGACTAGAAAAGTTTAAGTATAGGGGGTTGATGAATCCATGATTCATTAACTTTTCTGTCGCATTTTGTCTTAAAACCCTTAACAAATACATGTAAATACTCATTAATTCTCATACTTTAACAAAACCCCATTCATTTGTAAATATTCACTTTTAACCACTAAATTCATGTAAATAAATAAAGAATCAGAAAAAGAAAGAGAAAGGCATATGGAATATATGTATATATGTGTAATATAACTTAAACTATAAATATAACTGTAAGATATATTTATAGCCTAACCCCCGAGACCAAGTCAGCATGAATTGGTCGACAAACCAAAAAGTAGGGGGAGATAAGGAAAGAAAACCAATAAAAATAATCTATCTCATGTATATACACCTTCCACTATTTATTAAATAAATACAAAACTTCAGAGAATTTTAATTATTTCATCTTAACTTATTTTTCATCAAATCTTTCTCCTAATTATTCATAAAAATGTAGATAAAAATATAAAAATAAGTTAAAAATATCACCCTGTAAATATGCCAAGAAATCCAGCTTACAACTTGTCAAAATCTCAACTTCCGAACATCATAACTTCCTTATACGAACTCCAATTTCACTCTACTCACCTTTAAAGTTCATAAAATAATATTATCTAATTAATAAAGGTGGTTTCACTGAATTCGGAGTCCGTTTGCAAAAAGTCGGTTTTGGGATCAAAAGACAAAGGGGTTTCTGGGCTATTTATTTTATGTAACACACCTTATGTATTATTTTCTTAATTTTATAATTTTTAAATTATTTCATGACCCTCTAGTTTCACCATAAATTATTTCATAATTTTTGGAGACTATTTATTATTTTTATAAAATAAAATACCCTAAAATATAGGTATATTTGACCTATAAAGACACTTCCTCTATTTATTAAAATATGTAAATTAATTCATAAAAATCTATAAAAATTTGTATAAGTCTTATTCAATGCCTTAATAATTAATAAAATATAAAATTAATTTTTACTTAATTATTTATTAAATTAAAAATACAACACCTATTTATTAATACATATTTATTAATAAAATATTTATATTTTAAATAATAATTATTATTTATTAAAAGTAAGTATACAATAATTTAGAAAATAAAATTATTTAACTTTCTTGTATTTATACCTACATGAACTAACTTAATTATCTATTTTTTATGTAATTTATAAATCATTTCTACTCCTGGACCAACCAGGTGCTGACACGTGTCAGCACCTGGAGCTTCTTCTCCAAGAAGCTGTTCAACCCGACTTCTGTTCAACCACCCACCTTTCCCTAATTTTCCCGCTCGCATCTTGAAGCTTCTAATCCATCTAAACCCTCCATCCTATTCTCCTAACAACCAACTACACCGCCAGCCCTTAGATCTAACTTGGAGCCCACGAAATCTCCCTATATAAGGCCTCCAAGTCGCCATGTCCAAAGAATCTTCTTCCACCTTCAGCTTCTCAGCTCCAGGCTAACCGACTACCTAACTTTCCCCCTCGATTCCAACCTAATCCGGAGGTGACAGCTCCATTGGAAGGGCTCGCGAGGAAGAGGATACGTCGGAGAAGAGATCCAAGGCGGAGCTTCGCCTTGCATCGCCGCCAAGCGCCGCGTACAGCTCCGGCGAGGTCGACCGTCGAGCAATCCATCTCCAGGTCATACACTTGGATTCCCACAGACCAATTCATCCATTTTTGCTATTTTCTTTCTCGATAGCTGAGCCACGATTAGCGTGGCTAATCGCTCTTTTAGTTAGCCTAATAACCAAGCTTTAACGCACATTTGATAGATCCATTCGATTCACGTCACATTCATCTCAAATCGATTATCAAACTTTCATCTTCATCGTATTCTGGGATTTTGGCTGGATTTATATGCTTTTTCCTTAACTTTGAAGCTCTATATCTTAACATTTCGGCCGATTCATTACGAATCGAGCACATGAATAATTTCCTTGCAGGTCCAGGTTCATCGCGTGCCATTCCTTTAGATCTTGAAGATCCTCAACGTCATCAGAATCATTGTTGAAGATCGAGCTCCAGAACAGTAATCCAGCTATCCGTGCCGAACCACCATCTTTCTCGAGCCACCGCCGCCGCTCGGAGCGCCGCCACTGCCATCTCCACCGCGGGCGAGCTCGAGGGGTGGAGGAGCCACCCCTCTGGCCCAGCCGGAGCGCCAGAAGCGTCGGAGATCCGCCGCAAGAATTCGGAGAAGATCGATCGTCAGCAAGAGCTCCAACTGATCAAGAACAGCCCGACGCACAGGCTTGCGCCACGTGGCACCGCGAGGACCGTCAGATCGCGCCTGAAGCGTTCTAATCTCGGCCGTGAATTTCGAAACGGTGGATTAATTGCATCATACACCCAGTTGAGTCTCCAGAATTGCATCCCGCCGCCTAAGTTTTCGATAATTACATTTAGGTACCTCCGCAGGGACCTAAGTGTAAGAATTTGTTAGTTTTCTTACAGAACAGTCCTTTTTGGACCTTTTTGAGAACTTTTTAATTAGTATTTTTTGACGCTTATGCCCCTGGGCTGTAGGGGCTATATCTTGTCCGTTTGACCTCAGATTCCGACGATTCTTGAGGGGTAGTTACACAACTACCCCAGCTACATAGTATAAAGTTTTCGCAGCTTTTCGACGAGTTCTTGACGTGTTTTGATTTTCTCGAAAACCGCCTCGTTTTGTTTTGGTTTCTTGTGTAGTTCGAGTACGCGGCTCGAACCTCGTTCACCTATATTATATAGTATCACCTATATTATATCCACCTACTATATAATAAATAAATCTTTTGCAAAATATCCCTTTTTGAAAATTAAATAAAAATTTGAAAAGAATAAAATCAAATAAAAATTACAAAAATAAAAACCACTAAAAAAGGCATTCTGACTTAGAGAAGAATTAAAATAAAATTACGAAGAAGAAAAATTAGGGAATATATTCTGCCTCCTTGAGTTCGACCCAGGAACACTTGCCTGGTAAAATAAATAGTGAACGGTTTTCCGACAGAAAACCGTAAATTTGTTTGATAGGTTCAAAGATCGAAACTTTTCATTGTTTCGCGACTTCTGCTACAACTGACAACCTTCTTCTTTTAAGAAGCCGCGAAACCGATTTTTAGCCTTATCAACCACTGCCCCGCGGATCTGCACGCCCGACCCGATTTCTCCCATTTATCGCGTCACGATCCGATCACCAATCCTCGAAACCTCAGGCTCCGTTTGTTCCCCGATCGATCTTGATCCACGCCCGGGGTGGGTTTTGGGGATCCGCGCTCCGATCAAGTCACCCGACTCCCATCTTCTCGGACCCATAGACACTTAAATGCTCAGCTCCACCCGCACTTTCACTCATCTTTGGCTCCCCATTTCCCTACCAAGGACCTCCACCACCTTCGCCTGAGTGACAGCTCACGATTGGCGGTGTCGCAGCGAGGAGAGAGTGCTCGGACCATCGATCCGGCGACCTTGCGCCGCCGTGTGCCGCCCCCTACATGGTGCTCGAGCCTCGGGCATCGACGGCCCTCAAGGCAAGGACCATGAGCTTCAGCAGCTTCTCCCCAGTCGACATCGACCATTAGGTAACCTTAGTTCCTTCTAGTTTTCTCTAATTTTAGTTTACGCCCAAATCGCCCATTCACCGTCGACCCTCGATTCTGACCACACCCGTCCACATCTCGACCATCGGACTCGACCATCACCTTCGCCCTTCTCCCACGCACATTCTTCACCCATCCATTCAACCCAGTTCGCACAGGAACTATGATTCGAGCTCCTTCACCGTCGCATCGCCGGAGCTCCTCCATTCCGACGCACCGACCATCCCCATCGCCTCTAACCGGGTCGAGGCACTTTGCCTTCGACCCAGGAGTGCTTCTGTGTAGCTTTGCAGGTCAGAGGAGGACCATCTGAGGTCCTCCACGTTCAGCACAGGAGCTTGAGCTCCGCCGCCGTCGCTGGAGCTCTTCAGAGCATCCCAGTGCCATTGGAGGAGTTCTTCAGACGCAGGAGGTTACGTCGAGTATTTTCTGATCATCAGCAACTCCTGCGGAGGCCCAGCGCGTTCACAGTCATTCGGCAAAGCTCGCCGGCGAGGAGTTCTTCCAGGAACCTCCTCCGCCGTTCGTTCGACCCCAGAGTGCCAGATTTGATCTGGGCCGTTCACTTATACGAAGAGGCGCCACGCACCAGCACCGTTCGATTGCTACGTGGCGCCATCTCCACCGTCCGTTGCAGAGGAGAGGCACCCTCGACTCCAACCGTCTGATCAGCCACGTGGCGCCACCCCAGTCCATCTACGAATAAAGGGTAATTTACCCTTAGCCCCTTAGTCTTTTAGTCCTTAATATTCAGTCCTGTAAATATTTTATCAAGTTTATTTTAGTGTTGTAAATTGCATAGAGGACCTGGTACTTTTTAGTATTTGCATTTCTACCCCTGTACGTTGTGGGACACGTGCTTCGACACGTGATTTCTTGGTGAAATTGCATGTATGGGCCTGTAGTTTATTGTTGTGCATGAATGAAAATATCTTTTTAGTATTTGCATTGATGCCCCTGTGAGTGTTGTATTTCCACATGTGTCGAATATAGTGGGCTTTTTATACTTTTGCCCCTGGACTTATAGTACGTGTTACTAATAGGTCCAGGGACTTAAGTTTCTTTGCAGATAGGTCCCTGAGTGCCCCAAACACGTGCCTTGCACGTGCAAATTTGGGATTTTTGCACCTGGACCCCCTGGGTTTCTTTTCTTATTACTTTAGGCCCTCCAAAGATACTTTCATTACGATCAGGTCCCTATGACTGTGGGTTCTTGATTATTTGAATAAAATATCAAAGTTCATCCAAATTAGGTGAAAATTTGACACATGGCTCCTGCCACTGTGTAGAACTTTCACTGATTTTTGGTAAATTTTTGGAGCCCTTTTATTATTTTTAAAAATTCAAAAACACCCCTTTTTCTATCTGTCCAGATATAAAAATCACAAAAATATTAAAACATCTTCGAAAATTCTAAAAAATTCATATTTTGTGTATTTTATGGTGTTTGATTTTCTGACCAATATTGGTCATTTTTGAACTTATAAAAAATATAAAAATTGAAAAACTTTGAAAATATTATAAAAATTCTAATAATTAATAGAAAATTCCATAAATAATAAACTCAGTCTCTGATTTTTCCTTTTTGTCTATATTTTACATGAAAAATACC
The DNA here is from genome assembly GCA_037367405.1 of Ottelia alismoides. Classification (NCBI taxonomy): domain Eukaryota; kingdom Viridiplantae; phylum Streptophyta; class Magnoliopsida; order Alismatales; family Hydrocharitaceae; genus Ottelia; species Ottelia alismoides. The sequence goes on along the minus strand of JAZKJV010006154.1, from coordinate 275,371 downwards.
GCCAGGCTCTGTTGAAACCATTTGACATTTTATTTGGGTCTTAAGAGCTTGGCTGGATAGTGTTCTTGCTTTTCTTACTTCTTTTATTTTTAGAAAATTCTATAAAAATCAGAAAATTACCAAAAATTCATCATAAATAGTAAAAAATACAAAAATTATAAAAAAATTTTTGTTTGATTTTTTGAGCATATTTAAGTAGTTAAATAATTGTGGATAGTTGCTTGTTTTTATTGTTTTCCTATTTTCTTTATAATTAAAAATTCCAAAAAAATATAAAAAAATAAAAATCCACCAAAATTGCTTGTTTTTATTTTTTTTATTTTTTGACTACTTCGTAGGCCGCGAGGCCAACCCGTGCTCCTTGAGTTCGACCCTGGTCGCTATACCAGGCTAATCCAATAGCCAGGGCCACTATTGTTTTTCCTTGATTTTTGACTTGTTTTGGTGGTCTGCTCATATATTTTTCTTGTTGATCGATTGATTCTCGAGCGAATGAGGTCGCAACGACCTTCGCTAGATTTTATCCACCTTAGTTCCTCGGATTTATCGGCTTATCAAGATCCAACGGCTCTGGTGGAGGCACGTTGGGACGGTTCGGATCAGATCAATGGGGTGCGATCGAGGGGTGAATGGAGCGACACGGGTTGCGTTGAGAATTTAGCGCTAACGGGCGGCCCAGATCTGAGATGGAGGATGATCGTACGATATATGACATAGGTGAAGGGAGCGGCTGAGATGGAGGGATGAGGGCGCGATCGAATGGTGTCCAAAGCGCCACATGGAGGGCGGATATCAAGGCGCCAACGGGCAGTGGAGATGGACTCAGGGGAATGATCGGACGGCGGGGATCATGGAAATAGCAAGACTGTTGGATCAATAAGAGATCCAACAGCCGAAAGAGAGGGCGGATAGGGAAAAGGGACCGGGCCACGTGGCTCAACCAGAAAGGGCCATGTGGCCCAATCAAATTATTAGAAGTTAAAAATTGATTTTTTGAGGGGTCAAATGGCTGAATTTGGAAGAACTCAAAACATGAAAGTTGTAGATCTCGATGAGATCTACAAGTTTCGTGTTGACCAAAAACAGATATGAAGTCTATTGAAGATAGAAAATATTTATGAGGGTATTTTTAAGTCTAAAAACACCACGGATTTTAATTTTGCGATTATTTTGTGATTTTTAAATTATTCAAGACTCTGATAACTACAGGACTTTATCTGGTTTTTATTGACACACATTTAAGCAAGGAGGTTAAAAAATGCAAATTAAGATGATGAAAGCGAGTTTCATCACCCCCTATACTTAAACTATGCTCGTCCCCGAGCATCAAACAAAATGAATGAACTGGATTAACCCCCTTGTGCATGTGAGTACAGGATCCAATCTGATCAAGTCCACTCAACTTTAGAGGTCCAAAATTTTAGAGCTCAACCCTACCTTAATCAAGAGGCACCCAATTCCTCTAATTATCCAGACTCTCGCTGATGTACATATAGACTAAGGGTATGATATTTAATGTTGACTGCATTTACGAGTGTAGAGTCAAAACTTCACCCAAGGTCTTGATCTGAGAAACTCTTCTAAGGACCCAATCCTCAACACTAGAGAATAAATCAAATCTTGCATTCAGTTTACCGTCTCTTTAGTTGTCAGACTTAAAATTGTAGATGGAAGGCCAGTAATGGAGGGCATGAGACTGTGTCATTTCTTCTCTTCCTCTCATTGGAACAAGGATTCTCTCTAGTGACTTTTTACGCAAAACATTTTTTTGGTGTTGATCAGTGTGTCCGTCAAGAGAAGTTGGAGCCGTCTGCACTTGTTTTCTTGGGAATACACCGGGGTGTGTCTTTTTTGAGTACCTATCATACCTTCTACACCCAGACTTGTAGCATTTATGATGCAGAGCCCTTTTTTGGTGCAAGCCCGACTCCTAGTCCTAATAGTGGTGGTCCAAGTGGACACTTTGAAATGGTTGGGAGTGCTCGCCTTTGGTGGAAGCTCTTTGATATTTGACTTTGTGGAATGAGAGCTTTTCTTTGACATTTCATTGATTTGTAGTATTTTTGGCTAGCTCCACTGCTTTTACCAAGAGTTGGCGCACACTGTCAACATTTTTTTTATTTTTTTCACACCCTGAAACGTAGGTCAATGTCAAGAGATTAGTATACGAACCAAGTTCTCATACTGGCTAAAATTGCAGACACTCAAGTTTCATGAAGCCTTCAAAGATTTTATCCCATCCTCGAGCATCATTAGATCAAGTCCAGACTCGAATCCCTCATCCCAGTCCCTCAAGTGAAGAGTCAACTCATCTCATCGAAACCGCAGTCGTGCATGTGATGTGCTGATCATATTCTTATTGTCTGAGACTAAACATGAAATATAGCATGCAAATCTAGAAATCTAGGGGAATGTGGATGATCAAGTCTAAGACCTTGATGGCTAAGGCTGGTTAACCTAAAATCTCAAGTCCTCATAAAATCAAGTTTTCTTAAACCTTTCAGATCCTGGGTGGAAATGTGAATTTAGAGGGCTAATCCAACTCTTTCATCCAAAAACACACATTTTTTTAAAGCTTCAAAAGACATTATGGCTGCCTAAAATCAATTAAGTGGATGCATCAGCATTCAACCAGTATGGATGTAAGTACAGGCCGGAGACCATTGCTTGAGGACGGGCCTTACATGATGTCCTCTAAACCACCCAATCTGCTAAGGGCGAACCCTCACTGAACACGGCTACTTATTTGGGCTTAGTTGTCACTAATGACTCTTAAAGGATTTTTGATTTTTTTTCTTTTTTATGGAATTTTAATAAGAGGTTAGAACACAGGTTAGACTCAACTTTCCTTGAAACGAAAATTTCAATATCATGTCCCACAAATAAAATTTTCAAAACATTTTCAAAAAGATTTTTCAAAACAAGAGAAACTCTTTTTTTCAAATCATTTTCAAAAGTATTTTTATAAAAATAGTGTAACATAATATAGAAAGCTTTGAAAACCATTGAGTCCACTTAGTTCAAAGTCTTTTACTTTAGCCAAAAAGTTTTAAATTTTTCAAATTTTTCAGATTATAGCTAAAGTAAGTATACTGTATATACGGTATACCCCCCTATACTTAAACTTTGCTATGTCCTCATAGCACTAAATGATACAAGTCCATAGGTCCATTTAAATATAGAGAAATATACGAGAACTAAGGAGGACTCCCCCTATACATAGGTTAGAAATAACCTAAGTATAAAGGTAAGGAAAGATGAGTGGAGAAAATCACAGGGACTCGGGTCCCCCCATACTTAGGCTGAGATTAGCCTAAGTATAAAGATGGAGATTTGATATTGGAAGAGACCCAAGGTGAACGAAGAAGAAGGATGGATATACAAGTGAGTGAATGAATCTACGGAGATTAATGGAGTGTCTAAGGCTCAAGGGAGGGTGTCGGAGGAAACATGGCTCAAACAAGCATACAACACACTTTTATTCACCAACTCACACATGAAACCAATTGATGTTGGTTAATTATCTTGTCGGTTTTATTGGTGATTAAAATATTCTATTTATACGTGGAAAAATGTTAAGTGAAATCGACTGCATACGAGAGTGTTGCTCTCCCAAAACAATATTTTACTCCATTTTAGGTTGACTTGCAATTAACAGTCCCAGTTATTTAAGGTTGTCACTGAATTAAGGTGAGCACATAAATCAAGCAATCATCGTCTAGCGTTCATTCCCATTTTCCATTAAACTAGGTGATCAAGCTAGAAGGGGAAATCAAGAAAAACATGTAATCGATAAAAACCATGATCTATGCTAAGAGAGAAATCATGCAGTGCCTTGACGAAAATTCGTGAAAACTTGGACTGTTTGAAAACCAAAATAATGTATGCAAGTCAATCAAAAAGCCGCACCTAACATGATTCTATTAGCGGGGAAGAATGTCTTTTAAATTTGGCTAAGTGAAGCGAGGCTACGTGTGTCTTTGATTAATGTGTGTCCTACCTACGAGCAAGCACGTAAAAGATGAATGACGAAATACACTCGAAGAGCCGCGTGCCTGGTCCTAAGTCGACGTTCAAGTGGGGACGATCCCCACACAACCACATATCATTCATTTACAATCGCGAGTCTTCGATCGAAGACCGCTGTAAAGATGCTTATTACATGATAAAATGATTATTCAACATGACATTTTTCTCTTTCTTTTCAACTTGCTCCAAGCATGCTTTTGCAGCTCCTCGCAGAGGGAAGCACCTGCTCCTCGCTTCCTTGGACAATCAAGGGCCCTGTCACAAAAGCAAAGGTTAGAGATTAATCGAGAATAAAATTTTATAATGCAAGACAAATGGACAACTTGACCTATATAAAAGAAACACTTAATTAAATAAATGAAAATCCAAATAATACAAGAGATGAGCCGTGTCCCCGGCAACGGCGCCTTTTGATGAATCGCAAATCCGGCCCTTTAAGAGTGCGAAATTAACACTTAAGAACATTGCAGACGGGCTGGATTTGGTCCATCAAAGACCATCTAATTGGATATATCAATAAAATCAGATGGTCGTCAATTTATTTTTTACTTGGTAAAAAACCAAGGTCTAACTCAAGGACACGGGCCTCTCTCGTGAATATTTAGACTTTTATTTATTTATTAAGTGTTGAGTTAGAGAATAATAGGTCAACAATGAAAGAAGACAGAAACCAAGCATCAAATAAATATAAAACATGCAATTTTTTATTTTTATTTTTAATCATGCAAGTAGACATGATGAAATGCAATGAAAACATGTCCCAGATCAGAAATACTTAACTCATTTAAACAGAAGTCAAATCAGGGTCAAAGAATAAAGCTCTCTTTATTCATGTAAAAATTGGGCATGAGAAACATAGATCTCAAGACACTTAATTAATAAAATAGTACATTAAATTTCATAGTGTCAAATCTGAAGACAAGCAAGCCATAAAGAAGACAATTAAAAGTTCTTCAAAACACCACTGAAATCGACTCAATCGGAGCTAGGATGCTCAAGATATACACAAGTGAAATCAGGGGCATAAATGCGAGAAAACATAAAAGATAACTAGCAAACAGGTCCCTAAGAGGGACTAAAATGCAAATACAAGAAATTTTGGGACCTTCCTTATAAATAACCCACACGTACAGGGGCATTTTTGCAATTATGAAAACCCGCAAGGGTATAAATGCAAAATACCCACTATACACGTGGTCTGCACGTGATTCCAGGACCTATTTGCAATATGAGAAAGTTACAAGGGTGCCGATGCAAAAAGCCCAACACCCACGTGTGTGAGGCACGTGAGTCCAGGCTCGAGTGGGGGCGAGGTTCGACGCAGGGTCAGATGGTCGTGGATAGTGGCTCGGGCCATGTGGCGGCTCGAGGCAGCCTCGGGCGAGGCTCGGTCCCACCGAGCCTCCGTGCTCCGGGAAGACGATGTGGCTGCTTCTGGGCCGTTAGATCTCCGTCAGGGGGCGAGATCCAACAGCATATGCACTTCCTTCTTCCTCGAAGGTGGGCGGCGCGATTGGAGCTCCGGCGTGAGGCCTGGAGCTCCTCCGCGCCTCTCCGCGCCCGATGAAGATCGAGGAAGACTGGTGGATGTCTGGCGAGGAAGATCTACGCTCGGAGAAGACGAGGGGGCGCTTGGAGTTCGTTGTCGATGCCTGTTCGTCGGAGGCGGAGCTCTAGAACTTGGCTCCGTCCGAGGCTCGACCAATGGAGTTTGTAGACCTGCAAAAGGGGTCAGATGAAAGCTGAGGCATGTGTGCGTGTGAGCTAAGGTGAACGGAGGGCTGGGGGGACGAAGAAGCGATGCCCTTGGTGGGTTCTCCTCCGCCTCCGACGGAGGAGAAAACTTGGGATTGAGGAGGTTTTGACGGAGGACGAGGGTGATCGGAAGGGCTAGCGAAGGTGTCGGATGATAGACGGAGCTCGTGGGGGGTTCAATGGAGCATGGGGTTGCGTGTAGGAGCCTGATTAATTACGTAAAAGAAATAAAAAATACATAGAAGGTAGGAGGATATTACCTGAATAATGGCGGAGTGGAGGCCTGGGCTGAGCATTGTGTAGATGCCCGAGGTCATCGCACGTCGAGGTTAGCTATTCCCCGGAGCTCAAGCGGGGCTGAGCCATCGCATCGCCACCATGTTCGGCGACGGGTCTCACCGAGGATGCAGGTCGTCGTCGCTCTATCCTAGCCCTTCCCCTGTCACAGGGAGGAGAAGGAGGGCTAGGCCTCAGCCCCTTGGTTGGTGGACGAAGAAGATATGGGGCGGAGGCGACTTATTTATAGTCGGGAGATGGAGATGGAGTCGTGGGTTTCGTGGGTAGATGCTGACCGGAGGAGAAGAGGGGAGACATGGCTAGGTGTTGCGCGAGGGTAGGGGATGTGAGGGCTACGTGGTCCCGGTGTTAGATCGTGGACATGGAGCGAGAAAGAGCGCCTAAAATTAGAAGGGGGAAGGAGGTCAGAGAGGCGTGGGGCATGGACAGAGGTTGTGGGAGGTGGAAGACGAGGCCCGGACCATTGTATCACGAGATCCAACGGCTCTGGTGGAGGTACGTTGGGACGGTTCGGATTAGATCGATGGGGTGCGATCGGGGGGTAAATGGCGTGCCACGTGTTGCGTTGAGAATTCAGCGCTAACGGGCGGCCCAGATCTGAGATGGAGGACGATCGTACGGTATATGACATAGGTGAAGGGAGCGACTAAGATGGAGGGACGAGGGCGCGATCGAATGGCGCCCAAAGCGCCACGTGGAGGGCGGATATCAAGGCGCCAACGGGCAGTGGAGATGGACTCAGGGGAATGATCAGACGGCGGGGATCATGGAAATAGCAAGACCGTTGGATCAAGAAGAGATCCAACGGCTGAAAGAGAGGGCGGATAGGGCAAAGGGACCGGGCCACGTGGCTCAACCAGAAAGGGCCACGTGGCCCAATCAGATTATTAGAAGTTAATAATTGATTTTTTGAGGGGTCAAATGGTCGAATTTGGAAAAACTCAAAACATAAAAGTTGTATATCTCGATGAGATCTACAAGTTTCATGTTGACCAAAAACAGATATGAAGTCATTTGAAGATAGAAAATATTTATGAGGGTATTTTTAAGGCTAAAATACCACAGATTTTAATTTTGTGATTTTTTTTATTTTTAAATTATTCAAGATTCTAATAACTACATGACTTTATCTGATTTTTATTAACACACATTTAAGCAAGGGGGTTAAAAAATGAAAATTAAGATGATGAAATCGAGTTTCATCAGCCATATCTTCACTCGCTCCTTATACTGTAGGCTGGTTTGAAAATGTTGTGTCTCTAAGCTCCTCTAGGGATGCCAATTCTGTCTTCCTTTGATCACCTATACTCTCTGGATCCAATAATATATCGGCGATAGCCCAAAATGACTTATGCTTAATCTCAACAGGTAAATGGTAGGGCTTGCCATAAATAAGACGAAAGGGAGACGTATCCAAGGGAGACTTGAAGGAAGTCCGATATGCCCATAAGATCGAGTCCAAAAGCTGTGACCAATCTTATCATCCTGGGCGGACTACCTTCTGCAACATCGTCTTTATCTCCCTGTTCGATACTTCAGCAAGACCATTGGTCTGAGGATGATATGGAGTGGCAACTCGATGGTCTATGCTGAACTCGTTAGCAAGTGCCTTTACCTTGTCGTTGATAAAATGAGACCCCCCATCAGATATCAATACTCTAGGCACCTTGAAACATGAAATGATATTCTTCCTCAAAAACTTGCAAACAGTCTTAGCATCTGCGGTTTGGGCAGGCATGGCCTTAACCCAACGACTCACATAATCAACAGCCAACATAATATATTCAAATCCCCGACTCTTAGGGAATGGACCCATGAAATCGATGCCCCATGTGTAAAAAACCTCACAAAAGTGAATGGGCTACATCGGCATCATATCACGCTGTCCACAAGTGCCCATCCTCTAACAGTCAGTACACCTCTTCACGAATTTATCAGAATACTTGAAGAGGGTAGGCCACCATAGGCCGGATTGAAGCACTTTATGTGTTGTTCTCCTCCCAGAATGATGTCCTCTTGCCTCAAGCTTGTGGCAGTATGTGAGGAGTCTGTAGTGCTCCTCCTGAGGAATGCACCGACGCTAGAAGCTATCTCCTCCTTCATGATAAAGGATGGGATCCTCCCAATGGTAAGACTTGGCCTTCGCAAGGAAGGTCTCAAGTCGCTGCCTAGGCCTACCTTGTGGAACTTTCTTGGCAACAAGATAGTTCATAATATCGACGTACCAAGGGAGAGAGACGATAGCAAGGATCGCCTCATCTGGGAAGGTCTCTGTAATATGATTAATCTGCTCAGATTCCTCAACATTTTCCAAATGGGAGAGATGATCCTCCACCACATTCTTGACTCCAGGTTTATCCTTAATCTTAATATCAAACTTCTGGAGTAGAAGGATCCATCTAGTCAATCTCGCTTTGGTATCCTTCTTTGCCATGAGGTATCTGATGACAGTATGATCTGTAAAGATAGTCCCTTTGGATCCCAGAATATATGATTGAATTTTATCCAAGGTAAAAACTACGGCTAGCATCTCTTTATCTGTGACAGTATAGTTCCGCTGCACGACATCTAATGTACAGCTAGCGTAGTGAATGGAAAATGGCACTCCATCCCTCCTCTATCCTAGCACTGCCCCCACGACAAAATTGGAGACATCCATGATCTCGAATGGGAGAGACCAATCTGGCGGCTGAAGGACAGGAGCCTCAACAATTAGCTTCTTGAGAGTCTCAAGCGACACAAGACACTTATCATCTACAATGAACTCGATGTCTTTTGTCAGCAAATCAGTCAACGGTCGGACAATCCTACTGAAGTCGTGAATGAAACATTGGTAGAAATCGACATGCCCTAGAAAGGACCGTAACTGTCACAAGTTGGACGGTGGATTGAGTTTCCTGATGATATCCACCTTGGCCGGATCAACCTCCATGCCCATGTTGGAGATGATATGATCAACCACCGTCCCCTGAGTCACCATGAAATGACTCTTCTCCCAAGACAAGACAAGATGAACCTCTATGTAGAGCTAAAGAACACAGTCTAGGTAGTCAAGACTAGCATCAAACCCGTCATTGTAGACTGAAAAGTCATCCATGAAGACCTCTAAACAGTCACCCACCATGTCCGAGAAAATGGACAACATGCACCTTTGGAATGTCGTCGGGGCGTTACATAGACCAAAGGGCATCCGCCTGAAAGCATAAGTCCTAAACGGACAGGTGAATGTCATTTTATCCTGGTCTTCGGCGCTATGGCCACCTAATTGTAGCTGGAGTACCCATCGAGAAAACAATAATGACTCTTCCCAACTAGCCTCCGCAGGCAGCTGAATCCAACGATGCATCAGAGTTGCACCAGGTTTGTGCAACTCTCTCATCAGGCGTGCTGGTCGGACTGGCTCCTGTGGCTCATCAAGATGTGGTCCATCTCCTCCTCCTAGCTCTGGTATATCTCCACTACCGGCTCTGTTCTGCTCTCCTCTATCAGCTTGTATCTGAGCCATCTCCCTGCGCATAACGGCCATGAAAGCTCCCTAATATCGGATCTGTCGCTGCATAGTCTCCAAGAAAGCTAACAAGGTGTTGTTGATGGCGCTCTGATCGAGAACATATGTGTGGGTATGGGCATGTACATCTGTGCACTCCTCGCTGCTGGCCATCTCTTGGGTCTCTGCAAAGGCAAAAGACCCGAACTCAGGTGTCGTCAAATGAGTATACATCTACCCCGATCTCTGATCGGCACCTCGGGACTGGAAGAAGGGTGGTCAAGGGAGAACAGGGCGGAGTCAAACTCGGGTTCGGAGAGCGGGTCTGGGCTCTCGTAAACCAACCTATATGAATGGGATAGAGTGCTCGAAAGTGGTGCAACCAAGGGCTTCCTAAGGGACGGACCTCCGGCCCATCATCGTGATGTGGAGATGAAATGCGGATGGGATCTGGAAACAAACAAGATCAGGAAAACAAACCCCCAATTCACCTACTCAACATTGAGATGATGACCGTAAAGGTTCGGTCTTTTATCTTGTCGATTTTATTTAGGTGATAAGTCAGTCTAGCAGAGAGATTAAGCGAGCTGGTAGGAACCCGACGCTCTCATGAGACTGTCCTGATCCCGAAGCTAGATCTTTCCCAGCCAGTACAAGCTACGGACCATTTACCGGCTACCCGATCAACTCGCTCTGTAAAGGATATCGCGGCCCGCTTTACTGGAAACCGAAGCGATCCTCACTAGAGAATGACTAATCCCAAAATTAGTAGTATGAAGAAAGGTTAGGTATGGCTCTAGCCTAGTGTGCAGGTCACTCTCTCTCGCATGCAAACCAACCAAGGAGGGGATTGCTCTCCCAAGAAAGATTTTTCAATGAGCGTCTTTTAAGATCAAGTGTGATTAGTAGTCCCAATTTTATGGTCTTCACTTTTTATGTATTTTTCAATAATCAAACAAAGGCCTAACGAATTTTTTGATCTCTTGGTTATTTTAAGTCCAAAAATAGGGGGAGAAGTCAAAAAAGCCGATGCGCGGTCAAACACAATGATGCATGCAAAGTCAGAGATGCGTACCTGTCGCCAACACTCTACATGCAGGGTGATCCGCGCATAAATAAAAAACAGAAATTAAACTACCTATATGATGCACGAAGAAAATGACCTTAGACGAAAAATTTCTACACGCGAAGAACAACAGCTAATATGTCAAAGAGAGAGGTCGGAGTCCGGTCTCTGATGTCGATCGGTGTCTGCCACAATGGATCCTGCACGTGCTATATACGGCCTCTAGCGGCACATGACCTCTTAATTGACCAAATTAGCTTTTTCTTGTGATTTAATTAATTAAGTCCACTTAACGATCTATAGGTGCAGGCAGATAATTAGGGCTGGAACCTTAATTAGTTACGTCACAATCAGCTAGAAAATCCTAAGTCTAGGGGCCGAATTCTTCGAGAATCAAAAATAAAAGAAAATTCAGGAAAACAAAACTGGCGAAAACCTTGGTGAGGTCCCCCGAGCACACCAGTGCTCTACGAAATAGACCCGATAGGCCAAGTGTCCAAGTATCTCTGGTTATGTATTATTACAATAATAATATAACAAAAAGGCTAAAAAGACTCAAAGGATATGCTAAAACTTCTGCTCCTCTTCTCCTACGCTCTCCTGCAGCTCAGTGAAGAAACGAGCCACATCCTCTTCACTCGGGTGTACCGACGCTCCTAGGAATGCCACCCTCGCTTGTCGGGCCCTCGCAAGAAATAGAGAAACAAAAGATATGTTAGATAACAGTTATGGAAAATAAAACTAGAAATAAAGAAAGAAAGAAAATAAAAATAAAAATGAAAAGCAAGCAAGCAAATAAAGAAAAGGAAAAATAAAAAGAAAAAGAAAAATGAAACAAAGAAAATTGACTACTAAGCCGTGCTCCCTGACAACGGAGCCATTCTGATGATGGCCCAATGCAATTCGGGTTAAGTAATAGCTAAGGTCGTTGTGACCCAAATTGCAAGGCTCGTTCAATCAAGAAAACTGAGACCACCAAAGAAATCAATCAAGCATGAAAAACAAGAAAAGCGGTCTTGCTAGTTATTTAACCCGGTATAGCCACCAAGGTCGAACACAAGGAGCACGGGCTAGGCCTACGAAGTAGTCGAGAAATCAGAGAAATACAAATATTTTTGGTGGTTTTTAATTTGCATTTTTTTATTTTCCTATTAAAAAGTATAAAGAAAATCAAAGCAAGCACACTACCACAACTTTTATTAAGGTCTAAAATGCTCGAAAATTCAAAATAAAAATATTTTTATATTTTTAAGATATTCAAATATTTTGGGTATTTTATGGGCTTTTTTAGATGTTTATATAATTTTCTAAAAATAAAATAAAGGAAAAACTACCAAACATTATACAACCTGGATAGAAGGGCAATTCTAAAATATTTAAAATGTCCCTAAATTCCTGACAGCAATTTATGTGAAACTAGAAAATAAAATCTAACTACAGAATTGAAAATACATTTTTTTTATTTTCATGGAATTTTTAATGATTTTTATAAGGTTTTTAGTCTTTTGTAATTTTTAGGTGATTTCTAAAAGATAATGTAACACAAAACCTACATAAATTAAAGCATAACAAAATAAGAATTAAAATTTTTTGTGGAATTTTTAAGGGTATTTTTCTATTTTTTATGTGTTTTCTAGAATGGACAGACTCTGTTTTTAGGGTTTTTGAATTTTTGAAAATAACAAATAAACTCAAAATACGTCATAAAAATCATCAAAAATATTACACAGTGGCAGGAGCTACTGGTAATTGTTTGGGGATTTTTGGAGTAGTTTTGATATTTATTTTATTAAAAACAACACACACAAGCTATAGGGACCTAAATGCAATTATTTTTAGTTTCAGGACTAAACAATAACAGGTACAAAAAGTCCAAAGGGTGTCTGTAAATTTTTTAATTAAATCCAGCACATGCGTAAATTCAACGTTCACATGGGCATAATTGCAATTTCAGAAAATAAATCATCCAAATATAAACATAGAAATAGTTCGAGGCTAATAATGCAAAAATACCATAGTTCACGTGACAACACAAGTGCCTCCAAACAGGGAGGACTAAAAATGCAAATAACAGAAATATAGGGACTAGAAAGCAAATAAGTTCAACTACAACTTTTATTTTACAGACTAAAACATAAACACAAACAAATGTAGGGTAAAAAGGGAAATATACCCTTACAGCACGTGAGGCGCACGTGGGGTGGATGCTTGGAGACTGCTGGTGTGGCACGATTGTGCAGCTCTGATGGACGTCAGGTTTTAGATCTGACAGTCCACAACGATCGGGGAAGTGGGGCGCAGGTGGACGTCAGATCTGACATCCAACGACCGGACTCATCTGTTGTGTCAGCGGTCCGGATATAATCTGGAGTAGAGCTGATCCAACGGCGTTGGAGCAGATTGGATGAACAGCTCTAGGGCGAACTTCACTGGAGCCAAGGAGGAGATCCACAACTCCGATGGTCAATCGGAAGGCTCGGGGATGATCATAGGAGGCCTCCGCGTCGACTGAACAGATCAGATGGAGGCTCCAGCGGTCGGATGGCCGTGGCAATGACGGGGACCTGGAGCTACTCTGGCGAGTCTTGGATGAATGGAATCAGGGGTCTTCAGCACGTGCCTTCACCTGCAAAGGGTAGCTGGGACTCGGGGCAAGGCTCCAGTCTGGGTTATTGGAGATAGAAAGCAAAGAAGCGACGGGGGACAGGCTTCGTTCTCCAGCAAAGGTGAGAGAGGAGACCTAAATCCTAATCGACCTAATGGACGAGGGTCAGGGTGAACAGGATGCAGAGAGAGATGGGGGGTGAGTGTGCAGTATGATTGGAGCGGCTGGAAGTGGGTGATGGAGCTCCGACCGACTGGTCGGAGCAAGCAAAGGGACTGCAGCGACAAATGAAAGATTTGATTGAGTGGGAAACTAGGAAGGATAAAAGGTATACCTTGAAGGACTGGATAGGCTCCTGAGCTCTAGGAGAAGGTGGTCGTCGTGTTGATGGCTTCGACCTCGATGTGACGGTCGGGGGAGGCTGCTCGTGGCGGAACACCGACCACGAAGGGGGAGCTTCGGCTCTGCTGCACCAAATCGGCCGCCAAGCAGTGCTCTAGGCAGATGTCACTCAGCTGGAGGTAGCTAGGGTTGGAGATGGGAGCGAGGCATGAGCTACCGTCCTGGGGGAGCGAATGAGAGACGATATAGCATTCACAGGCGGCTGGAGAAATCGGGCGGAAGCACGCAAACCGAGGAAGATCCATGCCTTCCTAGGGATCCGCGAAGGTCACGGATCCATAGGGAAGGTGCTGGCGAAGAATTAGGGCAAAAGGTTACGTGATCCAATGGGGAAAAATAAGAGAAATCGATCCTGTGACGCAGTCAGGTCGGATCAAGCCCAGGAAGAGGGGGTTGACCCGGGTCAATATTTCGACGTGGACCAATCAGAAGCGGCGGGGGAAAAGACAAAACTGCTACAGGATAAAATAACAAGGAAAATGAAAGATAATAGATTAAAAATAATAAATGAATTGAAATTAAAAAAATGAATAAAACGAGAAATTTTTAAGCATCAAAGCGAGAGAAATTGAGAAAGTATCTCACTTTGCAGACCATCTCTAAAAGGTTTGGCGGGGGGAGTGGAAAATCAAAGAACTAAGTACCTTCAGACTGATTTCAACAAAGCTATCTATAAAGAATTCAGACTAACTAAACCAGCTGGGAAGTTCCCGGAGGGAACGGCAGCATGAGGAATGTCCGCGTCTCGTTGCAAGGTGTCGAAGGAGGCTTGGTTTTAAACCAACCCCCTCCCGAATCTACAAAGCGGGACGGGGGGCAAGGAGAGGGAATCGTGCCTAGATGAGAGTCAGCTTGGGAAAAAGGTCAAATATGTATAAAACTACGGAAATATATAGAAATAGGGGGGCCTCTGACTAGTCTAATGCTCTTGGTTTGACCTTCAACCTGCGGGGAAGGCCAACGAGAAATAGCGAGCTGGAAGGTCTTCTCTTTTCTACAGAGTGGGCTGCAGCTAACTTCACTGCTTTCCCGGTAGATGGTCTCATAGATAGTAGTCGGTCGAGGTGAGAACAACTGTTACTGATTTCCCGCTCGGGAAAAGTCGTCTCAGGACTAAGAGATTGGAAATTCAAAAAAGCTTCTTCAGCTCGTGGAAGAAGCGGGTCATATAAATCTGTATGTTCCTAGTTATTTTATTTGCTGTCAGTTCTTTATGCAAGAATCATGAAAAAAGTGTGAAGGGGGTCAGGAAAAGATGGGTCTTTTCCGCAATCCCGAGGTCGTCAGTTCGGAATAAGATAATCGATGTGAGGATTGTTGTCATTCATGAAGAACCCAGCAAACCAGCGAGTGATATATAAGTTCTTTGATTTTGATAAGGCAACACATAATATTATTCAAACTTTGATATCAAAAAAGAGTTTGATAAGGCAACACATAATATTATTCAAACTTTGATATCAAAAAAGAGTTATTATAGTAGTCTGAGTGCCGGGATGTGGAGCTGATGTTCTGAAAGAGAATCTCAACGTGGTTAGAGCTTGTAAGCACGTGTGATCAGCAAGAAGCTTCAGGGACCCAGTGCCGAAAGGCGAATGCTAAAAGCAGACGAGGGTCTGAAGTCGGTCACTATAGGTCCTGTCAATTGACCCCCTTCTCAACCCCCCTCCTCTTTGTTCTGGAAACACGTCTTCTTATTCCATCTTTTCCCGAATCCCCCTGGACTGAGAGGGTTGGTGTGGACTCCGACCCCCCGGGAGGGTAATATATAGTATGGACGAAAGCCTTTATTTCTAGTAGATTATAGAAGAAGTCGGGCATGCGATAGTATAGTTTAAATAATTAGATAACTATAGAAAATCGAATTCACGATTAGTCCGTGTAACAAAGGATTGTCGCTCCCGGGGTCTTCTTATTTAGTTTACCGTTGATCCCTATCTTTTCATCCTCAATCCTCTATTTTGGGAGGCTCAGGTGCCGGGAGCCTCCCAAAATAGAGGATTGAGGATGAAAAGATATTATATTATTTTTCAAGGAATTTTTATGTGATTTTTATTTATTTTTTTGAAAGATAAATTAGTTTATATACAATAGAGTGTTATATATAGGTATAATATACCTATATATTTTATACAATTATTTTTAACTTATTCTGTTTACAAAAATACCCCAATTTTAAATTTGATTTATTTATAACATAACTTTTAGATTACAAAATAATTTTTTATTTTTATTATTTATTTACAGGTACATAATAAATAGAGAAGGAAATATATATACATGTATTATGTATAAGGGAGAGAGAAATTTATTTTATTTTTATTTATTTTTCTAATTTTTGTTTTTATTTTTATTTTTAGGAATATATGCAAGGAGTATTTTATTTTTATTTTGTCAAAATAATTTATTTATTTACACCAATGATATGTACAATATAGAGTGGGCCCTATCTTTCTCTACATATTTTATTTGGCCATTAGGCCAATGCTTGGCCCTCTCTTGGGGTTCGGGTCACTCTGTATTTATTATAAATACTTCCTTCCTTTTTCTTTTCCTTTATTCTTTTATTTTTGCATAAATACATGCTAATTATGTATTATTAACACATGCATGCATATTGCTAACTTATTATATGTACATCTATTTACATGATGCTTTGCCAAGATAATTAGTTAAAATAAAAGAATAAAAAGTGATGATCAAGGATTCATCATTAATCTGTGAGAAGATTTATTTGCCAAATAACCCTAAAATTGAAAAGATAAATGACCGAACTCTTACAGTCATTACCAGGGTTGCGTTGGTGAACTCGGGGTTTGCCTTGTGTTCGAATTGTGGTGTGAGTTCTTTATTTTTCAGATCTCAGATCAATCTATCGATCAAGAGTCATTTATCTCATCACGATGATGGGTAGATGATCTCTTAGGCCGACTCTTGTGGCATCACTTTCAGGCGCGTCTACCTGATTATCTAGGTCAGCTCGAGAAGTCTCGTGTCCCGAGCCTGAGTTGAGTCCTCTAGCCTTCTTCGATGGTGACTCAGACCTCGAAGAATCTTCTCTTTTTGTTTTCCTATCTTCTCCATCGCTTTCTATCCCTTTCTTTTCGTCTCCATTTTGTCGGCCTTCAGTTACAGTGACAATTGAGCAAATGTATGAGACCCGCGAGCCAATTTCAGATTAAATGAGAGATTCGGGTCCACGAGTTGCTGAGATGTGAGTGCGGACGGAGCAGTCTGCATCTTATTCTGGAGCTGAGTCAGTTTCTACATCGAAGCTTCCGACTTTCCTAATTGACCCAGATTTCATCTCATTGTTGCCAAAGTTTCTTGGGAAGATGCATGAAGAACCGTATGAGCACCTCTTTTAGTTTGAGAAAATTTGCAATATGAGATTTTACTCAAATTTTACACCTGAGGATGCTATGATGAAGACCTTTCCTTTGACACTCAAGGACGGAGCTGCGAGATGGTTCCGACATTTGGGAACGGAGAAAGCTAGTTGGGGTACTCTTTGAATGGCTTTTCTTAGGAAATTTTGTACCATTAGCAGAGAAAATTTCATGCGGTCAATTATCAGAGAATTTTTGCATGATCCCCATGAGCCATTCCACGATATGTGGCTCAGATTTCAGATTCTTCTGAGGAGATTTCCGGATCATGAGATCTCCCGAGCTAAGTTAGTTCAGATCTTTTATCTGAGGATGACCGCAAAACAACAGGCATTGGTCGATACCTCGTGTGGAGGTTCACACCGCAGTCTTGACAAAGATTCACTTTGGAATCTCTTCGTAGAGATTTCTGATGTCAAGACGATACACGACGGATATAACATACCACTTAGATGCGATCCACCTCTCGTTGATTTAGGGGTCTCACATCAAGCTGTTGATGTGGATACTGATGTAGAATTAAGGATGAACGTTGAACCAGTAGCAGAAAGTTCTCCTCTTCAGAAACCGACACACATTCCATTGAGCTTCCAGCCGAAGTATGAGTTGATTCCGTACTTCCTATTTCAGAAACCTTGGATACCTATTTCTCAGGTGATGAATCCATGATTCATCACCTTTATTCTTTTATTTTAGCTTCATTTCTGTAGTCAAACACCTATAAATACCCACTAATTGCATAAAATTACCATTTTGCATGCATTTGTTAAATATGAATTTTTAACACATTTTGTACATAAATAAAAGAATAAAGAAGAACAGAAAAAGAAAATAAAATAAAGAATGTGTTTATGCAATAAATGCAGACTGACCCGAACCCCGAGAGAAGGTCAAGACTTGACCTGATCGATCAGGAATAAAGTAGGGGGAGATAGGGTCTCCTGTCAAAAATCTAAAAAAATATTCTGTAAATATTTTTCTTGTATATTTGTATAAAACTTGTATTATTTTATTTGTATATAAATTGACTTCAAATCAATTATTTTTGAAAACAAAAGTTGTAAATAAAAATGTGTTGTAAAAAATAAAATTAATTGTAAAATAAAATAATGTACATATTAAAATAATTACACTCAGAAAAAGCCGCAAAGTGATAATGGAAATACCAATTCCAGCTTCATACGAGCTCAAATTGAACAAAAATTTACTTCCATTATACTCTAAATTAAATTATCTTTCAAATGGTTGTGGTTTCATAATTTTTGGAGTTACGGTTAAAAAGTCGGTTTTCTGGGGTGTTTTGTGCAATTTAACCAATATTTGTTGTACATATTTATTCATATTCAATTTTTATGTACATAATTGTAAATTTTATTTTTATTAAAAATAACAAAAAATATAAACTTAAAAATTAAAAAAGGATATAAAATCTATTTCCTTATTTGTACATGTGTATATTGTATTATATGTACATAATATGTGTATACAACTAACTTCCTTATATAAAAATCACCAAAAAATAAAATATCTCACACAAGTTAATTAATTTATTTTATACAAAAATTGTATTTACATTTAATTATTTAATTTATACAAAAATTGTATATAATTGTATTTACATTTAATTTATACAAAAATTAGTTAATTAATTTAATTTATAACTTACCATGTATATTAAATTTGATTTTTTACCTTTAATGGCCACCATTAAGGTGGTTAATTGATTTCCATAAATTACTTAATTTTTTTAATTTATTTAATTCCGAAATTTGTAAGTAATTAATTAATTATTTATTTATTTATTTTATTTAATTAACCAATAAACACCTTCCTCATTTGTAGATACTTTCCCTTTTTTATTTTTGTCTTCTTTTTAATGGGCTCCTCCTCCCTCATTTCCTCTTGATCAACCTTTGTGGAGATGAGCCCGATCTCCGAGAGATGTCTTATTGAAGAAGGGTGGCAAACCTCTGAGCCATCCGGTGACAGCCCGTCCGCCCTCGCCGAGGCCATCAAGGCATTTCCGACCCTAAGGTGAGATCCAATTTTATTTCTTGTTTTTTTCTAGGATAAATCATAGGTCACATTTTTGCTCACATTTAATTAGTCTTTAGATCTTAAAAAAATCACAAAAATTCGCCACCACACACATTCGTGTCTGACATCAATTTTTATACCATTTTCTTGATCTCTACATATTCACATTCTACCTCGCACAACCTATCACCTCCGACCACACACGATGGTCGGAGTCACGGATCTCTCTACCATATCGCAAAATCCGTCCATTCACACGTCCCATTTCCGTGTATAAATAAAAAATACCATAAAATATTTTTTGCTGTTTATCTCACATTTGTTTTTTCAGGAAAAAAAATTAAAAAATATATTTGTTTTTCTTCTCTAACGTTTGTTTTGTAGGAAAAGAATAAATAAATAAATAAAATTTTGTTTCTGCTTACAGTTGACAAAAAATCTTTAAAAATCAAAAAAAGAAAAAAAAACACAGTAAGCAACTGCCGCCCGCAGCGCCCAGCGCGCAGTGACGCGCGGCACCTTCCGTTGCTCCCCTACCACACGGGTCATCACCGCCTAGCATGCGAGGTCGCCATCCTCTGCCACCACTTCATTGCCACCGCACACAAGGCGACCGCACCACGGCGGTCCTTCGCTGCCCACAAGACCTCCACCCGAACGCTGGAATACCAGCCAACTCGCCCGCTGCGACCGCGTGCTTCCGCCAGACCCGCGCGTGGCCCTCACCGACACCACCCCGCGTGGTGCGCCGTTCACCGCTCTGCCCGTGGGCGCCCCCTGCTTCACCGTTAACCTTGCCATCTGAAGCGCGCAGCCCTTCCACGCGCCCCCTCATCCATCTCCAGCCTGCGCAAGCGGGTCGCCCGCGCCGCCTCAGCCTCCGCCCCCGCCGTGTCCGCGTGTCACCTCCGCTGCGAGCGCACGGCGGCGCCCTTGATCTTCCACGCGAAGAATCCCGTCGCATCTCCCACGCCTCCACTGTCGGCGGCGGCTTGCCCTTGCCCCCTTCCCACTTTGAGAAGAACGAAGGGTCCAGGAAACCCTAGGATTTATAAATAAAATATTTTGGAAAATTTGCAAATTATTCTCTGGAAGTTTCTGAATCTGCAAAAAGGTCCCCATGTGAAATTTAGATAATTTACCTTTTTCATCCTGCGACTTCATACTTGTTATATTCCGACGTAAAAACTTTCAATAATTACATGTTAGTCCCTGTATTGCAAACTTCAACTTGCTTGCTCTTTTTGACGAAATAAATTGTATCATTCGAAAATCCTCAAAAATTTTGTATTTACTCCTCTTGTAGTGTCTTTTATTGTATCAAATTTTCGTTGTATTTTCTTGTCATTTGATATATTAAAAAAAATAAAAAATAGTGATATTTTGTCTGCCGAAAATTTTAAAATCCATAAAAATTGAAAAACTTGCCTAAAAATTCCAAAAAATTATTGTAGGTGTGCTTTGTTGTCTTTTAATTTCTATCCAATTTTTGTGTATTAACTCTTGATAAAAACAAAAAAAATACGAAAAAAAAATCTTAAAATTTTGTAGAAAACTCTAGACAATTTTAAAAAATCTGATCTTGGTCTTTGTTTGTAGATATTTAGTTGTAGTTTATATTAAAAATAATTTCCAAGAGTATTGGGCACTTAAAGTATTTTTAAGTTGCAAAATAATCCCGACTGTGCATTATTTTCTACATTTTTCACTGTTTGATTTTTAGAAAGTCACAAAAACATCAGAAAATTTTGAAAAAAAATTACCAAAAACATTTTAAAATATATAAAACACAAAAACATTTTGTTTTTAATTTTCTAAGTATTTTTAACTAGTATGAAAAATACAAAAAAGGTGCGGTGTTGTGTGTTTTTATTCATTTGTGCTTATTTTTGGAAAAAAAATAAAAAAAATTCAAAATTCAAAAACTACTAAAAAATCTTTTAGAAATTTGACTACATAGTTTTTAAATCGTGCTCCTTGTGTTCGACCCTGGTCGCTATACCGGGTAAAAAGAATAGCGAAAACTGCTTACATTTGCTTTGATTGATTTATCTTCTTTTGAGTGGTTTAAATATTTTTCTTGATTGACCGCGCTTGGTGATTTGGGTCACAACGACCATTGTATATTTACATACTTAACTGAAAAGCGAGAATGCGAGAGCCGCTAAATAGCGGTCTGACAAGTCAGACTCACTGTCGCTGATGCGACTGCTCAAACTTCCTCGGTCTTCAACAATTAACCCACACAATCAATCAGAGAATGAATAGTAAGGATTAAAATTTATTATACCCTACTAAAGATGTACAATGGCAAGCAAGTAGGGGTCGAACACAAGAAGCAAAGGTGTAAAGCACGGATAAAAATCCAAACCAAGGTCTAACAAGCTACTTAGCCAATCTAAAATTTTTGTGGGTTTTTGATTTTTATATTTTTTTATTTAATTTTTTTTAATTTTATATTTTTGTATTTTGGTTTTTAATTTTCTGATTTTTATATTTTATATTTTATATTTTATATTTTTTTTTATCTTTTTCAATATTGGAAAATAAGGACAATGTAATAAAAGAGACAAAGAGGTATTTATAAAAATAGAGAAAAATATTCAAAAATTAGGAAATAAAGTCTTTTTGGTCTTTTTATACTTTTTTACTGTTTTTGTGATTTTTGGGTAATTTTTAGGATGTTTTTGGTATTTTTAATTGCTGAAATAAGGCAAAACAGTGGAAATAGGGCTGGCTGTGACTAAAATGCAAGTTAAAATTAACAAACAGCAACCAAAATTTTTCACACTATTTTTCCAATATAAAAGACAAAATAAAGAACAAACAGGAACTGAGTTTGCTATTTTTGGATTTTTTATGGATTTTATAAATTTTTATAAAGGTTTTTAGAGTTTTGCAATTTTTTGGAGTTTGGTTTTATATTTTTTAATGATTTTTGGCTGGGAGTTAAAACAAACTAAAAGGCACAAAATATATTTTTTGGGATTTTTCTGGGGAGTTTTTATATTTTTTAGTGATTTTCTAATGCAAACAGTGCTGGAAATGACTATTTTCGATTTTTAATAAATACTAAAATGCAATAATTATGGAAAATAAAAATATGACATAAATCTACAATGCAACAGAAACTTAAGTTCAAATTTTTAGAAATTTTGGAATTGAAATGACGCGCCAAATAAATGGACAAACACGCACAAATTAAAGGGGCTGGCAGGGACCTTTATGCAAATATCTAAAACTATGGGGGCACGCTTGCAAAATGTCCACGAAATTTGTACTGAATAAAGTAATTTCAGGGCCCAAAACAAATATCCAAAGCCGCAAGAGCTTTCTTGCAAAAACCCCCAGGCTCACGTGAAGCACACGCGCGCCTGGGAGGGCACATTTGTAATATTCAAGAGGCTCGAGGGCCGGCGTGTAAATATCCCAACAAAATTGATACTGAATACGAAATATTCTGGTCCAAGCAGTAATGGCCAAAGCCGCAGGGGGGACTTTGCAAAAAATGCCAGCCCACGTGACTAGTCACGCGCGCCTGACAGGGGTATGGATGCAATTCTAGAAAGTTTAGGGGTCCGCTACTAATTATTACAAAACATACTTCAATGCAGATGAAAGTTTTAGCATTAAAATAAAAAGACAAAATGTGCGAGGGCTGAGGTGCAAAATACCCTCGCAGCGGCGCTGATGGACGGTGGATGGTGCCTCACTTAAGCCACGTGGCCGCTCCAGAATAGCCGATGACGGTTCGCTCGTGGATGGCCACGATTAGATGCTGCTTGACGATCGGACGGCTGAAGGTGAACGTGATCCAACGGCAGCTTAAGCGCGTCAAGAACAAGCCAGATCCGACGGCGCCTGGATGATCTCCAAGAACACCGGCCGCAGGTGGCTTCGATCGGTGATTCCGGCCGACACACGGCCTCCTCCAGCCCAGGACCTAGGGCAAAATGGTCCTAGGGGTCCTCCGCGTCGATGGGATGGATCTGATGGACTTGGGAAGCTCTGATGTGCTCAGACGACGAAGGTGGCCTGGGGACGTCTTCCCTGGAATGATGAGGCTCGATTGAGCCTTCTCCTTGGCTCCTCTCTGCAGGGTTAGACGCGGAAAACAAATGCGACACAACTGGGGTAGTTTTGGGGTGAGATGGATGGCTAATGCGTCGGGGCGAGATGAGTCCGGCGAGCGGTGGAGAAGGACTCGTAGATATGCTGATCTGAGCGAGATCAGCTTGAATGAAGGTGCGGCAGAGCGAGAGGGAGCGAGGAGGAACGAGATGACGGTGATCGGGGCGGATGCGGTGTAGTGGAATGGCTGGAAAGCGGAGGCGGAGCGGAGCTCCGCTGTGAAATCAAGGAAGGATTCTCGGCAAAATACACAACCGCACTAAAAACTGCTATGATACTAGACTAATCTAAGTCTAAGCTACAAGAAAATGCAAAGAGAAAGCAGGGAGGCTCACCGGAGACGAGGGTCAGACCTTGAGGCGGAGCTCCGACGAGTGAATGGATCAACCTCGATTCAACGCCGATCTTCACGCAAACGGGCTCCTTGAGTCACTGCTGTCACCAAGGACTCGAAGGATTCCCTAGGGTTCGGTAAAGGATGGAGGAAGAGGGATCAATTTGAAATCGAAGTCGGGAGGCCCTTTTTGTATGGTTGACGAACGGCGTGGAAGACGAGGGTCCAGCGGTGGCTACAGTGGCCCTTCGTCCAAGATAACGCGAGGGCGGGCATGTCCAAGGATCGAGGCATGGATTCGCAAGAGGATTCATCACGAGATGATGCAAGGAATGGCCGGGAAAAAGCCAAGA
The DNA here is from genome assembly GCA_037367405.1 of Ottelia alismoides. Classification (NCBI taxonomy): domain Eukaryota; kingdom Viridiplantae; phylum Streptophyta; class Magnoliopsida; order Alismatales; family Hydrocharitaceae; genus Ottelia; species Ottelia alismoides. The sequence goes on along the minus strand of JAZKJV010006154.1, from coordinate 251,486 downwards.
AGTTGGCTCAAAAACCAATTCCTGACAGGCGCAGGGGGTAGGGTGTACAGTTGACCGAGGTCAACTGTTGACCCCTCCTGGTTGGTCCACGTGGACCAACCAGGAAAAACCCTAAAAAATTCATTTATAAAATCAATAAAAAATAGAATTAGGTCGAATTAATTAATAGTTATAAAATAAAAAATGTTTGAAATTTTATAAATTATTTTATTATGATTTTTATTTATTTTTATGATTTATATTTTTACCAATTGCTTTTATACCCTTATATAGGTATATATATATCTATATACTTAAGTATTTTATTTTTATTTATTTATTTTATTTTCATTATTTTTATTTAGGATTTTATAAAATTAGAAAATACTTTTATGTATACAAATATATTTTTATTTTATTTTTCTGATATGTTTTGTATATTTAATAAAATACAAGTATGTGTTGTATAGGTATATGTGTAGGTAATGTATCTATGACTTTTATTTTTAAGTATTTTATTTTTGCTTTTATTTAGGTTTTTATTCTTCTTTTAATGTACATAATTATTATAAGTATTATTTACAACATTATAAAAATATAAAATTATAAAAATAATAAATAAATAATAAATTGAATATTTTAATCTGTACAAGTATACAATGAGGGTCCAAAAGTCAACTTTCAAACCGTAGCTCCGCCAAATGCGAAACCACCGCCATTAATGAGCTTATTTTCTTCTATATACAATTAAAGGTGAGTACGCTGCATTTGGGGTTTTTATTTGTGAGATACGGGTCTGGGAAGTTGGCATTCTGGAATTTTATTCAGACCATAACTTTTTATCTGTACATTATTTTTCTGTGAAATCAATTTTGTATTTTTATTTATTAAATTATCTACAACTTTCATGTACAAAGTTTCTTTATTTGATGTATAAAAAGTGGAACCAAAAATAGGTCCCAAAATGAAAAAAGAATGAATAAAATGTATAGGTATTTTCTCTGCAATTCTGACCTTATCTCCCCCTACTTTATTCCTTGTCGACCTATTCATCAAGATGCCTAGGTCTCGGGGTTTCGGGTCATAAAATATTTACAATATTTTATTCTTTTTCTTTTCTTTCTTTATTCTATAATTTTGGCCTTAATTACAGTAATTTATACATTGTTTAGATGCACATGCATGAATGCTAAGATGATGATTTTAATGCTATTTACAGGCATTTGCTAGGGTTTTTGGTGCCAAAATGATAGAATAAAGATGATGAAATGTGGATTCATCATCCCCCTATACTTTACCTTTGCTAGTCCCTAGCAAACACTTATGCAATAAGTGCAAAAAGAAAAACAAAGAAAAGAAAAAGAAGAAAGGTGGACTAAATTTAATTGTCAAACTTGTCTTCACAAAATCAAAGTTTGGAGCTCAAGTCGGACCTTTGGAATTTTAGTGCGGGCGGAACCTCAATGAGAACCGTGTTTGAAATCCAACAGTCTCTGAGAATCCCAAAACTCTGCTCAAGTCTCCTCAATAGCCAGGTCAGAAATATCTCAATTCATACGCAAACTCTTACGACTATGAATCTGACTTGTACAGTGTAGGTGATGGTGGCTCTCCCCAACTAGAATGACAAAGAAACTGACTTCTCCAGTACGACAACCCAATGATTCCCCAATCCAGCAACTCCATCCTCGAGGAGCGGGGTATTCCCTTCTAAGTTCAAGTGGCAACCAGCTCTAAAGGAGGGGGTGAAGAGAAGAATGGACGGTAGCCAGTGTAGCTACCTATCCTTGGATGCAAGACCAGTGTAGTCAAGTCATCCTGCTGCAGGCTCACATGATATGACTTTGGAACTCAAGCTTGCTTATTGACTTTGTACATACTTGCAGGCTTTTTATTTTTGTACATGCCTGAACACATTTTTTTTTGATACTATTTACAGCAGCATTTACATAAGGAGTTTTTCCTCTTGAGCCAATAGACTATCCCTCTTTTGAAGCTTTATCGCAACCCACAGCCTCCTGTCTTTAGACTTCCTAATCACTGGACGGGTTGGGGTGCACTTCCCTCCCTAGAGGAGGACAATTGTTTCCACTTGTGTGCGTCTCATACCGGCAAATCCAATCCCCTCACCACTCCAACTGAGTTAAGCCATGTGAAAGGTGCAAGTGTCCAAGTTAGGTCATTATCAACAAGAGTCGTGCGTGTGCTCCGAAATACTCTACTTAGGCAGTCAAGAATCCATTGAACCAAGTCTCGTGATCCTCAAAGAATTAAGTCAACTAGACCTGAAGTACCTCAAACCCAGTTCCTATAAGGTTCCTGTTATTAGGTAGATTATAAGGTCCAGTCAAGCTCCAATCTCCGGATTTTACTTAGACTCGTTCAACTATCAAACTCAATCCGAAAAATGCGAATGCTATGCAATGCAATGCAGAAAATATTTTTGTGATGCAATTTTCAAAGATTTTGAACTTTTTATGGGTTTTTGAAAATATGATGCATGCATATGCAGATGCATTTTTTGTATTTTTCAAAAAGATTTTTCAAATGTTTTTGGATTTTAATTTTGCAAATGTTTTTGGGAATTTTTGAAAAGAAAAAGAATTTGGCTGAAAAATAGGTTAAAATATGTACACGGGAGTGCTTCTTATATTTACAAGAGGTGGATTTTAAGCATTTACAGGGTAAGTGGTCAGTTTTATACATATATATAGGTAGTGGATTTTGGTGTGATGTATATATTCCTCAAACTTATTTGAAAACAAGCTTTTCACACAATTTTTGAAAACTATAGTCCAAAATAATTTTTACAAACATTTTACACACATTTGAAAATCATTTTGGAAAGGCTTTCAAAACAGTATATATAGGTTTTTCAAATCATTTTTGCAACCATTTTTCAAACCATTTGCAAATCATTTTTCAAACATTTTATTTCACACAAAGAAAAGAAATTTTACAATCCACACAATTTACACAGGTTGAAAACATATAACAAAATATTTTCAAAATAGTTTTCAATAAATGTTCACAAAGATTTTCAAACTATTTTTCAAGCATTTTGCAAAAAACATTTTCACCTGATTTATTAATCAGTAAATACAAAAAGAATTTGAGGAATAGCCACATCTTTTTATTAAGAATTTTTAATGAATTTTAAAGAATTATTAGCCATATTATTAAGAAAATACGAAAGTACGAGTTATGGCTAAAGTATATACGTAGTATATACGACCCCCCTATACTTAGCTTGAGCTATGTCCTCATAGATCGGAGAGAAAAGAGAAGACATAACTCGTACTAAGTATAGACAAGTCTAAATAATCAAGGAACAAAAGAATCAAACGAATGAGAAGTTGACCGTCCCCCCTATACTTAGGATCAAATAATCCTAAGTATAGCAGACTGTACACAACGCGGGGAGGGTCAAGGGTGGGAATGAACAGATCGTACTCAGGTTGTCTCCCCCTATACTTAGGGTAAGAAATCCCTAAGTATAGACAAGAAGAGGAGACAATGGAGAGGATCAAGAGGAATAGAAGAAACTCAGGGTGCACACCCCCCTATACTTAGGACAAAGTGCGTCCTAAGTACAGAAGACTGTCTACAAGGGGTAGCACTTTTCTGATAGATGAAGAAGATAGAAGAGGAAAGAAGAAAAGAAGAAAAGAAGAAAAGAGATGAGATTGGGTATGAACAACTCGGGATGCACATCCCCCCTATACTCAGGATAGAGTACATCCTAAGTGTAGCAGTGATGAAAGGGATGGCATCAATTCGGTAGAATAAGATAAAAGAAGAAGAAAAGAAGAAAAGAAGAAAAGACGGAAAGGAAAAATCATTCAAAAATGTTTTGATGTGCTTTGCCTTCCTCTGTCTCCTTCGAGATATTCAACTCATCCTCATAGATTACTTGAATCGAGTCAACGACGGCCATGAATGTGTCATGTTCGAGGTATGGCTTCAGAAGCTGTCCATTGACTACAAAAGGTTGTGCATCAGATGACAGATTAGATATCAAGACGCTTCCGTTGTCCCGCACCTGCCTAACCAAAAACGGCCCAGTCCATTTGCTCTTCAATTTGCCTGGAAAGATCTTTAATTTCGCATCGAACAACCATACCTTCTGACCTGGATCAAAGGACTTGTGGCGGATGTGCTTGTCATGCCATGTTTTGACCTTTTCCTTGTACATCAGGCTGTTGTCATATGCATAATCTCTGAATTCCAGTAATCTGTTCAGATCCAGTTTCCTGTTCTGTCCTGCTTGCTTGGAGTCCAAATTATAGATGTTAATAGCCCATAAAGATTTATGAATAAGTTCCACGGGCAAGTGGCATGGCTTGCCATACACCAGGCGGTAGGGAGACATTCCCAAGGGTGACTTGTACGCTGTTCGGTAAGCCCAAAGAACGGAATCAAGCAGCTGAGACCAGTTCTTGCGATCCGGAAGCACAAGTTTCTGTAGAATTGTCTTGATCTCCCTGTTGGAACATTCAGCTAAGCCATTGGACTGCGGGTGGTAAGGTGAAGCAACACGATGCTCGATGCAGATTTCTTGGGTCAGCTTCTTCACCTCTCTGTTTATGAAATGGCTGCCCCCGTCAGATATGAGGATCTTGGGAATCCCGAACCGTGCTATGATGTGATCTCGTAAGAATCGACAGACAGTCCGACTGTCGGCGGCTCGGGCAGGGATAGCCTCCACCCATCGACTGACATAATCGACAGCAAGCAGAATAAACTCATAACCCTGACTGTTAGGAAACGGGCCCATAAAGTCGATACCCCATGCATCAAAGACGTCTGAGATCTGAATGTACTTCAGAGGCATCGTATCTCTCATTCCTATGGTTCCACCCATCTTCTGGCAGTCAGTGCAACCTTTGACGTATTCATCCGCATCTTTGAACAATGAAGGCCACCATAGGCCACTTTGAAGAACTTTTGCTGCCGTCCGTTTGCCTGAATGATGTCCTCCAGAATCTTGATCATGACATAAAGCGAGGACACTTGGAACTTCCTCCTGAGGAATACACCTTCTCCAGATGCAATCTGCTCCCTCACGAAACAGATACGGGTCTTCCCACTGGTAGAAATGGATTTTAGACAAAAATCTGTCTATTTTCAACTTAGGCCAGTCCTGTGGGATTTTCTTGGCAACTAGATAATTCACAATGTCCGCATACCAAGGAAGTGAGGCGACTGACAGAATCGATTCATCTGGAAAGTCTCTGTGATAGGCTGCAAGTTCAGCTCAGGAGACTCCGGTTCAGGAAGTCTTGACAGATGATCGGCCACTACATTCTTTACCCCAGGTTTATCTCTGATCTCCATGTCAAACTCCTGGAGGAGAAGGATCCACCGGATGAGACGTGGTTTGGCATCCTTCTTCTGCTGTAAATACCGAATGGCCGAGTGATCAGTGTAAATGATAACTTTGGACCCAAGAAGGTAAGATCTGAACTTCTCCAAAGCAAAGACTACCGCTAGCAGCTCCTTTTCAGTAACAGTGTAGTTTCTCTGGGCTTCATCGAGCGTTCGGCTAGCGTAGTGAATTGCAAACGGTACATTGTCTTTTCTCTGTCCCAGTACAGCTCCGATGGCATAATCCGACGCATCGGTCATAATCTCGAAAGGCTGAGTCCAAATCGGTGGCTGTAGGACAGGGGCCTGCGTGATGAGCTCTTTCAACTGATTAAAGGCAAGGAGCACACGATCGTCTACAATGAACTCATTGTCCTTGCCGAGCAACTCAGTCAGCGGTCTGGCCAGTTTGCTGAAATCTTTAATAAATCGTCGGTAAAAACCGACATGGCCCAAGAATGACCGGACTTGCTTGATATTTGTAGGTGGCTCCAGCTTAGATATTACATCCACCTTGGCTGGGTCAACCTCCATGCCACGTTTAGAAACAACGTGACCCAGCACTATTCCTTCGGTCACCATGAAATTGCTCTTCTCCCAGGAGAGCACAAGATTCACTTCGCATCACCTCCGTAAGACTCGGTCTAGATAATCCAGACATTGATCAAATGAATCCCCATAGACCGAAAAATTGTCCATAAAGACCTCGAGAAAGCTACCCACCATATCAGCAAAAACTGCGAGCATACACCTCTGAAATGTGGCTGGGGCGTTGCAAAGCCCGAACGGCATCCGTCTGAAGGCATATGTGCCAAAAGGACAGGTGAACGTGGTCTTCTCTTGGTCTTCAGGAGCAATAGCAACTTGATTATACCCAGAGTAACCGTCCAAGAAACAGAAATATTCCTTCGCGGCCAATCTCTCCAAGATCTGGTCGATGAAGGGTAGCGGAAAATGATCCTTCTTGGTGGCGAGATTGAGTCTTCTGTAGTCTACGCACACTCGCCAAGAAGTCGGTACTCTGGTTGCGATCTCCTCTCCTTTGTCATTTTTCACAATGGTGATCCCTGATTTCTTGGGCACAACATGCAGAGGGCTCACCCATTTGCTGTCGGAGATGGGATAAATGAATCCCGCATCACACCATTTCTGGATTTCTTTCATAACCACCTCTCGCAGATTCGGGTTTAATCTTCTTTGCAGTTCACGAGAGGGTCTGCTGTCTTCCTCCAGAAAGATGCGATGCGAACAGAGTGACGGATTGATCCCATGGAGATCAGAGGTTCGCCAGCCTATTGCCTTGCGGTTACGTTCAAGAACCTCCATCAGACGAGATTCTTGATCTTCGGTCAGATGCGCATTGATGATGACCGGGTACATATTCGGTTCTCCTGCAAGGAAGGCATACTTCATATTGGAGGGCAAAGGTTTCAGCTCTGGCGGGGTCTGAGCTGCTTCAGTGGTGACCTCAGCTATTAATACAGGTGGTGATTCTTTCAACTGTGCAATGTCCACCATAATCTGCTCTGTTTCCTCTCTCAAATCCTGACAGAATTCTTCAATGATTTCATTTTCGTCCGAAGATGCTTCCAAACTCGGCTCCTGGTTCTGAAGGCATATCAACCCCACAACAGTGTCTTGTAGTGCCTCAGCAAGTTCCTCATCTTGATTGATACACGGAAATTCGACTGCGGTCTCCACTTCCTCCTCTGGACAGAGGAGTCCGTGGATCTCATTACCATCTAGGAAGAGGTTGGTGTCTTGAATCTCGGCTAGAAAATCACAGTCTTCATCATTCTCAATCACCTTTGCACACGATACAGATGTTGGTTCAGCGGGTGTTCCCTCGGACAGGGTCTCTACTCTGATAGTTTCATTTCCAGCGCCGAACGTGATTTCTCCTGTCCCATAATTCACTACTGCGTTTGATGTCCGCAAAAATGGTCTTCCCAGTATGATCGGGGTGAGGAGTAATGGAGAAGGGACGTCCATGTCTAACACCACAAAATCGGCCGGGAATGACTTTCCCTGAACCGTGACGATTACGTCCTCCAACAGGCCCCTAGGCCGCTTTACTGACTTGTCTGCGAACTGCAGAATCATCTTCGTGGGCTTGAGCGGTCCTAACCTGAACTCTGTGAGTAGTGATGCTGGCATCAAATTGACAGAAGACCCGCTGTCGAGGAGTGTTCGTTCGAACTCTTGATCGAACATCTGACAACGTACAAGAGGTGCTCCCATATCTGGCTTTTTGTCCGGGAGGTTGCTGATGGCATTGACGGTGGCCATAGTGAGGATGTGCTTTTCAGATTTACCACCTTTGCTTCGGGAGTTATGTGGGGTTGGCCTGCGCTTGGTTGTACATGCCTCCTTAAGTCCTTTCTTGACCGCTGGCATGTACTCAAGAGCCTTCATCAGGGGCATGTTCAACACTAAATTCTGAATGATTTCTATAATAGCAGGATCAGACAAATTACTTTTCAAATTTTTCATTTTTTTGTGTTTTTTCATTGCTTCAGGAAAAGGAATATTTACAAACTCTTCTCCAATTTCATTCAAAATGGTGTCCGTGTTGTTGTTTACAGGTAGATTACAAAAAGGAATGGATTCATCTACAATGTGTGGACCAAAAATGACAGGCTCGGCTTCAAGTGCTAGCGTTGGACTCGCTGCAGGTGATGTGCTCCTCCTGTCAGGAACTGGCTGTGATGCAGGTGCAGGCGCCTCCAATGCTGGCCGGTCTCCACCGAGGTTGCTGCTATCTTTTTGTATTTTTCTGTTTTCTTCATTTTTTTGTGATTTTCTGGATGCTGGTGCTGCTCCCAAAATGCTTGCTGGCCCTGGTGTTGGCTGGCCTGACGATTCCCCGTCAGATGCAATGTGTTTTCCTTTCGCCGTCGCCGATGGCCGGAGTGTCCTACCGCTCCTGAGAGTAACAGCGTTAGATAAAAAACAATTAAATTCACCTGATTCGGGTTGGACACTGCCAGCTACCTGCTCCTTGCGTCGGAAATTGTTAGGATTAGCTTCGACCTGGGCTGGTATGACGGTTTTGGCTGCCGTCAGGTCGTCGATCTTCTGGTTCATCTCAGCCATGTTCTTCATCAACTGTTCCAAACAGGCCAGGGCCGGATTGACCGGTACAATCTCAGAAGATTCCCCCTGCTGGGGTCTAGACTGCTGATATGGCGGTTGAGATTGTGACTGGTATCCTTGTGCGAATTGTTGAGGAGGGGGGTTTGAGGAGTACTGCGACAGGTGTTGGTTGTATTGTGCAGCCGGTTGCTGGTGATATCCTTGTCCACGATATCCGGACTGCTGAGGCCCATGTTGGTAATTCTGCCTCCACGTGTTTCCATGTGAGGGAGGCTGGTACTGGTAGGGCTGCTGGAATGGTCTTCCACCCTGGTGTTGCTGCTGGAAGGGCATGTTGCCCATGTTCTGACCCTGAGAGTGTCCCTGAGGACGGGTCAGCTGCGCTTCGTTGTTCCAGACGCCATTGATCTCCTGGATCAGTGGCGGGGGTGGAGAGAACTGCTCGGAGTAAGCGGGCTAGTGCTCGGGTTGATATACAACCATCTGTGTCGGAGGCTGCGGTTGCTGCTCCGGGACCTGCACGTAGTATACATGCTGGACTGGCTGGGGCTGCGGTGGAGTCGGCTGAGGATTTTGCTGCATTGTAGGCTCCTTCTTCTCAGCGTTCGGCTCGGTAGAGGTGGACACAGCGTTGCACATGTTTGCATTCAGTGCTCGGACGAGCTGCTCCAGCTGCTGGGAAATCTGGTCGAGCTTCTCTAGACCTTGGGTCCTCTTCTCGATAACTGCCAGTTTTTCGAGGTCCTGCGACCTCTTCTCGATGATGTCCACTTTGGACAAGTGGCTCCCGATGATACTCAGGTTGGAGCTTTCATCTTTGTCCTCAGTGTGAGAAGCCATGTTAACTGGCTTGCTGATGGCGGTCGGTGGCTTCATCTAGACCCGGGACGAGGATTGGGCTGCTTCTCCCTCAGCCATTTCTTCAAAGACATTCCACACGACATCCTCGTCCTTGTTAAAATGTGAACCGCCGCAAGCTGCATCCACGAGCTTTTGGCTCTCAAATGATAGCCCCCCAAAGAAGTGTTGCACGAGACTGGTCTTGGGTATTTCATGGTGGGGGCACTTCTCCTGGAGATCCTTGAATCTCTCCCACGCTTCATGGATCGTCTTGTGGGGCTGCTGGCAGAAACTGGAGATCCGGGCACGCATCTGGTTTAATCTCCCCAGAGGATAAAATTTATGGAGGAAAGCAGATTTCAGTTCCTCCCAGGTGGTGACGACCTTCCCGAGATGATCGACCCAGTAAAGGGCCTTGTCTTGAAGGCTGAAAGAGAATGCGGTCATCTTGATCACATCCAGGGGAACTCCGGGGTAGTGAGCCGTGGAGCAGATGCGGTTGAACTTCTTGAGGAAAATATATGGCTCCTCAGTGGTGTTCCCATGAAAAGTGGGAAGCAGTGACATAAACTGTGGCTTCAGCTCGAAGTGAGCATGCATTCGTGGAATCTGAATCCACTCAGTGATGCGCCCTGCTCCCGGGTTGTATGTCTGCTTGAGTGTGGGCTTGGGCTGCGGTGGATCTTCTTCTGCTGCTTCATATTCGAGTCCCACTGAAAACTCATCATTGATTTCAAAGTTCGGCTCCTCCTCTCGTCGACCATCCCTCGCATCGGCCCTCCTCCTTAGATCATTCAGCATGTCTTGGAAGGCTGTTTGAGCCAAGGCCTGATTAGTCAACTGCTGCTGAATGGCTTGAATGGAAGCCAGCAGTTGACTGTTAACCTCGCCCTGCGTGGTATATTGTCCTTCCGCTGCGTTATCTTCGGGCTCCTGCTGGGGCTGTGGTCCTTTTCCCCTTCCTCCTGCCATTTCTATTTCTGCTGGGTTGACTGGCTCGAGCTCTGAGTCTGCACATGGTAGAATGCCTCGATCAGTCTGAATTGCAGCACCAGATAGAGAGATGCGGTCTGTGTCAAGGTCGACACAGAACTTTGTTAAGGATGGCGATGTGTAAGGAGTGAAATCAATGGCCATCCAAAACGGACAGAGTTCGGGACGAGAGTGGTCCCGGTTTATTGAAGAAGGCAGGGAGTCTGGAGGTCGGTTCATAGGGTTTGAACCGGTGTCTCGGGAATCGCCCTGAATTATTAAAGAGGGCGAACGAATGGAGCCGATGTGGGTGCCGACAGAGCCTCGACTAAACTGTCCATTCGTCGCCATCTCGAAGATCAAGAGGAAGATCGATGTGGATGAAAGATACGGGGGTCAACAAGGAACAAAAGGAATGTAAAACAGTAGAAGGCTCACAATGAGCGATGGTCAACTGGAGGGGAAACAAAATTGCGCAACGGCGCGAGGTTTTTGATCTTGACCTAAATATGATTAGCAATCAAACACAAGACAAGGGAGTTCACCAACTCAACACGTGAAGCAGTGAAGGTTCGGCTTTTATCTTTGTAATTTTTATCTTGTTTTCAGGAATTTATCTTTCAACGAGTCCTTAGAGCGCTACGCCTATAGGAGCGAGAGTACTGCCGGAAAAGTATTCCCGTACTTGTCCTCCTCCTGTGTAACCTGTAACTTGCGCTTTTTAAGGTCCTTGTAACCCTTCCTGGATCCCTACTCAGCCAAAGAAATAGAGGGAGGAAGCCGATAGGCGAAACCGATACTTCGGATTTCGCTCGCAACGGAATCACCCGTGAGCGTGCAAGATCCTACTCGGACGCAGCCGGTGAGACAGACACCCCCGTGAAGGCGTGGCCTATGCTCGGTACTTCGGACAAGGTCGGTGCTCACACAATAGTGAGTCACCACTGGCGACCAAGCCCTACTCGACTACGTACGATAGTAGCGCCAATACTTCGGAAATCCAGGCGATACACAAGGCAGCCACAAGTTGGGTTTGGGGCTCTAATCCTTACGAACGCTCAACTCACTTGGAAGGAGACCTTCCCATGCAACCTGAAAACAAGTGAGGGTGTTACTCTCCCCAATCAATGAGTCCAATTACCAATTTTTATTTAGGTCAAAGTTTTCTTAGCAGTCCCTTTTTTAATTTTTTTGTGTTATCGCTTCTTTTGAGTAGTTTCAAACAAGCGCCTAACGATTTTGTATTTTTTTTATCCTAAGGTATCCAAAATCAGAGGGAGAAAAGAGTCGGGAAAAGCCAATGCAAGTCGGCACCAAGATGGAAATCTCACCTTTGTGCCTATATGATGAATGCAAAGTAAGAAGACTCACAGTGAATCCCAGCTCTCTCCATGCGGGATGCAAGGCAGAAATTTATAAACCTAATCTATATGTTGGTATGCAATGCGGAAATCGTCCTAAAATAGGCAACTGCTAGCGTGAAGAACCACGAGTTAACCGCTAACTCCCAATCCTAGTGTCCGGTCTAGGCTCACCCCTCCTCTGCTCAACACATTTGAGTTAGGAGAAAGCGCTTGTGTGGAGTGAGCTCGCGGCGCGCGGATCGAGAGCTAATGATTAACTACTTAATTAATCTAAGTCCAAATACGAACTATAGGAGCATGCAAGAGTTATTAGGGTGTTTGGACCTAGGTTACTCGAATCAAGCAGGACCTAATTCTAGAAGCTCAATCCACAAAAGAAAGGAAAAAGAAAACAAAACCGGAAAATGACGGTCGAGAAAATGCAAAAAAAAGCCGCGGTGAGCCCCCGGGTGAACAAACACCCGGAAGTTAGGCCCGAAGTGTCCAAGTGTCTGAGTCCTGTATTATTACAAATTAATCAACTACTCTCTCTCACAAAAAAAAATAAAGCAACTCTCTCTCTCTAGTCCTCCTGCTCTCTCCTGTCGGCTAGGGTAGAATAGCCGACTCCTCCTCCCAAGGCTGCTCAGGATCCCCTAGGCGATCCTCCTCGGTCGGCGGTCCCTCGCAAGAAAACAAAAGAGATGTCAGACAGTTCAAAATAAATAATACACAAAATACAAGTAAGCAAAAATGGCTAAGTGACTAGAAAGACCCAAAGATACTCTACAAGCCGATGCTCCCCGGCAACGGCGCCATTTGAAAAGCGAGAATGCGAGAGCCGCTAAATAGCGGTCTGACAAGTCAGACTCACTGTCGCTGATGCGACTGCTCAAACTTCCTCGGTCTTCAACAATTAACCCACACAATCAATCAGAGAATGAATAGTAAGGATTAAAATTTATTATACCCTACTAAAGATGTACAATGGCAAGCAAGTAGGGGTCGAACACAAGAAGCAAAGGTGTAAAGCACGGATAAAAATCCAAACCTAGGTCTAACAAGCTACTTAGCCAATCTAAAATTTTTGTGGGTTTTTGATTTTTATATTTTTTATTTATTTATTTTTAATTTTATATTTTTGTATTTTGGTTTTTAATTTTCTGATTTTTATATTTTATATTTTATATTTTATATTTTTTTATCTTTTTCAATATTGGAAAATAAGGACAATGTAATAAAAGAGACAAAGAGGTATTTATAAAAATAGAGAAAAATATTCAAAAATTAGGAAATAAAGTCTTTTTGGTCTTTTTATACTTTTTTACTGTTTTTTTGATTTTTGGGTAATTTTTAGGATGTTTTTGGTATTTTTAATTGCTGAAATAAGGCAAAACAGTGGAAATAGGGCTGGTGTGACTAAAATGCAAGTTAAAATTAACAAACAGCAACCAAAATTTTTCACACTATTTTTCCAATATAAAAGACAAAATAAAGAACAAACAGGAACTGAGTTTGCTATTTTTGGATTTTTTATGGATTTTATAAATTTTTATAAAGGTTTTTAGAGTTTTGCAATTTTTTGGAGTTTAGTTTTATATTTTTTAATGATTTTTGGCTGGGAGTTAAAACAAACTAAAAGGCACAAAATATATTTTTTTGGGATTTTTCTGGGGAGTTTTTATATTTTTTAGTGATTTTCTAATGCAAACAGTGCCGGAAATGACTTTTTTCGATTTTTAATAAATACTAAAATGCAATAATTATGGAAAATAAAAATATGACATAAATCTACAATGCAACAGAAACTTAAGTTCAAATTTTTAGAAATTTTGGAATTGAAATGATGCGCCAAATAAATGGACAAACACGCACAAATTAAAGGGGCTAGCAGGGACCTTTATGCAAATATCTAAAACTATGGGGGCACGCTTGCAAAATGTCCTCGAAATTTGTACTGAATAAAGTAATTTCAGGGCCCAAAACAAATATCCAAAGCCGCAAGGGCTTTCTTGCAAAAACCCCCAGGCTCACGTGAAGCACACGCACGCCTGGGAGGGCACGTTTGTAATATTCAAGAGGCTCGAGGGCCGGCGTGTAAATATCCCAACAAAATTGATACTGAATACGAAATATTCTGGTCCAAGCAGTAATGGCCAAGGCCGCAGGGGGGACTTTGCAAAAAATGCCAGCCCACGTGACTAGTCACGCGCGCCTGACAGGGGTATGGATGCAATTCTAGAAAGTTTAGGGGTCCGCTACTAATTATTACAAAACATACTTCAATGCAGATGAAAGTTTTAGCATTAAAATAAAAAGACAAAATGTGCGAGGGCTGAGGTGCAAAATACCCTCGCAGCGGCGCTGATGGACGGTGGATGGTGCCTCACTTAAGCCACGTGGCCGCTCCAGAATAGCCGATGACGGTTCGCTCGTGGATGGCCACGATTAGATGCTGCTTGACGATCGGACGGCTGAAGGTGAACGTGATCCAACGGCAGCTTAAGCGCGCCAAGAACAAGCCAGATCCGACGGCTCCTGGATGATCTCCAAGAACACCGGCCGCAGGTGGCTTCGATCGGTGATTCCGGCCGACACACGGCCTCCTCCAGCCCAGGACCTAGGGCAAAATGGTCTTGGGAGTCCTCCGCGTCGATGGGATGGATCTGATGGACTTGGGAAGCTCTGATGTGCTCAGACGACGAAGGTGGCCTAGGGACGTCTTCCCTGGAACGATGAGGCTCGATTGAGCCTTCTCCTTGGCTCCTCTCTGCAGGGTTAGACGCGGAAAACAAATGCGACACAACTGGGGTAGTTTTGGGGTGAGATGGATGGCTAATGCGTCGGGGCGAGATGAGTCCGGCGAGCGGTGGAGAAGGACTCGTAGATATGCTGATCTGAGCGAGATCAGCTTGAATGAAGGTGCGGCAGAGCGAGAGGGAGCGAGGAGGAACGAGATGACGGTGATCGGGGCGGATGCGGTGTAGTGGAATGGCTGGAAAGCGGAGGCGGAGCGGAGCTCCGCTGTGAAATCAAGGAAGGATTCTCGGCAAAATACACAACCGCACTAAAAACTGCTATGATACTAGACTAATCTAAGTCTAAGCTACAAGAAAATGCAAAGAGAAAGGAGGGAGGCTCACCGGAGACGAGGGTCAGACCTTGAGGCGGAGCTCCGACGAGTGAATGGATCAACCTCGATTCAACGCCGATCTTCACGCAAACGGGCTCCTTGAGTCACTGCTGTCACCAAGGACTCGAAGGATTCCCTAGGGTTCGGTAAAGGATGGAGGAAGAGGGATCAATTTGAAATCGAAGTCGGGAGGCCCTTTTTGTATGGTTGACGAACGGCGTGGAAGACGAGGGTCCAGCGGTGGCTACAGTGGCCCTTCGTCCAAGATAACGCGAGGGCGGGCATGTCCAAGGATCGAGGCATGGATTCGCAAGAGGATTCATCACGAGATGATGCAAGGAATGGCCGGGAAAAAGCCAAGAAGTTGGCTCAAAAACCAATTCCTGACAGGCGCAGGGGGTAGGGTGTACAGTTGATCGAGGTCAACTGTTGACCCCTCCTGGTTGGTCCACGTGGACCAACCAGGAAAAACCCTGAAAAATTCATTTATAAAATCAATAAAAAATAGAATTAGGTCGAATTAATTAATAGTTATAAAATAAAAAATGTTTGAAATTTTATAAATTATTTTATTATGATTTTTATTTATTTTTATGATTTATATTTTTACCAATTGCTTTTATACCCCTATATAGGTATATATATATATCTATATACTTAAGTATTTTATTTTTATTTATTTATTTTATTTTCATTATTTTTATTTAGGATTTATAAAATTAGAAAATACTTTTATGTATACAAATATATTTTTATTTTATTTTTCTGATATGTTTTGTATATTTAATAAAATACAAGTATGTGTTGTATAGGTATATGTGTAGGTAATGTATCTATGACTTTTATTTTTAAGTATTTAATTTTTGCTTTTATTTAGGTTTTTATTCTTCTTTTAATGTACATAATTATTATAAGTATTATTTACAACATTATAAAAATATAAAATTATAAAAATAATAAATAAATAATAAATTGAATATTTTAATCTGTACAAGTATACAATGAGGGTCCAAAAGTCAACTTTCAAACCGTAGCTCCGCCAAATGCGAAACCACCGCCATTAATGAGCTTATTTTCTTCTATATACAATTAAAGGTGAGTACGCTGCATTTGGGGTTTTTATTTGTGAGATACGGGTCTGGGAAGTTGGCATTCTGGAATTTTATTCAGACCATAACTTTTTATCTGTACATTATTTTTCTGTGAAATCAATTTTGTATTTTTCTTTATTAAATTATCTACAACTTTCATGTACAAAGTTTCTTTATTTGATGTATAAAAAGTGGAACCAAAAATAGGTCCCAAAATGAAAAAAGAATGAATGAAATGTATAGGTATTTTCTCTGCAATTCTGACCTTATCTCCCCCTACTTTATTCCTTGTCGACCTATTCATCAAGATGCCTAGGTCTCGGGGTTTCGGGTCATAAAATATTTACAATATTTTATTCATTTTCTTTTCTTTCTTTATTCTATAATTTTGGCCTTAATTACAGTAATTTATACATTGTTTAGATGCACATGCATGAATGCTAAGATGATGATTTTAATGCTATTTACAGGCATTTGCTAGGGTTTTTGGTGCCAAAATGATAGAATAAAGATGATGAAATGTGGATTCATCATTAACCCGAGTTGTCAGGCGTGTCAACATAATGGTGTCGTTGCCGGGGAGCACGGCTTTGTAGTCATTTTTCAATTTTGTGATATTTGTCTCTCAATATTATAATTGTTTTCTGACCGTCTCTCTTGGATTTTTGTGCGAGAAACTGCTTGGAGGATGACTTCGAGTTTCTTTTTGGAAGACCCGCACAGGAGGAAGAGCAGGGAAGGAAAGAAGACATTTATTTTATATAGAGAACATTTACTTGACTTGTAATAACTTAGACTCTTGGACTTGTGGACTTGGACTTTATTTGGGGTATGTTTCGCCAAGTGCCGGTGCACTTGGGGGACCTCACCACTGTTTTTCGAGTTTTTGATTTCACCGCCATAACTTGCTATTTGATTTTCACGGATTTAGCCCCTAGACGTAGGAATTTTGATTGATTGTGACGTAATTGGACCTTGCTAAAAATTAACTGAAAAAGTTAACTTAATCGTTTGAGAGGTCACGCGCCGCTAGAGGTCGTATACAGCGCTGGCATGATCCGTTGTGGCAGACACCGATCGACATCTGAGACCAGATTCAGACCTCTCTCTCCGATTAGTTAGCTATCTGTTCTTCACGATCAATAGAAGTTGCTCATCTAAGGCCGATTTCCTCGTGCATCATATAGTTAGTTTACATTCTGTATTTAATTTATGCGCGGATCATATTGCATGTAGAGTGCTGGAGTAAGGTACACATTTTCTATCTCTGCATGCATCATTGTGTTTGACCGTGCATCGGCTTTTTCGACTTCCTCCCCATGTTTTCGACTCAAATTAATCAAAGAAGAAATCAAAAAGCTCATTAGGCGTTATTTTTTTTGAAAAAATCCAAAAAAAATTATAAAATCGAAAATAAAAAAATTTGGAACTGCTAATTGAACTTGACTTTAAAATTAAACGTAATTTATTCCTCATTGTATTGGGAGAGCAATTCCCTCATTGTTTGCGCTTTTACTCGCTCGCGTACACACTAAGGAGTAGTGCCCAAATCCTATTAAAGCCTCCTAAGTGTTTGTACAACGTTGTTTTATCACTAAACTCTAAAATTGAAAAGATAAAAGACCAAATCTCACGGTCTTTACATTGCGTAGAGTTGGTGAATTGAGGGTTTGCTTTGTGTTTTGATGTCTTTGGTGTGAGTTAGTTGCGTTCATCTTCTCTACATCATCAGCAGTTACCTTCTACCTTCTCTCTCTCTCTCTCTCTCTCTCTCTCTCTCTCTCTCTCTTCTATCCCACCCTCTCTCTCCTTCACTCCGTCTCTTCTATCCCACCCTCCCATTCGGGACATGCTGTGAGTGAAGCCCAAGAAGACCATATTGACTAAATGTGAAACTCGGGCGATCACCTTGCTGAGATGAGAGTGCATTCCATAGGCAATCATATGGAGCAGTTGCGAGCTTTAGATGACTTCTATCCTAGGATGATGGATGAGTATGCAGATCAGGAAGCACAGTCCGCTTCTACTTTGAGATCCTTCATTCTGAATTTAGAGTTCATTGATTTACTGCCCAAGTTTTCAGGGGAAGTGCACGAGGAACCTTATTTGCATATCGATGAGTTTGAGGAGATTTGTGGATCACAATCATTTTCTGATATTACTTCTGAGGATATGATGCTAATTACCTTCCCATTCACACTTCAGAGTAGAGTCAAGAGTTGGCGTAGACGATTGGGAAGGAAAATTGCTACATGGGGAGATTTACGCTCATTGTTTTTACATAGATTTTACCCCCATCGTAGAGCAGAGATGATGCTGTCTTGTATTCGTGATTTTTCAGTTAACCCCCAGAAGCCATTGGTAGATTCATGGTTGAGGTTACGTGATCTTTTGAGGCGATTTCCGAATCATGGATTTTCGATGACTGACCTTATACACATCGCCATGAGGGGGAGGACCACAGAGCAGATTGCATATGTCATTACCTCGTATGGTGGTTCACACCACTGTCCCGACCTGGATTTAGTTGAGACCACCTTGGATACACTTTCAGACATTCCACATTCACAAGATGATTTATTCGGGACAACACACGAGGGAGATATGACACATGTTGAGTGTGTGACACATCATGCAGATTCAGACAGTACACACCAATCAAAGGATATGGATTCTACTACTTCTCATTTGATGGATGTGTTGACTACCACTGTGAGTTCCCAGAGCCGGACATTGTCCGAAATTCCCGTTGGATTTACAGTCAGATTTTGAGCCAGTCCCACACTTCCACATCGAGGATTCTTGGATTCTAGATCTGCTAGTCTCCCTAGAAATAGAAGAGGAACCCATATCTCAACCATCCTTTGAGTCATTCTAGTGTCCATACATAGTTGATTCAGTGTCTATTCTTCAGAAGATCTTCTCAGATTCAGAGATATATTTGGATTCATCTCAGCATAGAGAGATTGATGAGGGACCAATTTTTGATTTGATAGATCTAGATAGTCTCGTATTTGAGCCTTGTGTCCTACCAATTGATGAGGTCGATATATTTTTGGAGGACATGATATTTGACATCATAGATCCCCAATTTCTCGATGATTCATCATTACTCCCCGAGGGTTATCTGCGGGAGGATGCCACAGACCCTATGTACTCGGTTTCACTTTCTGGCTTGAGTTTGAGGTTTCTCTCCTCGACGACCCTCGCAAGGATGACACGATCTTTGAGATATTCGATGATTTCACTAATTTGTCTACATTTCATACATCGGATATCGGCCTTTTTAGTGAGTCTTTTGATCATGGCTTTCCATATCTATTCGAGACGGTGATTAACGTGGAGGATTCCCTAACAGATCCCTCCTTCTCCACGTTCGACTTCTTCCGCTCTACCCTTTCACTCCATACAGATCTTGAGCCGTCGATTCTTTTGTACTACCGGAGCCTGATTTCATCTGCTCATCTCTTTACCCGATAGCAAACACCCGCCTGATTGTTCATCTGGGTGTTATCATCATCCACTCTATGAGTTTGTTGTTGTTCTCCCACCGAGACTGCAACGACGGTACAATATTAGCCTTACAGATGTCATCCTGAACCTTGATATGGTGTTATCCTAGCCTTTGAACCCAGCTAGGGGTGTAAACTCTAGTGCTTGTTGAGAGGCACCTCAACATTGTCCTCTTCACAATTGTATAGATCCATTTGTCCATATCATACATTCTTTTTATCTCACACCCCATCTCCATCTCATGATCATTCCATACTTAGGATGTACTTTACCCTAGGTATGGGGGGGTGTCAGACTAGTGATTATTCTTTTGATTCTTTTTACCTCTATTTTGTTGCCTATACTTAGGGATATTTTACCCTAAGTATAGGGGAGGTAGACTCTGTACTTTCTACTCCTCGGTTTTCCCCTTGTGTACAGTCTTCTATACTTAGGATTACTGGATCCTAAGTATAGAGGGATCACCGACTCCTATTGATTATTCTTTTATTCGTCGTTGTAGTATAATATTCTTTTAGCTTCCCAATACTTAGCACGAGTTATGTCTTCCTTTGCAGCTCTTTGATCACTATGAGGACATAGTTTGAGCTAAGTATAAGGGGGTATCGTATATATTGTATATATACTTTAGCCATAACTCGTATTTTCATATTTTTAATATGGCTAAAACACTGTATAAATAATTGTAAAAAAACTAACTAATAAAAAAGATGCAGATATTTGCTCATAATTCTTTTTGTATATACTGATTAATAAATCAGGTTAAAATATTTTGAAAAAAATTTTGAAAGTAATTTGAAAATCTATTTGCAAAATCTTTTGAAAACTATTTGAAAAATGTTTGAAAAATATTTTCAACCTTTGTAAAATAGTGTCGTTTGTAAAAAAAATCTTTGTTTGAAATAAAATTATTTGTAAAAACTATTTGCAAATGTTTTGAAAAATGGTTGAAAAATTATGTTGAAAATCTATATATACTGTTTCAAAAATGTTTGCAAAATAGTTTTCAAATGATTGTAAAATTGTGTGAAAAAAATATTTTGGACTATAGTTTTCAAAATTATTTGTAAAAGTATTTTCAAATAAATTTGAGGAATATATGCATCACACAAAAAAATCAAACTGTATATACCTGTATAAATTACTCAAGTTATAAATTCTTTAATTTGATTCTTGTAAATAATTAACTTACTCTTGTGTATATATGTATCTCATCCCTAACTTTTTTCTAAAAAAATTGTGTATATACTTGTATACATTACTAACTATTTGCATTAAAAAAACTTTTTGCATCATTTTTCAAAAATCCATAAAAAGTTCAAATTTTGAAAATGGTTTCACAAAAAGATTTTGTTTTCTTTGCATGTACATATTTTCTTGCATTTGCATGAGCATTTTTCAGGATAGTTTTGACATTTAAACTATGTATGGAATAAATTTGAAGAATGGAGCTTAGTTGGACCTTAATCCACTTAATTTTAGAGGAACCTTATAAGAATTGGAGTTAAGACTTTTCAGGTCCTAGTGACTTAATTCTTTGAGTCCATAAGACTATGTTCACATGTCATCTTGATAAGTCTAAGTAGAATATTTAACAACACATGCATGATTCTTTGAGACCGTGGCTTACCTCTGACAATGCACTCTATACGTAGCTCTTCATGGATGAGGTAGTGAGGGGGCATAATCTTTTAGCTTGGGGTAGCATACGAGGGTAGTACATCTAGGCAGAACCTCTCGTCCTCCTCTAGGGAGGGAAGTGTGTCTCAATTTGGTTTGGCGATGTTGAGGTCTAAAGACAGGATGCTGTGGGGTTGCAATAATGCTTCAAAAGAGGGATAGTATACTGGCTCAAGAGGAAAAACTTCTTATATACATGTTGCACCTTGTATACATTGTCAAAAAAAGAAAAAAAGAAAAAAAAATGCAAAATCTCCAAAAGTGGACATGCTTGATAGGAAAAGTAAAATGCCTGCCAGAGTGTATATACATGTGAAAAAAAAAGAAAAGAAAAGAATAAGAGCTTCAAAGTCAAATGTTTGTAAGCTTGCAGCGGGTGACATGGCTACACTTGTCATGCATCCAAGGATAGGTAACTACACTGGTTACCGTCCATTCTCTTCTCCATCCCCTCTTCTTGAGCTGGTTGTACTTGAACTTAGAAGGGAATATCCTCGCTCCTCGAGGAAAGAGTTGCTAGATCGGGGGATTAGAGTTACCTTATTGAGAGAGATTGTTTCTTTGCTACTTTTGAGATGAGGAGTTATATTTAACTTACACCGTACAAGTAAGAATTCATAGTCATAAGAATTTATGTATGTAGACTTGTTCTGATCTGGTTGTTGAGGAGACCTGAATAGGAGTCTTATGGAACTTACATGCTGTTAGGTTTTAATTCCATTTCCCATTAAGGTTCCGACACACTAATAATCCAAAGGTCTGATAGAGCTCCATACTACATTTTTATGAAGATAAGTTTAAAAGTCAATGTTCTAACTTATTTCCTTTTTCTTTTCTTTATTTTTGTTTTCACTTATTTTCCAAATAAGTGTTTGCTAATGGACTAGTAAAGGTAAAGTATAGGGGAATGATGAATCCACGATTCATCGCCTTTATTCTTTTATTTTAACTTCATTTCTGTAGTCAAAGATCTGTAAATACCCACTAATTGCATAAAATTACCATTTTGCATGCATTTGTTAAATATGCATTTTTTAACACTTTTTGTACACAAATAAAAGAATAAAGAAGAAAAGAAAAAGAAAATAAAATAAAGGATGTGTTTATGCAATAAATGCAGACTGACCTGAACCTCGAGAGAAGGTCACAACTTGACCTGATCGATCAGGAATAAAGTAGGGGAAGATAGGGTCTTCAGTCAAAAATCTAAAAAAATATTCTGTAAATATTTTTCTTATATATTTGTATAAAACTTGTATTATTTTATTTGTACATAAACTGACTTCAAATCAATTATTTTTGAAAACAAAAGTTGTAAATAAAAATGTGTTGTAAATAATAAAAATAATCGTAAAATAAAATAATGTACATATTACCAATAATTACACTCAGAAAAAGCCGCAAAGCGATAATTGAAGCACCAATTCCGGCTCCATACGAGCTCAAATTGAACCAAACTCACTTCCATTATACTTTAAATTAAATTATCTTTCAAATGGTTGTGGTTTCATAATTTTTGGAGTTACGGTTAAAAAGTCGGTTTTCTGGAGTGTTTTGTGCAGTTTAACCAATATTTGTTGTACATATTTATTAATATTCATTTTTTATGTACGTAATTGTAAATTTTACTTTTATTAAAAAATAACAAAAAATACAAATAAAAAATAAAAAAAGATGTAAAATTATTTCCTTATTTGTCATATGTATATTGTATTATATGTACATAATATGTGTATACAACTAACTTCCTTATATAAAAATCATCAAAAAAATAAAATATCTCACAATAATTAATTAATTAATTTAATTACGAAAATTGTATTTACATTTAATTATTTAATTCATTATTTCATTTTATAACTTACCGTGTATATTAGATTTGATTCTTTACCTTTAATGGCAACCATTAAGGTGGTTAATTGATTTCTATAAATTACTTAATTTATTTAATTTATTTAATTCCTAAATTCATAAGTAATTAATTAATTATTTTATTTATTTAATTATTTTATTTAATTAACCAATAAACATCTTCCTCATTTGTAGATACTTTTCATTTTTATTTTTGTCTTTTTTAATGGGCTCCTCCTCCCTCATTTCCTCTTGATCAACCTTTGGTGGAGAGGAGCTCGATCTCCGAGAGCCGTCTTGTTGAAGAAGGGTGCCTAGCTTCCGAGCCATCCTGTGACAGCGCGTCGGCCCTCATCGAGCCATCATGGCATTGCCGACCCCAATGTGAGATCTAATTTTATTTCTTGTCTTTTTCTCTAGGATAAATCGTAGGTCGCATTTTTGCTCACATTTTATTAGTCTTTAGATCTTAAAAAAATCACAAAAATTCGTCACTACACACATTCGCGTCCGACATCGATTTTTCATACCATTTTCTCGATCTCTACATATTCACGTTCTACCTCACACACCCTATCACCTCCGACCACACACGGTGGTCGGAGTCACGGATCTCTCTTCCATACCGTAAGATCCACCCATTCACACATCCCATTTTCGTGTATAAATAAAAAACCATAAATATTTTTTCCTGTTTATCTCACATTTGTTTTTGCTGGAAAATTTTTAAAAAAAGAAATATTTGTTTTTCTTCTCTAATGTTTGTTTTGCAAGAAATAAAAAAATAAATAAATAAAAATAAATTTTATTTCTGCTTACAGTTGAACTTCCAGCTGAAGTATGAGTTGATTCTGTTGAGCTTCCAGCCGAAGTATGAGTTGATTCCGTACTTCCCAGTTCAGAAGCCTTGAATACCTATTCCTCAGGTATTCCAAGATACAAAGCGAGAGCCGATGCTGTTTCAGCCGACTTATCAGCCAATCCAGTTTCCATATCAAGATCATTGCCAAGAGCATCACCCTAGGAGTAATTCACCTCAAACTCGTTTACTTTTTCTGAGTGTCTTCAGCAACCCGAGATGGATGTGGGACACCACTTTGATATCCCTGATATAGATGGTCCCACATTTGATCACTTCGTCCATTTGATTCATGAGCAGACCGCATATCAAAGGGAACAGATGAACACCTTTAAAGATTTTATTACCAGCATTGTCATAGAGCAGAGATCAGTTGCAGATATTCCCACTTCACATGAGTCGTTGAAGAAGCATACAATCGACAATGATGCATGTACACATTCAGATTCTGATTCTCTTCATAGTGAAGGCGAAAAATCACAAAAAATGGAAAAAAGAAGAAGAGAAAATCCAGAAAAAGAAATAAAGACAAGACTTCTGACTTTTGTAATGGATCTTGAGTTTCTGCACTTCATGGAGCTAGTCCCCATTTTAGAAAAAGATTTTCTTTTCCTCCGAGTGTATATACTAACACGGAAGGTTTACAGATACCCTTCCCTGATGCTTTCAATCTAGGGAAGGGAGAAAAATTGGAATATTTTAAAAAGAACCAAGATTCGAAATTTACGAAAGAGATGTTGGACCGAATTCAGATCAAGCTCACTCTTTTGGAGGCATTGGTCCACATTCCTCTTCTTCAGAAATGTCTGAAACAACATACCACACCGAAAAGGAAGAAGAGGCATAATCATTGCCCTGAAAACAAGTGTTGACCATTGCCACTTGTTGCGCCATTCAGCATACATTTCCCAAGAAGAAAAAGAAAGACATGGGAGTACAGTTTGTTAGTTGTCAGATTTTAGATCAAGAGTTTGAGCACACCTTGTTAGACAACGGTTCGTCAGTGAACATATTACTCTTCCATCTTCTCGAGACACTTCATTTAGGACCTCTGAAGCGAGCCAGAATGATTCTCCAGTTTCCCGACCGATCGGTCAAGAGGTCGAAGGGTATACTTTAGGACATTGTCGTGGTGGTACAAGGCACAAAATTTACTGTGGATTTTGTTGTCTTATACTCTAATTCCTCAGTACCATCATAGGAAGATGCTATTATTCTTGGTCGACCTTTTCTGGTTACAGCTAAGGCCATAATTGATTATGGGACGGACAGTGTCACATTCCCTTCTAGCAGCACAGTGCCGAGCTCTGAGCCAATAGAGACTCTGCCAGCAGGTGAATGTGCTTCTAGATCATCAGAGACATGTGGGATTACAACTGAGATACGACATGATCATATTCCTTCTGATTCTACAGAAACCCGAGATTCCTCTCCAGAGAGGAAAATTTGGAGAGCACATCATTTGGTGATCCGAGTACACATGCCTGGAGATGTGTTGACGAGATCCGCAGTATCTATGTCATCGAGATGAAACTGTTGGTGGCACATACTATGAAGGCCGAACCCACTTCGGGTAGCAAAGTTGTTGAGCCCTCTTTTTACGCATATTCAGATAAGGACTTAGTTGATGATGAGATTGATCAAATCATAGCAGAATTTGACCTTTTTCTTGAGTCTACTTCGGAGACCATGGGGCAGATTTCATAGGTTGGTTCTATCCATCTTTTCGGCCATCTGGGCCACTCCTCACCGGTCGATATAGATCAGGTATCCTCTGATTCGGATATGGATATCTTTGAGGATGACCCTGATGTCGACCTAAATCTTGTACATTCTATCATTCCTAGGTCACATAAGAAGGCTACTCTTCGGCTTTCTTGAGCTTGTACAATTCGTTCATTTTATATACACTTTCGATTTTATTCTTTCCTTATTCCGTTTGTCTTATACCCTTAGGTTCATCAAGAATTTTGCTATATTTAGGATGTGCTTTATCCTAAGTATAGGGTGGTGTAGACACCGTTGTTGTTCACATTATTCTATTCGATTACCCCTGTCGTTGCTTATATTTAGGGTATGTTTTACCTTAAGTATAGGGGGGTAATATCGTTCATTTCCCCTTTTGTTCGTTGTCATTTTTGTTGTTGGACATGCGAGCCCACGACGAGCCATTATGAAATAAATGTTATTGCACATATCATTCCCTGATCTGAAATGAAGAATAAATAATTTGCATAATAGGTCCCTCTGTACAATTAGGGTTATGTACCATGGCCATCTTGATGATCATATAGCTGTTGATTCATTAAATGAATCATAGAGGCTGGTGCTTGGATGAATATCTAAAGAGTTAGATAGAGGACTCATCAAGCACCATCAAATGATTATTAAGAGATGATCTCTAGCCTGAGTAGGAGATGGCAATCCTTTCTCACATAGGCCGGTATCTGACCGACCTCTTGATGCAGGTCCTCTGCATGGGAATAGTGATTCGGAGGTGTCAGATTAGTTAGGTCAAAGGGTTGACTTAACGAGATCGAGATAACCTAAGTCCTATGTTGAATGCTGTCACAGCATAGGCACACATCCTCTGACCAGAGACAGATGTGTTACTATATGTCTGAGTGTGTACATTTGGCAGACCAGTAGGTTGATGACCTAACCAAGGTCTAAACACCGGCGAGCTGATGTGCATGTAAGGGCATATGAGTAATACGATCTCTCAAAAGGGATCATACAAGTTCACTTATGAACCGGAAGACATGAACTCACTCTTGAGGTATTGGGACCGATCAAATTCCATGCATGGTCGTCGTGCTTTGGAAGCATGACAAGAATTTGAAGGTATGATATATGCTTTGGGAAAGCATATGATCGATACCAAATCCCAATGACCAAGATTGAGAAACTTGGTGATCAAACCCTGAAGAAGATAATGTAAAATTGATCTTCATCTTCAGGTTGATCATTGGTCTTCCAGTATGCAGGATGTGCAGATATTGGGAATATCTGAGGGTGATATAATCATAAACGATTGTATAACCATGACGCTTCCAGTCCGAGGGAGTGATGAAACAGGTCTAGATTTTAGTGACTCCTCTCAGTAGATAAGTAACTTGATCTTAGTACAAGTGTTGGACATTAATCTGAATGTGATTCAGATGCAATGAGAAGATTAAGTATACGGACTTGATTTAATCAAGCATCTGTGGGAGGTCCGTTAGATCTGGATTTGAGATGAGATCTCAACATCCAAGTCACTATACGTGGAACAATACAATCGCCCTGTCCTTATCTCCAAGTATCTGCGGAGAAGGCACATTATTCTTGAAGGAGTTCAAGAATAATTCCTATGATGAATTTTGTATCCAAGCAAGAAGGTCTTGATGATTAAGTGAGATTTAATTATCAAGTATAATATGAATAAGATTCATATTGTGAGAATGATTGTCCAAGATAATTAAATGGGATTTAATTATCAAGTATAATATGAATAAGATTCATATTATGAGAATGATTGTCCAAGATAATTAAATGAGATTTAATTATCAAGTCTAATATGAATAAGATTCATATTGTGAGAATGATTATCCAAGATAATTAAATGGGATTTAATTATCAAGGATAAGCAGATCGTGGATAGTGCTATCCACAATATCTGTGTATATTACAAATGTGATTTATAATATATATCAGAGAGAGAGAGAAATATTGTAAATAGAATTTTTTAAATATTAATGTGGATTGGATCTACTTTAGTTAATTAATTAGAAATGTAATTTACAAATTAGTTTGGGACGTGATTATGATTCACATATTTTTCAATGGCATGATTGAAATATTCACAAATTAATTTGGAATTAATTTGGTGGATATTATTACAATAAAAGTTATTGCAATTTTTTAAGAAATAATAAGATTAAATAAAAGGAGAAAAAATACCACCAAATAATAGGTGGCGTCACCTATGACTTAGTCATAGGTGACGCCCCCTAAAATTTAGGGTGGTTTGTTGCCTCTCTTTATTTGTTATCATATTATCTCTTAATAATTAATTTATGTTAATTAAATTTTTTTGATGATAATTCAACATATATTTAATTTAATATAAATTAATGTTGTTGGTTTTTAACTAACGACAATCATAGCCATTGGAGGGCTCTTGGATGACAATAGACGTTGGATCCATATGAGCCATGGATTGAGATCCATTGGATCCCAAACTAGTATATAAGGAGGGCAACCCTAGCCCTTGAAGGGTACATCAAGTAGATGCCTACTCTACTTCTCTCTCTCCCTCTCATTCTCATCCTCTCTCTCTCCCTCTCTACAAGGTGGCCGACCACCTTTGTTGAGAAAGAGAGAAGTTCTCGCCTTCGCCATTGACTACTCGAGGATCTCCTTCTTCTTTGGGCTTCTTGCTTTAGAGGAAGACTACGGATTTCGTTGGACGAAATCAGGAAATTCGAGGCTTGGATCTTCGTCGAGGATTGTGGGAGTCACGCGTCTCATCATCGCGCCCGCAAGTGTTGTCTCCGTGGATCGGACTTGAGACAAGAGGATCTCTTGCTTTAGAGATCTCATGATCGCAACCACGCTTCGAGAGGTATTCCTAATACTTTGTGGTTTGATGAAACGATCCAAGAGATGTTCTTGTGATCATGTGGTTTCATCATATGATTTAAAATTTTAAATTCCGCTACACCTTGCGACTAGTGCGAATAGTCGCCTCTATCGCATGAGATGTGATCGTCCCGCTTCCGTGATGTGCTTGAGGATTCTCAATATCCTGCAAGTGGTATCAGAGCCTTAGGTTGAAAAAGGTTTTGGATATGATCCATGAACCAAGGACGACTTGGGTTTGAAAGGGTCGCGAAAGTTTTAGCGCATTTGAATTTTCGCACCTCTGTCTAATTGATTTTTTTCGGCACTATTTAAATTGTTTAAACATGAAATATTCATATGAATTTTGTTCCCCATTAAATAAGGAAACCATAGGATCAGAGTTTACTAAATTTGGATTTAAGTTGCTCAAGATATGGCCTTTTGAATATGCATGTATTCACAGTTGCGGGAACTACAGAACAGAACGTGATTAATTTGTTAATTACGGTTTTGATATGCCTCGAAATGCATGAATTATCACTTGGGTCCTATTAAGAAATATTAGGAAACTGATTTTGCGAATTTTGGATTTAAATTGATCAAGATAAGTTAATTTTAGTATTAGGGGTCACTGCTGGAAATTGACAAAATTGATCTTGAACCTTGCGATAGTCATTCAAATATGTTGATGAAAAATAATTGTTAATTATCTGAAATTGTTTATTGATAAATATTTGTGAAATGTTTAAAGATGATAATCAATTCCTTGAATGACATCTCACTAATTATAATGATAAGATAGTTGATCTTGATCATTGGTTAATTTGAAATCATCAACAAACATTGTTTGCATACAAAGCCCTAGGTCATCCTACAATAGTTGTAGGACAACTTTTACATGCAAAACCCTCTTGCTTGAATAGGATTGGAGATTTGTTTAGCAAATCTCCTTATAATATAATCAAAATTGTTTTGATGTATATTATATGGTATAATTTCAGTTGAAAGACCGATGAGCATCTCAAAGTACATGATGATCTATCTGGCATTATCCTTTCCTGAGGTGGATATGGTGTCTAGTCGGAGATCGCTGGGGTAGAGGGTTGCAACGTATGTGGTCCGTCCCACTCTTGCTGGTTTGGTCATGACAACGGGTAGGGACTGGATAATGTCGGAGAAACCAAAGTGTATTTTTCTAATTATTAAAATTTGAAATAATACATACTTTGAGATTAACCTACTATTCAAGTAAAAATTCAAAGTTTGTTGATGGAAAATTGGATTGATAATTAATTTAATGTGATTAAATTAATTGTATTCTATTAAAACACTCTATTATGAATAGATGTGTATTTCCCTTGAAAGAATTAATTATGTGAATATGATTCATGATAATTAATTACAATTTGAATATGAGGTGGAGGATCACATAAGTGACATCCATGGTCTCCCGTCAAGGCAAAGAATTTCGTCGCCAAAAGTTTTGTATAGGAGACGCATGTCCGAAGTGACAGATCCTATATACAATTATTTGGATCGGGTTCTTTGCTTCTCGAAAGAGTAAGGCCGTATACGTAGTAAACCCAATATCGGGTCCTCATATTATTGGGGCGATATTGGATTGTGTATAGCGAGTATTAAGCCTGTTGACGGTTGGTTCAATTAATGATGGGTCAACATCACCTTAGGGGTGGTGGGCCCGGGTATTAAGAAAACTTTGAAATGTTCAAAGATTTCACAAATTTGATTTAGAACCAAAGTTTGAAGGAAGGTTAAATGAATTTGATCTAACCAAGGTAGCAAGTACCTATTAGATGAGTTCAAGGAATATCTTATGGAGATATGAATATCATTTCTATCTCAGTCCTCCTAACACACCTAAACTCAATGGAGTTGTAGGAAGATACAATTGGATCATGTGTGACATGATTTGATCAATGATGAATTTTAGCATAATTACCCCTTAGTTTCTAGGTATATATATGTAGTAGAGACTACAATATATATCCTTAATAAGGTTCCATGCATGTAAGCTGGAATCTAGCACTTGAGAGTGCTACTTCATTAGGAAAATAAAGGATGGTATTGGATACCTGCTTTATGACCCTGAGATTCTTAAAAGATCTCATCTCTGAGAATGTGATTCTTAGAGGATGACTCACTTGAGAATCAAGATGAAAATGAAGTGTAAGAACTCATTTAATCTTTAGAAGATAATGAGGCTCCTGAAATCGGGAACTAAAAGGACAATTAAAGATGAAACACTAATACTTCTTGAAATGAGTTTGAGGATGTATTCCATGTGTCAATTAAGTTTGACAATGATCGGACTTCATGTGATGAAGCTCTTGAGGATCATGACATGGAAAGATGGATATTAGCAATAAAGTCTAAAGTAGACTTCACATACAAGTGTTGTATATGGACCCTCGAGGATCCACCTATAAGGGTTATCCCCATTAAGGTGTAAATAAATCTTCAAGAGAAAGAGGGAACCTGATGAGAAGGTAGAGACTTCAAAGCACGGTTTGTAGCCATGAGTTACAAATCGGAAGAGAAGACATTGCTTGCAATGAGACTTGCTCTTTGGTAACCATGCTTAAAATCATCAGAATATTGCTGACCTTAGCTACACAACTTGATTATTGCATCTTCAAGATGTAAGTCAAGATTGCATTCCTCTAAGAATACCTCTTTGAGGATATTCACATGAAGTAGCCCCAGGGCTTCATTGTTGAGGAATGCAAGATGTGCTAGCTAAAGAACTCCATCTTTGGACTCAGATAAGCTTCTTGTAGTTGGAACATAAGACTTGATGAAATTATAATTGTTATGATTTCAAATAGAATCTTGATGAACCATGTGAAGCTTAGTGGAAGTGCCATTGTGTTCATCGTGCTAAATGTAGATAATATCCTAATCATTTGGAATGATATAAGGATGATAATAAGTGTTTTATGATCTGGTTATTACATACCTTGAGATATGATCTCAAGCCTCTTGGATCTTAGTTCTGAAGGTGTTCAGACGCAAAGAGAAAGAGGGTATTGGGACTATCACATTTGTAGTACACCTTGGACATGTCCCATTTTTCTGAAAATTCTAAGAAAGGCTTTCTTACCTAAGATTTGGTACTGACCTATCTAAAGGGATAACACCTCAAAGAGTTGAGGAAGTGAATGCTAGAACTGCTTGCACTCGTGCATCAGTTATGAGAATCTAAGTGTATGCTAGATGTGTACAAAAGTCAGATATCTGCCATGCAGTGGGAGTAGTAAACTGTTACTAATCCTACTATGGAGATAGAACACTTGATTGCAGTAATGGCAATATCTTCAAAGATGACAAGGCTTTAGAGATAGTGATATCTAAGTCTTATCTTCAAGAAATTAAGACTTTATAGATGGAGATCTAAAAGGTCTTAATTGCGAATATCTTAGGAGATAGAGATCTTCAGGGATAAGGGTATTCTGATAAGGATAATAGAAATTACAAACTGGTTATAATAATAATTTTTGAGATGTAGTGCCAAGGACACTATGACTGACAAGATTGAGTATTGGTTGCATTATATGCAACATTCGCATTAGATGCGAGCACTGTTACTGGGGATATGCAAGTGCCGTAAAAGGACTTGGCATAGTCTCGCGGGATCAGAGTGACTGATCAGCTTACCTAGCTGTTTTCTAGATAGCCTATGATTATCACATGAGTGTGGGTTTTAATGATTAGCCCATTAATGGCTCTTTGGGATAGTGGGAGATTGTTGGACATGCGATCCCACATCGAGCCATTATGCAATAAATGTTATTGCACATATCATTCCCTGATCTGAAATGAAGAATAAATAATTTGCATAATAGATCCCTCTGTACAATTAGGGTTATGTACCATGGCCATCTTGATGATCATATAGCTGTTGATTCATTAAATGAATCATAGAGGCGGGTGCTTGGATGAATATCTAAACAGTTAGATAGAGGACTCATCAAGCACCATCAAATGATTATTAAGAGATGATCTCAGCCTAAGTAGGAGATGGCAATCCTTTCTCACATAGGCTGATATCTTACCGACCTCTTGATGCAGGTCCTCTGCATGGGAATAGTGATTCGGAGGTGTAAGATTAGTTAGGTCAAAGGGTTGACTTAACGAGATCGAGATAACCTAAGTCCTATGTTGAATGATGTCACAACATAGGCACACATCCTCTGACCAGAGACAGATGTGTTACTATATGTCTGAGTGTGTACATTTGGCAGACCAGTAGGTTGATGACCTAACCAAGGTCTAAACACCGGCGAACTGGTGTACATGTAAGGGCATATGAGTAATACGATCTCTCAAAAGGGATCATACAGGTTCACTTATGAACTGGAAGACATGAGCTCACTCATGAGGTATTGGGACCGATCAAATTCCATGCATGGTCGTCGTGCTTTGGAAGCATGACAAGAATTTGAAGGTATGATATATGCTTTGGGAAAGCATATGATCGATACCAAATCCCAATGACCAAGATTGAGAAACTTGGTGATCAAACCCTGAAGAAGACAGTGTAAAATTGATCTTCATCTTCAGGTCGATCATTGGTCTTCCAGTATGCAGGATGTGCAGGTATTAGGAATACCTGAGGGTGATGTGATCATAAACGATTGTATAACCATGACGCTTCCAGTCCGAGGGAGTGATGAAACATGTCTGGATTTTAGTGACTCCTCTCAGTAGAGAAGTAACTTGATCTTAGTCCAAGTGTTGGACATTTATCTGAATGTGATTCAGATGCAATGAGAAGATTAAGTATACGAGCTTGATTTAATCAAGCATCTGTGGGAGGTCCGTTAGATATGGATTTGAGATGAGATCTCAGCATCCAAGTCACTATACGTGGAACAATACAATCGCCATGTCCTTATCTCCAAGTATCTGCGGAGAAGGCACATTATTCTTGAAGGAGTTCAAGAATAATTTCTATGATGAATTTTGTATCCAAGCAAGAAGGTCTTGATGATTAAATGAGATTTAATTATCAAGTATAATATGAATAAGATTCATATTGTGAGAATGATTGTCCAAGATAATTAAATGAGATTTAATTATTAAGTATAATATGAATAAGATTCATATTGTGAGAATGATTGTCCAAGATAATTAAATGAGATTTAATTATCAAGTATAATATGAATAAGATTCATATTGTGAGAATGATTATCCAAGATAATTAAATGGGATTTAATTATCAAGGATAAGCAGATAGTGGATAGTGTTATCCACAATATCTGTGTATATTATAAATTTGATTTATAATATATATCAGAGAGAGAGAAATATTATAAATAGCATTTGTTAATTATTAATGTGGATTGGATCTACATTAGTTAATTAATTAGAAATGCAATTTACAAATTAGTTTGGGATGTGAATATGATTCACATATTTTTCAATGGCATGATTGAAATATTCACAAATTAATTTAGAATTAATTTGGTGGATATTATTGCAATAAAAGTTATTGCAATTTATTAAGAAATAATAAGATTAAATAAAAGGAGAAAAAAATACCACCAAATAATAGGTGGCGTCACCTATGACTTAGTCATAGGTGACGCCCCCTAAAACTTAGGGTGGTTTGTTGCCTCTCTTTATTTGTTATCATATTATCTCTTAATAATAATTTATGTTATTTAAATTTTGTTGATAATATTCAACATATATTTAATTTAATATAAATTAATGTTGTTGGTTTTTAACCAACAACAATCATAGCCGTTGGATGGCTCTTGGATGACAATAGCCATTGGATCCATATATGCCATGGATTGAGATCCATTGGATCTCAAACTAGTATATAAGGAGGGCAACCCTATCCCTTGTAGGGTACATCAAGTAGACGCCTACTCTACTTCTCTCTCTCTCCCTCTCATTCTCGTCATCTCTCTCTCCCTCTCTACAAGGTGGCCGACCACCTTTGTTGAGAAAGAGAGAAGTTCTCACCTTCACCATCGACTACTCGAGGATCTCCTTCTTCTTTGAGGCTGCTTGCTCTAGAGGAAGACGACGAATTTTGTTGGACGAAATTAGGATATTCAAGGCTTGGATCTTCGTCGAGGATTGCGGGAGTCACACGTCTCATCATCGCGCTCGCAAGTGCTGTCTCCGTGGATCGGACTTGAGACAGGAGGATCTCTTGCTTTAGAGATCCCGTGATCATAACCACGCTTCGAGAGGTATTCCTAATACTTTGTGGTTTGATGAAACGATCCAAGAATGTTCTTGTGATCATGTGGTTTCATCATATGATTTAAAATTTTAAATTCCGCTGCACCTTGCGACTAGTGCGAATAGTCGCCCCGATCGCATGAGATGTGATCGTCACGCTTCTATGATGCGCTTGAGGATTCTCAATATCCTTCATTTGTATCGTCTGCTCCCTCGCTTGTCCCTCACCTTTTGATTTTCATCTCTATACTTAGGGATATTTTACCCTAAGTATAGGGGGGACAAACCGAGCCGTTAAGTATGTACATTCTCTTGACTTCGATCATCTTCGGTTTTGAGTCTGCTATCCTTAGGATCACTTGATCCTAAGAATAGAGGAGATGATCGACTTCTAAACTTTGTTCGTTATTTTTTATTTTTTTGAGTCATTGGAGTATATGACTCTTTTCACCAGCCTATACTTAGCCCAGGTTATGTCTTCTTTTGCCGCTTCTTTGGTCACTATGAGGACATAGTTCACGCTAAGTATGGGGGGTGTCGTATATATATGCTATATATATTTTAGAATCCATAACTCGTACTTTATTGTATTTTTAATAATATTGCTCTCTAAAAGTATGGGTGTATAGTTTGGATTTTTAAAAGCCACAAGAAAATCATAAAAATGTCTTATAAAAAATAGCTTAAAAATTGTATATAAAAATGTTGTAAAATTCTTTAATAAAATCCTTAAAATTTTGAAAATTAAATTCTTATAAAATCCTATATAAAAGCCGTATAATATTGTATATAAAATGTGTATAAAATCCTTTGTAAAATGTACAAAATACATGTAAAATCTGTGTAAATTGAATTAATCCACTAACTTTTTCAAAAAGACCCCAAAAAATTGAAAAGTTTTAAAATTCAATAAAAATCTGCAAAAGCCTTTAAAATTCACATAAAAAAAATTTAATCTAAAAAATTATCTCATTAAGAATTGTTGCATTCATTCACATTTTTCAAAACAAGGCTGATTGTAGAACCGAGTGGATCTAGTCCGAGAGATGGAGCTTGGTTTAGGCCTTAATCCACTTAATTCTAAAGGGACTTTATTAGGAACTGGAATTGAGACTCTTTAGATCTTTTAGACTTAATTCTTTGGGTTCTATGAAACCATGTTCGGAATTCAACTTGAAAGTACCTAAGTAGGACACCTGGTGTCATCCGTTTAACTCTTCTCCATTTGAACCAATTTTGAACTCATGCACTCTGGACTTAGCTCGACCTACATAGGGCTGTGAAGGGCAATCCATTTTTGTGGTATGTTTCCATCCTTGTCTAGCGGTAACGATGTCTTAAGACGGGGGAGATTGGGGTTGAAATAAAGCTTCAGATGAGGGAAGGATCTGCTGGCACAATTTTTTCTAAGATCCTAAAAAAATAGGCGGAATGAAAAAATTATATATCCGTCGGGGGCACAAAAGACCTATGTAGTGCAATAATTATCTCTACCAAAAAGAAGCCGAATACACCAAATACAAAATGACCACAATAGTCCGAGCCTCAGAAAAGCCTGCATGTTTAGTGGAGACTTGAGGAGATGTGATTACACTGATCACACTCCAGTTCTCTTCTCATTCTTCTATCTTCTCCCTGACTCGATTGTGGACACAACACGACGTGACCTCGGCAGGAAATACCTCCCTCCTCGAGGATTGAGTTGTTGGACAAGGGCCCAATGGGAGTGTATAACTGGATGGGTGGTTTCTTCGCTTCTCTAGAGCGGGAAGAGCTAAAACATTTCACACACAGTCAAGTTAATTTCAAAGCTGAAAAGTTTGCGTGATGAATAGGCGGATCTGAGCTGGCTGTTAAGGTGGACCTGGATAAGGATTTGTGGAACTTGAGGGCTATCGACGCTTAAATCCTAATTCTAATAGAGTCCCAACACACTATTAATTCAGAGGTCTAAATCTAAGCTTTGGATTTTGGGTGAAGTGATATTCGGTTTAAAGAAACAATCATGTTCTAAGTTCTTTTATTTTACTTTATCTTCTTTTTTTTGCTTGCACTTATTTATAGAATAAGTGTTTGCTAAAAGATTAGCAAAGGTAAAGTATATCCTCCGACCACCTTCACCGGAGCTTCCGCCCATTCACAATTTTTCTCATTTTAAAGATAATAAAATTGGCCGGAGACATCCACTTCGAGGATCAAATTCATTAGAGGGCCTTTGAGCGCACTTGGGAGCATATAGTGGGATCTGGAGGTTCATCTATAGCCAAACATCTTCCATACCTCCAGATCTTACTTCTTTCATCGTCGATTGCCATGGAGTAATTAGACCGAAAGAGGAGGACCGCAGGGAGTAGTAGCAGTATCTAACAGCTGATTTGGGCAAGTAACGAGTGAGATTTCCTCGCTCGAAGTTCGTCGGAGTCACCCTTCTTCCACGTTCATCTAGATAGCATCAACATCACTCGATCAAGAACAAGGGGCCCAGTTTCAATCGCAGCCGTTCGTTTTGCCTTAATTCTTCATCGTTGATTGAAGTTCCAGATCAGATCATCGTTGCTCAAGCTTGATTCATCTACAACCATCTGATCTGAGAGTCATCACATCATTGCCATCTAGAGCACCACATCATTAAAGGGTATATTTGCGCCAAAACCCCTAAAATTATTTAATTTGCAAATAAGTCCTTTTGGGCACGTATTTAACTGCTTTTAATTGAACAATTGCATTTTCTTCCATAGTATTTATTTTATTTGCATAAAGGTCCTGTTCGAAATGTGAAGTGTGACGTGCATGTGATATCTTGTGAAAAATGCAATGGAGACCAGCATGTTCTGTGTTATTTTTTAGACCCTAGACTTAAAATATTTATAATTTGGTCCTGTCCAGCAAGGCATACGTGCAACCGCATGCCTATTTGGGGAATTTTGCATAATTCACCCTGTAAGTGTCATATTTGTTATCATTTAGTCCACAAATATTAAATAATTGTATATATACCCATGTGCACATGCATTTATTTTGTATATTAAAAATCAAATAAAAATTAGCAAAATACCTCTAAAAATTCCATAAAAATCACCTTAGCTTCATGTTACATAGATCTTTCACCCATAAATTTTTGTTTTACATTTTTTTGTTATTATTATTTTTAAATATTCAAAAATAGTATAAAAAGTTCCTATTTGCATTTGAAAATCCATTTACAAAACTTTTTTTCTAAAAACTCTAAAAAAATTCCTTGTTGTTCATTTTTATTTAATTTTATTTCTATATAATTTTGGCATTTTTTCCTCATAAAAACCTTAAAAATCATAAAATACTCAAAAATATAAAAAATTCATAGAAATTCGTATAAAAATCCAAAAAATATAAAATACCTTTCTGGAAAGATAAAAAATTTCTTTCTTTCTGTATATATTTCATTAATTTTTTATTTTATTTGCTATTTTAAAAAACCAAAAAATATCTGCATTATGTTCTGTTTGCTTCATTTCATATTTTTTATTTATTTAAAATATTTAAAAAAATTCAGAAAATTATGGAAAATCACAAAAACATTTAAAAATTATCGTAAAACCAAAAAAAGATTATTTTCATTTTTATTAATTTCATCATTTTGTGAAAATTTTAAAGTTGCATTTCTCTTTCTCTCTTATTGAATTCTTTTATTTATTTTTATTTCCTTTTGCTTTATAAAATAAAAAAAACTTTTGCAAAATTAAAATAAAAAAACATAAAATCAATAAACCAAATAAAAATTATAAAATTAAAATCCATAAAAAAATAAAAAAAAATCAAAAATACAAAACCAAGCATAGTGTTCATAGAATCTCCTTCTTTATTTCATTGATTCTTTCATTGATTTAATAACCCTCAGGATTTTCATAGCCTCCCTGAGTTCGACCCTATATGTTATACAGGTAAATTCAATAACAAATTTTCTCTTGCTACATTTTCTCTATTTATTTTGGTTGAGAATCAAATAATTTTTGTTGAGGGATTATTAGGGTTTCAACAACATTGCAAGTTAATCTCATAAATTAAAACCCTGAAGAATTCTTGATTTAACACTCATATGAGCTACAACACTCATAATTTGAGATAATTAAGAAGTTTTATTGCAATGTTCTTATGAACATGAGAATAGCTTCAATAATTTGCAATCTCATTCCACAGTGATTTTCATATTTCTGATATCATGAGCATTCTATTGTATGTAAATGGGAGACTATATTGCAAGTCCCAACAATAGCAAATGTATTTATTTTGAAATCTTTTAGTTTGGATATGAGGAAGTGTAGTATAAATATATAAAAAATATTGGGTTAAAGTTTGTTGCAAAATCATGTTGGATCAATTACATGTGTATAAAAAATAAGATGCATCCATACTAGCTATAAAATACATTTTGAGTATTAGAATTAAGTTTTATAAAAATGTACTTTAAAATGGAAAATAAAATTGTATTCAAAAAAGTCAAAAATGAATAAACATAGAAATACCTTCGATTCAAACATCTGAATGCCTTCAACTTTAACATACTACATTCGAAGTCAAGAACATAAATAATAAAATACAACAAAGTAAATAAGAAAAGTTCAAGTTTATATCACTTTGAAAATGGCAATTTGGGTTGAACCAAAATACACGAACATATATAAAAATAGATGTATATATAGCAATTATTAAACACATTTTTCATGTATATGAGACTTTTGTATAGCTACCAAATATTAATGTCTATGTATGTATAAAATACAAGGTTATCTCTTAGAAACGTATTATGTATATCTATATATATATATATATATGTATGTACGTAGTTATGTATGTATAAATGTATGCATG
This sequence comes from Ottelia alismoides, assembly GCA_037367405.1. Taxonomy (NCBI): domain Eukaryota; kingdom Viridiplantae; phylum Streptophyta; class Magnoliopsida; order Alismatales; family Hydrocharitaceae; genus Ottelia; species Ottelia alismoides. The sequence goes on along the minus strand of JAZKJV010006154.1, from coordinate 212,090 downwards.
CATATATGTATTTTCTTATATATATGTACGTGTGCGTGTGTATGTTTATATAAATTACACCCATAATTATGAAATCATACACGTACGTATAAACAAAATTATTCAAGGAAGATAGATGTTATATTTAGGTACTTATTTATATACATATTCATACATATTTCTGCCCACATATTACAGTATGTAGATTTTGCATTGTTTAATTATATATATATAGTGAAAAGGGAAGCTATATATATATATAACTATATATATAGATTTTGCATTGTTTAATTATATATATATATATATTGTTTTGCATACACTATCAAATTTGTGATTGTGCATCTATAGTATGCATAAACTAAATATGTATTATGGCCTTAACAGTTAAATTAAAGTGCTTAATGATACTAAAATAGGTCATTGGTCGTAAATTTTAATCAAACTTGAAAATAATCAGTTCACTCCCGCAACTCAAATGAGATTGATACCATTTGGTCCTGTTTGGTTGGAGAATAGGTCCTGGAATAAGGGGCCAATTCTCCTCCCGACACGGTTCCCAGTGGTACGACTATTCCTCATTATTCCATATTATTTCACTCTTATTCATATCTTTAATCCCACCTTATCTATCTTTATTTATCCTTATTCTCCTTATTCCTATCCTCCAGTCAAACAAAGAATAGACCCTTATTCTCCTTATTTTCCATCCTTATTCCTGTTTATTCCCGAACCGAACGCAAAATCGAACCAATTTAGTACCAATCCAACCGATTCCAGGATTTACACTACGCATAGAGTAGATCCTCCCGGGGAGATCAGATAGAAACCCTGGTCAAGATCCATGGGGCGATCTGCAGAGGCATTAATGGGCCTCAACAAAGGGTGATGGCAACAGCTCTTCTCCTTTGGATTCCGCACCCCAACGCAGCGTCAAATCTGACGCCCTAAGCCCCTTAAAACCCCCTACTCTGATCCCCACTTTCACCCTCACCCCCTCCTTCAATTGCACTCCTTTTCCCTTTCTCCACTGGTCCGACCACAAAGGACCAAATCCTTTCAGGATCTTAAGTTGCCCGCACCTACCCCACCCTCTGCCATTTACCTTGCCCAGCATCCATCCCTCTACTCCCCCTAGTACTTTGCCTGACAGCCACGTCAGCCCTACTCCCTACATGAGAAATCTTGCATACTTACCCATTTTATATTACAAGTATGTGTAATCTGCTTTTTCATTCACTTTTTAATATTTGTTGCCATATAGCATAGTTGGAAGGAAGTGCGATTCTCTTCCTGGAGGACAATAGTTCATCTCCTGGCTTCGGGACCAATCAAACATTTGCAAATCAGGAGCATGCACGGAGATTTTTTATTTTTTTTTGATGAAACGGAAAATTTTTATTATCACCATCAGAATATAGACAATGCTAAAAAATGGCTAACTACCCTTGGGTTCCCATTACACATTCACACCTCCCCGGAGAAAGGACGATTAAATTATCTCATCTCTCACCAGAAGTTTTATACATTTTTTAGTAGGGTTTTTACTGTTTTCACATTATTATTTTTTCGAACTCGGGGTCCTTCAAAACACGAGTAACTGTACTTGTAATGTAATCTATTTTCGCAGGGATGTATGTAACAACAGTAGAGATATAAATGGATAACATCAATGCAATTCTCAGTTAATTGTATATGCATTATTTTACAGGGACGTAAGTGCAACAGCAGACATATACATGGAGAGTATCCATGTAATTAACCTGTCTATATACTAGTGTTCCCAGCCTTCTCTTTATAAACAGACATCAGTCCATCCCCACAGGCGACAGTTGCAACCCAATTCGTCCACCATGCTGTCGATTTCCTTCCCTATTGGCCTCTCCTTCACCGCCCCCCCTAAAGGGTAATGATGCCTTTGTTGTCCTAAGGAGGAATGTATCTATTCCCATTCTTCCCCTCCCACTTTGCTTTCCGCCAACTTCAGATTGTGGATCTCAAAGAAACTTTCATCCTTTTGGGATGCAGAACCCCCTGCATGGAACCATCATCACCTGGGCAACAGTTTCATTCCATCCCTTTTCGTGATCATCAAAGGCCTTGCGTGTGGAAACGAGGTCTCTCAGTGCAGCCAAGGATGACTTGCCGGCAAACAACATATACATCTATATGTATTTGCATCTTCCTTTTATACTTGGTTAGCCGGCAAGTCAGCTTTGACTACACTTTAACCTTGTTTTCTCATGCCAGACCTCCAATGATGATATCGCTGTACATCATGATCGTGCAGAGAGTGACTGTTTAGCCACTAGATCAATATTTAACTAAGTTTTTGACATCTGGTTATTTCTTAACTCTTCATTGAAGTCTCTGCAGGGAGAAACAGTTGGAGAATCGGGATTTACTACTGAGGAATCCAGAGGTATAACAATGTATGCGAACTCTCTGTTTCGATGCTCTTTCTTTGCAGGGACGATGTATCTAAACGGCATCTTGCTGCTTTGGGGGGCAATAAGGCAGCAGATGAGGTTTACACCCAAGCATTGTCTGCAACAGGATGTGCTAGAAAACTATTTCCCATGTACGTAATGCTGTGATATACATGTGCATGGCTTTAAATTTTTGTCATGGAGTTCAAGTTAAGAGGTCCACATGCTTATTGTCTAACGTCAAAACCTACTGTAATATGCATGTAACTGATGTGCTTGCCTGTCAGGTTGGAAGATACTTTCGTATATGTAACCACGAATTTATTTGTTTTTCTAGATCTCGAGATTAGTTTAAAAGGAGATCACCATCAGGCATCTAATAAAAAAGTCAAAAGTGGCAAGGTAAAGATAGTTACGAACATCCGGCGCCCCATGCTTCCGCTACAACAAAAGATTCTTGTGCCATAAGTTCCAGCGACGGAATTCCCTAAGAACCAACCTTTTTTTACCAACGAAATTTCTGTCGTCCAAATGTTCACATTCAAATTGGTGTTACACATGACCCTGAATAATACATTGACACTAAAATAATATGTTAACACAAGCTTGTTGCAATAAAATTATGACTAGTAAGCTTTTGGAAATGGATATCAGTGATGTTAATATCTAAAAACCCTGATTGATGTTTATTGTAATGCGCTTGAAAATTGGTCAGATCAGAACCACACGAAAGAATGTGACTTAAAACCAGTGACTTTTTTTTACTTGGGAAGCTAATGTTGAACTCGAGGAGGCGATATTTAGTTGGAGAAATACAACACAGGACGGTCAGACATTAATCTAATTTTCTGAAGATGATATATATTTTTGGTCTTTTTAGTTTTTGGATGCATAATAGAAAAAGTTGCTTGAAACTTGAGTTTACAGATATTTATGAGGGAATTGATTTGACAAATAAATCCAAGATTTAAAACCACTCCAAAAAATGGCAAACGTTTTTTTTTTGATTCAGAGAGACTAATTCTACCCTGAATAATTTTTAGATAATTCTATAAACAAATTAAATATCATTTATTAGAAAATAGGGGAAACGACATCATTTAACTTCAAAATACCTTGAAAATAAAAAATGTATATTGTTGCATATCGATATTTTTCCCATGTAGGGAATTTAAAATGCTACAAAAACTGCATCTATTTGGGTTTTAAGTATTTAATATGTAGCTAATTGAAAAACCATGCACCCGATCTGTCTTCTTCCTGTAAAGGAGAGGATAAAATTTCACGGTCGTTGTGTCGATTAGGTGAGTTTTACCAGAAAATTTAATTTTTATTTAATCTTTTTATTTTTATTTATACTCCTAAACTTTGATGTATAGCGATAAAGTACGAGAGTGTCGAACTCAGGGAGACAAACCCTTGAAACAAGGGTTGAACGGTAGACAATCAAGATTTTATGTGTTCTCTAATTTTATTTATTTTTAGAGATTTTTCTGTATTTTTATTTAATTTTTATGAATTCTATATTATTTTTGTGAATTTAAGTATTTTGTAGTTTTTATTATTTTAGAAAATATTTTGTAATTTTTATTTACTTTTTATTATTTAATTTTTATGTTTTAATTTGTTTGTCTGATTTTATGATTTTTAAGGAGTTTTTGATGTTTTTATGGATTTTATATTATTTTTAACTTTTGAAAATTAGATTTTTTTAATTGAAAACTGTGAGGAATTTTTTAAAGATTGAAAATGGATTAAAATATTTTTATTTGAATTTTATATTAAAGCAGGTGAAATTATCTTTAAAATGATATGTTTTGCGTTTTTAGGGGATTTTTATTTATTTAGTTATGATTTTTTGCAAGTTTTAATAAATTTAGTATTTTTATTTGATTTTAATATTTGATTTTTGTTTAGTTTTTGATTTAATATGTAAAATATATTAAATAATCTACTGGTAATTTTGTGGAATTTTAAGAGATGTTTTTATATTTTTATGATTTTTAAAGTTTGTTATATTTTTGCATTTTTAAAATGATTTATTAAAAATACAAAATGTTTTTATTTTCAAACTTTATTTACATTTTATATAGTGCAAAATGTGGTATTAATAAGTATTTTTATTTTTATTTTTATAATTTGTTTCTTTGATTTTTTATGTATTTATTATGGTATAGGTATTGTATACAGTGTAAAGGGGTATTGATGTAATTAAATGGGAATCTGGGGGTGCACATGTAAATCTGCAAGCTGTGGGGAGCTTCGTGCAAAAACCCCAGTTCTCACGTGCTGGATCACGTGACGGTTCCTGCTGCCAGAACCTGGATATATAATTAGCAGAGTTAACGAGGGATCTATCGCAAATATAACAAAGTTGCAGGTGCACTCACGTGTCTGCTCCGGGTATGGGACCTATTCATAACATTAGACAAGTTCGAGGGCACGATCGCAAAATTCCCAGAAGCACATGCTTGGGCACGTGGCTCTTCAGCACCTGGACCTGCTTGTACTTGTTCCAATCTCCGAGGGTGTATATGTAATTACGCCTAGATAATACATGCAGGCTCATGTGACTCGCACGAGACCGTGCTTGAGCGGTGGGGCGGTGAATCACCAGAGATTGAGATGTATGGTTGAGTTTGATGACGTCCGAAGCCCTGATAACAGGTCTGGCCACTAGGGAATGAGGTACAAAAATCAGGTCGTTGTGACCCAAGCAATCAGACCACGTATATCAAGAAAAATAACCACTCAGAAAATATCAAATCAATCAAAACAAAGAAGAGCGGTATAGCTAGAGGATTTAACCTGGTATAGCTCCCAGGGTCGAACACAAGGAGCACAGATTGGCCTTGCGGCCTACGATGTAGTCAGAAATCCAAGAGAGTCCTTTTTTTGGTTTTTATTTGTTTTTATATTTTTTTGGATTTTTTTTAAAAGATGAGAAAATGAGAGAAAGTAAATACAGGGCAACTTCAACAATTTATACTACACACAAAAATGAAGCAAAAATTCCAGAAAATTGGTTTTTATGTTTTAAATGTTTTTTACTGTTTTTGGTGAATTTTTGGGATTTTTCTAATGGGTAAATTATTTATTAAAAATCAAACAATGTGACAAAAATAGGGTACTGTCCAGCAAGGCTTAAGACCCAAAAATAAAATACTTTTGGATCTCAAAAAGCCCTAAAGGTAATTTTCCTATAATCTACAAAGAATAAGGAAAATTTAGGCACCCTAATTATTGTTTTTGGATTTTTAATTTATTTACTACAATTTTTATGAGTTTTTAGGGGTTTTTCAATTTTTAAGGTTTTTAGGTGATGAAAAGTAGCCAAAATTGGCTAGAAAATCAAACAACCAGTAAACAACAATATCTAATTTTTTTAGAATTTTTAGTGGAGTTTTTATATTTTTTTGGTAATTTTAAAGTCAATCAGTGGCGAAAAAGAGTGTTTTTGAATTTTTAAAAATAATAAATGGAATCAAAAATGTCCCCAAAAATCATAGAAATTCCCACACCATGGCAGGAGCCATGTGTCAAAATTTCATTGGATTTGGAGTTCGTTTGATATTTTATTCAAAAATAAAGGTGGGGCACTGTGCACAGGGACCTAAGTGCAAATACCCAAAAGTTCTGGGGTCCTGGTGCAAAATACCCAAGAAGTCACGTGCCAAGCACGTGCCTGGGGCACTCAAGGACCTAAATGTAATAAAAATAAGTTCCAAGGACCTCTTGATAACTCGTATCAAAAGTCCAGGGGCTTATACGCAATTTACCCAAAATAAAAACGCACATGCGCATATAAAGTGCTCACAGGGGTATATATGCAAATAAACAAAGCTTTTCACACATTCATTAACATTCCAGAACTACAGGGCTAAAGATGCAAAAATCCCAAAGTAACACGTGACGAAGCACGTGGTTCACTACTGGCAGGGGTATAATTGCAAATAAGATTAAGCGCGAGGGTCTCTATGCAAATATCCCAGAAAATAAACAACTGAATTAAAAATTACAGGACTAAAAAGAAATGGACAAACTACGAGGGGGCCCTATGATATTTACCCCTTTATTAATGAAGCGTTGGATGCGCGCCACGTGTAGATCGAACGGCTGCGGCTGGTGGGCGCTCCAGATGGCTCCTCCTCTGATCGGACGGTACTGGTAGCTCCAAGGATGGACGGCCAAGATCTGAACTGGAGCGAGGAGGACGATCGGACGGCGATGGAGGGTCCTCGAAGAACTGATGGCCGGCGAACTTCGCCGGCCTCGTGAAGGCGTCCCCTCTCTCCTCTGCTGCGCCTGAAGGTCGGAGAAGCTCCGGCGTGAAGTTCCGCAGCTGCTACTGGTCTCCGGTGGTCAAACCGAGCTCCGAGGAGCTCGAGCAAGGACGGCGGAGAAGAAGCTCCTGGCTTGAAGTTGGGGGGACCTCAGACGCCTCCCTTTGGACCTGCAAAAGAGTTCAGAAGCTTCACGGGTCGAGGGCAAAGTGCCTCGACCCAAGAAGGCGGGGTGAAGGTGGACGGTGCGGCGTGGCGAAAGAGCTCCGGCGAAGCGACGGCGAGGGAACTCGAATCCCAGATCCTGTGCGATCTGGGTTGTGCGAATGGGTGAAGAAGGTGCGTGGGAACACGGTGAAGGTGATGGTCGGGTCGGAAGGTCGAGATGATACGCGAGGTGGCCGGAATCAGCGAGATGCGTCGGAGATGTGATTTGGGCGTAATCTAAAATTAGAAGAAATTAGAAAGAGCTAAGGTTACCTGATGGATGCTGGAGACTGTGCTGGAGCGTGGCTATCTCCGGGTCGTAGCTTCGAAGGGCGTCAAGGCCTGAAGCTCGGTGCTCAACGCCGGCGGCGGAGCAAGGACGGCGAAGTACGCCGGATCAAAGGATACGCCTCCTCACCTCACTGCAACAAGGGCTGACGCTCGCTGTCACTCTTGCGGAGCCGATGGAGGTCACGGGGAAGAAGGAGAGGGTCCAAAGATGGCGCGCGAAGGCGGCGGAGATGATGGTTATATAGAGTGACAGGGGCGTTTAGGGTTGAGGGCTGACAGCAAAGGAAGGCGTGGATTTGATGGCAAAGGATCCGGCGAGGATGAGGGATGATTGGCGAAGAATCCGAGCACGGGGGATGCGTGGGGGACAGCCTGGAGTCGCGTGGGAAAATCGGCGAAGGAGGCGCGGCGCGCGACTTCCAGAAAAGGAAGGAGTCCGCGGGGGAGTTGACCGGGGTCAACATTCCCCCGTGGACCAATCAGGAGCGGCCACGTGTGCTCGGATTTTGTTTATTTATTTTAGGGCAAAAATAGGCCGAATTAAATAAAACTCAAAACATGAAATATTTTTCTTTTATTTTTTTCTATTTTTTGGTGATTTTTAATTAATTTTTGGAAATAAAAATAGGGTAGCTCTATATATAGGTATATGTACACTATATGAATTTTTATTTTTGATTTTTTATTTGTTCTTTTTATGTGTTTTTATGCTCATTTTGTATTTTATTTATTTACAACATGAAATATGGAATAAAAGAATATTTTTATTTTATTTTTATCACTTATATACAAGGGTGAAATAAATGATTGAATACATATATATACATGGTATTTATACAATGTATTTTTGTATTTTTAATTTTGTAATTTTTATTTGATTTTTGTTTTGTTTCTTTTTATTTGTTTTATTTACAAAATGTGCCATAGAATATTTACAAAAAGTTCTGAAAATAATTTCATTTATTTATAGGGTTAAATAAATACAAAGGTGTGGTGGTCTATACACATGGTGAAGGTATTTTTGACTTTTTGATTTTTATCTTTTTATTTTGTTTTTAATAGCTTTTTAAATATACACAATATAGACAAGGATATTTACAACATATTTTTGGGTGAGGAAAATATATAGTTTTATTTACAAGAGTATATACACATATGTGAGCCCTATCTCCCTCTACTTTGACTTTTATGCGGTCAGGCCCATGCTGAGCCCTCCCTTGGGTTAGGTTGCTCAATATTTATTCTAAATATTTCCCTCTTTTTCTTTTTGCTCTTTATTCTTTTATTTTGTGCACAAAAACATGCTAATTATAGGATTTTACACAATGCATGCTTCTGGTAATTATTTGTATTTACACATATCTACATGTATTTGCAAAGGTTTTTGTAGCTAAAATAATAGAATAAAGAGTGATGAATGGGTATTCATCACCCCCTATGCTTTAACTTTGCTAGTCCCTTAGCAAACACTTATTGAAAAAGAAGTGAAAAAGAAAGAAAAAGAAAAAGAAAAAGAGGATGTACATGGATCAAGGTTGACTTATTAAATTTTCCTTTATTAAATTGAAGTATGGAGCTTGATCAGATCTTTGGATTATTAATGTGTCGGAACCTTATTTGGACTTAAGCCTAAAACTCAACAGCCTCCAAGTTCCACCAGTCTATGGACAAGACTCCTCAATAAACCAAATCAGAACAAGTCTACATACACAAACTCTAATGACCATGAATCTTTCCATGCAGTGTAAGTGATATGTGGCTCCCCACCTCAGAAGTAACAAAGAAACAACCTCCCTCAACCTGGTAACTCTAATGCCTCAGTCTAGCAACTCTTTCCTCGAGAAGCGGGGTATTCCCTTCTAAGTTCAAGTGCAACCGGCTCAAGAAGAGGGGGTAGAAGTATAGAGTTTTGGAAGCTTAGCCAGTGTAGCTAAATCTCCCGCTGCAAGCTTCATGAGATGTAACATGATACCATAAGCTTTTGCTTTTCACTCCGGTGGGGTTATTAAATTTTCAATCCGACCCACCACTTTTTTGGAGTTCTTTTTGCATTTTTTTTTTTAAGACTTCTGTACACATATCTACATGGTGCAGCATATATAAGAAATTTCTCCTTGAGCCAGTAGACTATCCCTCTTTTGAAGCTTTATTGCAACCCACAGCTTCTGTCTTTAGTTTTCAACACCACTAGACCAAGTTGAGGTGCACTTCCTTCACTATAAGAAGAGGAGAGGTTCCGCCTAGAAGTACTACCCTCATATGCTACCCCAAGCCAAAGGAAACTGCCTCCTCACCACCTCATCCATGGAGAGCCATGTGTAAAGTGCAGGTGCAAGTTAAGCCATTGTCTCTGAGAGTCATGCGTGTGTTGTTAAGTGCTCTACTTAGGCTCATCAAGATGACATATGCTCATAGCCTAGCGGACTCAAAGAATTAAGTCCTTATGGACCTGAAAAGCCTTAACCCTAAGTCCTATAAGGTTCCTCTTGAAGTTAAGTGGATTAAGATCTTATTCAAGCTCCATTTCTCAATTTAATTCCAGGCTTAGTTTAAATGTCAACTCTCATCCAGGAAGAACTATATACATATATGTACAAAAGATGCTATTTACAAATATTTTACAATCATGCAAAATTTTTGAAAAATGTTTTGAAATCATGAATGAATGATGCATGAAGTGCAAGTTTTGCAAAAAGATATTTACACACATTTACACAAGATTTTTGCAAACTTTTGATTTTCAAAACATTTGAAAAAATTTTGTACTATATACATAATTTTGATACAAAAATATTTACACAAACTTTACACAAAAGATTTTGGAAATCATTTTTACAAAAATACTTTGTACACTAGCTATGAATGTGCAAGAATAAAAGAGGTTTATGTACATGAAAAATTTTTAATTTTTGTGATTTTTAGCCATTTTATTTATTAACACACTCACACAAAGTACGAGTTATGGCTAAAGTGTATATGAAATATATACACACCCCCCCTATACTTAGCTCGAACGATGTCCTCAGAGTGATCAAGAGCGATGAAGAAGACATAACTCGTGCTTAGTAAAAGGGAAGTGAAAAGGAATGGCTAAGTACAGGAACGAACAAATGAATAGAATGAGAGGAACTCGGTGGTCTCCCCCTATACTTAGGATTAACTAATCCTAAGTATAGAAAGCTGTACATGAAGGGAAAGCCGAGTGAAGAATATACAGAATCTGCCCCCCCTATACTTAGGGTAAAATATCCCTAAGTATAGGCAGCAAAAACAAGAGCAGAAAGAATGAAAAGAATACTCGCAGGTCCGACATCCCCCCTATACTTAGGGTGAAGTACACCCTAAGTATAGCATAATCATAAGATGAGAGACGGGATGTGGGACTAAAGAATAGAATGATATGGACAACTGGATCTATACAGGCAGATGAACAGTGAAAATCAGGCGTGAGATGTAAAAGATGTGAGTCAAAAGACCACATCTCACGCAAAATGAATAGCAGCAATAATAACGTCCCGCGGCTCATGATCTAGAAATGGTTTGAGCCGCTGGCCGTTCACTCGGAAGGTACTCTCAGAAGATAACTCGGATATGTCAATGCTACCGTTATCGTGTACCTTTCTGACCAAATAGGGTCCTTTCCATTTGCTCTGTAGCTTCCCTGGAAATAATCTAAGCCTTGCATCAAACAGCCATACTTTCTGTCCAATCTCAAAATGCTTGTGGCTGATATGAGAATCATGCCACTCTTTGACTTTCTCCTTATACTGTAGGCTGTTTGAGAATGCTGCATCTCTAAGCTCTTCCAAGGCAGCTAACTCTGCCCTCCTTTGGTCTCCTATACCATTTGGATCCATCAATATGTCTGTAACTGCCCAAAGTGACTTGTGCCTCAGCTCAACAGGCAGGTGACAGGGCTTGCCATACACGAGGCGAAAGGGAGATGTACCCAATGGAGTCTTGAAAGATGTCCGATATGCCCACAAGACCGAGTCCAAAAGCTGTGACCAATTCTTTCGGTCAGGGCGGACGACTTTCTGCAAAATGTTCTTGATCTCCCTATTCGACACCTCAGCTAGACCATTTGTCTGTGGATGGTATGGTGTAGCAACACGATGGTCTATGCCGAACTCTCTAGCAAGTGCCTTCACCTGGTCGTTGATGAAATGAGATCCCCCATCAGAAATCAGAACTCGTGGAACCCCAAACCGCATGATTATGTGCTTCTTCAAAAATCTGCAAACTGTCTTTGCATCTGCGGCTCGGGCGGGGATAGCCTCAACCCAACGACTAACATAATCTACGGCCAACAGAATGTACTCAAATCCCTGACTCTTAGGGAATGGACCCATGAAATCGATGCCCCATGCGTCAAAAACCTCACAGAAGTGAATGGGCTGCATCGGCATCATATCACGTTGTCCACAAGTGCCCATCCTCTGACAGTCAGTACACCTCTTCACGAACTCATCAGAGTCCTTGAAGAGTGTAGGCCACCACAAACCGGATTGGAGCACTTTCTGTGCCGTTCTCCTCCCAGAATGATGTCCTCCTGCCTCAAGCTTGTGGCAGTAAGTGAGGACACTATGATGCTCCTCCTGAGGAATACACCGACGCCAGATGCTATCCCCTCCTTCGTGGTAAAGGATGGGATCCTCCCAGTGGTAGGACTTGGCCTTCGCAAGGAAGGTCTCAATCCTCTGCTTGGGCCAATCTTGTGGGACTTTCCCAGCAACGAGAAAGTTCACAATATCGGCATACCATGGGAGTGAGGCGATAGCAAGGATCGCCTCATCTGGTAAGGTATCACAAATGGGATCAATCTGCTCAGAATCCTCAGGCTGCTCTAATCGGGATAAATGATCCGCCACCACATTCTTGACTCCAGGTTTATCCTTGATCTCAATGTCGAACTCCTGGAGTAGAAGGATCCATCTAGTAAGTCTGGCCTTGGCATCCTTCTTTGACATGAGGTACCTGATAGCGGTGTGATCTGTGTACAAGGTCACTCTAGATCCAATGATATATGATCTGAATTTATCTAGGGCAAACACTACTGCTAGCATTTCCTTCTCTGTGACCGTGTAATTCCGCTGGGCGGAATCCAGTGTGCGGCTAGCATAGTGTATCGCAAATGGTACTCCATCCCTCCTCTGTCCTAGCACGGCCCCTACGGCAAAATCAGAGGCGTCCGTCATGATCTCGAATGGGAGAGACCAATCGGGTGGCTGAAGGACAGGAGCCTCAATAACACATTGCTGGAGAGTCTCGAAGGACGAAAGACACTTGTCATCAACAAGGAACTCGGTGTCTTTCGTCAAGAGATCAGTCAACGGTCGGGCAATCTTGCTGAAATCATGAATGAATCTCCTGTAAAAACCAACGTGCCCCAGAAATGACCGTAACTGCTTCAGATTAGACGGCGGTGTGAGTTTCCTAATGACATCGACCTTGGCCGGATCAACCTCCATGCCTCTGTTGGAGATGATGTGGCCAAGCACCGTCCCTTGAGTCACCATGAAGTGACTCTTCTCCCAAGATAGAACCAACCGGGTAGCAATACATCGCTGAAGCACTCGGTCTAGGCAGTCAAGACAGGAATCGAATCCGTCGCCGTAAACCGAGAAGTCGTCCATGAAGACCTCTAAACACTCCCCTACCATGTCCGAAAATATCGACAGCATGCATCTCTGAAAAGTCGCAGGGGCGTTACATAGCCCGAATGGCATGCGTCGAAAGGCGTAAGTACCGAAGGGACAGGTAAAGGTGGTCTTCTCCTGATCCTCAGGAGCGATGGCTACCTGGTTGTAGCCTGAGTACCCATCTAAGAAGCAATAATGGCTCTTCCCTGCCAGTCTCTCAATGATCTGATCTATAAAGGGCAGGGGGAAATGGTCCTTCTTGGTGGCCTGGTTGAGTCTCCTGTAGTCAACGCAGACCCGCCAAGAGGTGGGTACTCGTGTAGCGATCTCTTCTCCCGACTCACTGATCACAGTCGTGATGCCCGTCTTCTTGGGCACCACATGCAAGGGGCTCACCCACTTGGAGTCGGAAATGGGATAAATAAAATCTGCACTCCACCATTTTGATATTTCCTTCATGACAACCTCTCTTAGGTTGGGGTTCAGTCGTCGCTGGAACTCACGTGACGGCTTTGCCCCTTCCTCAAGATAGATATGGTGGGAGCACAACGAGGGACTAATCCCATGGAGATCTGCTACGCTCCATCCGATTGCCTTGCGGTTCTTTTCAAGAACCTCCATCAGACGGGATTCTTGCTCTCCAGTTAGATCAGCAGAGATGATGACTGGGTACATCTCAGACTTTCCCGCAAGGAATCTATACGTCAGCGAAGTAGGGAGCGGCTTTAGCTCTGGACAGCTGGGTGCTGGCAAATCTGGCTTCTGAAGAAGATGTGTGTATGCGGACAATTCTGCCAAATTTGCCTGGGAAAATGATAATGAACTCTCACAAACTGGATCTGGAGAAGGCGGGTCCTCTGCATTGTCTCTGATCTGCTCTGCCTCTACCTCCTCCTCATCTATAGGCTCAGGTGGATCCAGATCTGGCATCTGATCATCACAATCTGCCCAATCAGATTCGGAATCCGAGGGATCTATATCAGACTCGGTGGCATCAGTACCACCGGAGAACAGGGTGGCATCAACACCACCATATAGCAGGGTGGCCTCAGTACCACCATCACTGGAAATCGTGTCGCGATCAAGGTCCGACTCTGCTGACTCAATAGTATCCTGAACCAAGGCTGTGCTCTCCAGACTATCCTCTGCTATCATCTCTGCATCAGCCGTATCTGAATATGAGAGGATGGTCTGTGCTACAGGATCTGCCCAAATTGCCTCATCATCTGTGATCACAAAATCACAGTCCTGGTGGATGTCTGGCTCTACGTCTGTCAGCTGCTCTGAATCTGTACTGCCATGTGAGCGGGATCTAGCTCTGGCTCTGTGGTCCTTAACCGTCTCTATTTGTATACTCTCGCCCTGGACGCGAAAGAATACCCTCCCACTGTCATGGTCAGTCACCGCTTTGGCTGTGGCCAAGAACGGGCGACCGAGGATGATGGGGGAATCGGTCAACGAATCAGGGGTCTCCATGTCCAGCACTACGAAGTCCACGGGGAATTGCAAACCCTGAATCGTGACAACAACGTCTCGCAACAACCCCTTTGGCCTCTTGACAGACCGATCAGCAAACTGAAGGTATGTCCTGCTCTGTACAAGAGTGCCCAACTCTAAGTGGTCGAGAAGGGCTGCCGGAAGAAGGTTGATCGACGATCCGCTATCTAAGAGAGTACGGTCGAACCTCTGCTCACTAATCTGACATCTGACATACGGGGCCCCTAAATCTGGCCTCTTAGTCGGCAGATGGTTCTGGATCGCGTAACACGTGGCTTTGGTCAACACATGAATTTCTGCGGTCTTGTTCCTCTTCGTCCTTCTGACTGTGGTCTTATCTCTCAAGGATCGCTGAAGAAGAGGGATGTGTTGCAAAGCCTCATTGAGGGTCAGCTGGATGTGAAATCGGTCTATCATGCTTTGGCTGAACTCCTCCTGCTCTCTTTTTTTTGGATCTTTTTCTTTTTTCTTCCCTTTCCCTAACTCAAGGGCTCTAGGAAAGGGGATCACAGGGTCCTTCTCAGATGAAGGACTAGGAATAGGCCTAGACAGTCCAATGACTGGATCCTCACAAACATCATTCACCACAGTGGGATCAGAATAAACTAAACCTTTTCCTTTATTCAAGTGAGAGTTCTGAGATACAATAATACGAGGAAAGACAACATTTCTATCAGACAAAATGTTGGTGGCATCGGTACCACCTCTAGCTGGCTCTACAACTAGACGTCTTGCGGCCTCAGTACCGCGGGCTGGCTCGGCTCTGCTGGTGGCGTCAGTACCACCTCCTCTATGTGGTGAAATGGCGACCTCAGTACCGCCGGTGGAATCAACATCTCTGGTGGCATCAGTACCACCGTCATCATGATGTGCGGCTTCAGTACCGCTCTCCTCCTCCTCATCTGGCGCTCTAGATGGATCCTCGCTTGGTCGCTCAGATGAGGCGCCGCCTGCTGGTCTTCTACCGCTCCTAAGTGTGACAAAATCAGCATCAAATAAATCCGAAGATGTATCATCAAATGGATCACTAGGAGTGGTAAATTCAGTGTGAACTACCTGCTCAGATTTCCTCTTCAGGCTATTCGGATTCGGCTCGATCTGTGCAGGGATGGCGGCCTTCCCTCTCATCAAATCCCGCATCTCCTGGCGGAACTCGTCCATCTCCCGTCTAAATGTAGCCTGCTGCTCTGTGAAGAGGCGAGCTAGATCATCCGTGGCGGGGCTCTCATGGGAGCCCGACGGGTGGCCTCTCTGATAATGAGGCTGTTGGACCTGGTGCTGCTGTGGCTGAGAGGGGTAAGAGGAATGATGCTGCTGCTGGTGAGCCTGCTGCTCACGTCTCCAAGTCTGTCCCTGCTGCTGATAGGGACGAGGTACGAAGGATGATGGCTGATGTGGCTGATATGCAGGGGGCTGCTGGTGATCTCTCTGCTGGGGGTACTGCCCTCCCTGACCGGCTGGCTGCTGCTGGGGTTGGTTGCCCCCATTCCCCCACCTGAATCCGGGATGGTCTCGTCGGATTCCAGGTTGAGGACGGTCATACCAAATCCCGTTGACATCCATCAACGGCTCTGCATCGTATGGGGCTGGTGGGAGTACATCCAGAGGCTGATCCGGCTGATATACCACCATCTGTAAGTCTGGAGATGGTGGTGACTGGTAAGAGGGCTGCTGCTGCTGGTACGGCTCCGCCTGTACAAGGTGAACTTGTCTAGGCTGCTGTAAAGAGCTGGAGCGCTGGGACGAGCTGCGGCTGCCACCGGAATCGCCTCGCGACAGAAGACGGGGCTGAGGAGCCGTCTGTGCCTCCTGAAGACACAAGAGCTGGGTCTTCATGTCGCTCAGAGTTTGTGCCATTTGCTCCATCTGAGTTATGCCCTGGCACTGCTTCTTCTCTATTATCTCCATGCGGTCCAACTTCTCGCTGATAATCCCCATGTCCGCAAGTGGCCGACTCTGCCTGTGCGGCCGTAACTGTGGACGAACTGGATGGACCTGCATCAACCCGTGCTATCCGCTGATACTGCACGGATCCTGGCGGCTGCTGAGATCTCTGAGTGTACAACCGAGTCTGGGACATCACCATGTAATTTTCTGCCATCTCCTCATAGATGGCCCAGACTTGGTTGTGGTCCTTGGCAAAGTAGGACCCACCGCAAGAAGCATTCACCAGACCCTGAAGCTCTGGTGTCATCCCACTGAAGAAGCTCTGAACTAGGTTCGGCTTCGAGATGTCGTGGTGTGGGCATCTATCCAGAAGCTCTCTGAACCTCTCCCATGCTTCGTGAAATTGCTCATTGGGGAGCATGGAGAAGTTGTTGATCAGGGCCCTCGCTGCATTCGTCCGCCCGAGTGGATAGTACTTGTTCAAGTACTCGGTGCGGAGCTGATCCCAGGTGTAAACAAACTTCCCTAGATGTTTCAGCCAGGCGGCTGCTCTATCTGCCAGTGAAAAAGGGAAGGCCATCATTCGAATCGTATCTTGGTCCACATGACGGTCGTGGACAGTACTGCAGATCATCAGAAACTCCTGGAGATGGAGATGGGGTTCCTCAGTGGCAAGCCCGTGAAAGTGAGGGAGCATCTGCAGGGTGTTCGGAGGGAACTTGAAATCCCCCACGATAGCAGGTACCACCACCCAATGATGCATCAGTGTAGATCCGGGGTTGTGAAGCTCCCGCATCGTTCTCGGTGGTCCTCCTCCGGCGGCGGCTGCCGCTGCGGCAGCTGCTGCTGCGGCTGCTGCCTCTGCATCAGCGTCAGGAATGTCCTCGGGCTCGCTCGGCTCATCTCGCTCTCTTCGGAGTCGCTCCATCTCCCTCCTCATCTCTATCATGAATGCCCCCTGATCGCGTAACTGCTGCTGAACCGTCTCTAATGATGCGATCAGGGTGGAGTTGATCGCTCCCTGGTCTAAGACAAAATGTTCGGGCTGGCGATCGTCTGAACTGCCGGCTCCGGCCATAGTGACGTCTGCAAAATCAGATGAGCCCAACTCAGGTTCTGTCAAATCAATTCGTCTTTCCTCGGGCTCATGTCTCTCAGTGGCAAAAGAAAGGGGGTCGAGGGGGAACAGGGTGGAATCGTACTCGGGCCCGGAGAGCTGGTCTCGACTCTCACGGGCCAACCTAGATGATGGAGTAGCCGCGCCTGAAAGCGGTGCAGCCAGAGGCTGCCTAAGAGATCGTCTACCCATCATCTTGATCTGGCGAGTAAGGCGGATGGGATCTGGAGAAAATATGATCGCAAAGCAAACCCCTTGTTCACCAAGTCAACACAATCTGAAGACCGTGAAAGCTCGGTCAATTTATCTTGTCAATTTTATTTGGTGAACACACAAGATATCAGAGCGATTACGTGACCTGCTGGGATACCCGATACTCTCTCAACCGACTGTCCCGCACAGACGAGTCGGTAATCAGTCGAGATGAGCACCGGAGGGCTTTACCTAGTGTTCGGGTCACTCTCTCGCACAATCAAACCAAACAATGAGGGGGTTGCTCTCCCCAAGACAAATTTTTAATGTGAGTGTCTTTTAGGGTCAATAATGTTATCCAGTCCCAATTTTTATTGTTTTTCTTTTTTAATTTTTTTTTTTCAAAATAAATACAAGCGGCCTAACGGTTTTTCCGATTCTCCTGATGATTAAGCCAAACACAGGGGGAGAAGACGAAAAAGCCGATGCGCGAGAAAATCGATGATGCATGCAGAGAAAGAAATGCGTACCTTGTCCCCAGCACTCTACATGCAAGTGATCCGCGCAGAATTTAAATACAGAATTAAACTACCTGAATGATGCAACGAGGAAAAATCGAGTCCTAGATGAGCAACTTCTATTGATCGCGAAGAACAATAGTTAGTCAACGGAATCGAGTCCGGAGTCCGATCTTGGGAATCACTCGGTGCCCGCCACAACGGGTCCTGCCAGCGCTGTATGTGACTCCTCACGGCACGTGGTCTCAAATCCAATTAAACTAACTTTTTTCAGTGAATTTTATCAAGGTCCACTTACGTTCTATAGGAACAGATATTTCTATTAAGTGTTGGGCCTTAGATATCTACGTCACAATCAACCAAAAATTCCTAAATCTAGGGGCTCGAGAAAACCGCGTAAACACCGGAAAAGGCAGCTAGCTATCAAAACCACGATAAAAGCCGCGAAAATCAAATGGGTCCCCCGAGCACACCGGTACTCGGCGAAACAGACCCGCTAAGTTTACAAGTGTCCACAGTTCAGAGTCTAAATTATTACATCAAGTTTTGTTCTCTCTCTCTCTCTAAATAGAAAATCTCTTCTACTCTCTCTCTCTTCCTGCTCTTCTTCCCGTGCGGGTCCTCAACAAGTGTACTCCAAGTTCTCAAAGCAGTACCTCGCACAAAAATCCAAGAGAGAGAGTGTCAGAAAACAGTTATAATATAGAGAGATAAAAATACAAAATGACTACAAAGCCGTGCTCCCCGGCAACGGCGCCATTCTGATAACAGGTCTGGCCACTAGGGAATGAGGTACAAAAATCAGGTCGTTGTGACCCAAGCAATCAGACCACGTATATCAAGAAAAATAACCACTCAGAAAATATCAAATCAATCAAAACAAAGAAGAGCGGTATAGCTAGAGGATTTAACCTGGTATAGCTCCCAGGGTCGAACACAAGGAGCACAGATTGGCCTTGCGGCCTACGATGTAGTCAGAAATCCAAGAGAGTCCTTTTTTGGTTTTTATTTGTTTTTATATTTTTTTGGATTTTTTTTGAAAGATGAGAAAATGAGAGAAAGTAAATACAGGGCAACTTCAACAATTTATACTACACACAAAAATGAAGCAAAAATTCCAGAAAATTGGTTTTTATGTTTTAAATGTTTTTTACTGTTTTTGGTGAATTTTTGGGATTTTTCTAATGGGTAAATTATTTATTAAAAATCAAACAATGTGACAAAAATAGGGTACTGTCCAGCAAGGCTTAAGACCCAAAAATAAAATACTTTTGGATCTCAAAAAGCCCTAAAGGTAATTTTCCTATAATCTACAAAGAATAAGGAAAATTTAGGCACCCTAATTATTGTTTTTGGATTTTTAATTTATTTACTACAATTTTTATGAGTTTTTAGGGGTTTTTCAATTTTTAAGGTTTTTAGGTGATGAAAAGTAGCCAAAATTGGCTAGAAAATCAAACAACCAGTAAACAACAATATCTAATTTTTTTAGAATTTTTAGTGGAGTTTTTATATTTTTTTGGTAATTTTAAAGTCAATCAGTGGCGAAAAAGAGTGTTTTTGAATTTTTAAAAATAATAAATGGAATCAAAAATGTCCCCAAAAATCATAGAAATTCCCACACCATGGCAGGAGCCATGTGTCAAAATTTCATTGGATTTGGAGTTCGTTTGATATTTTATTCAAAAATAAAGGTGGGGCACTGTGCACAGGGACCTAAGTGCAAATACCCAAAAGTTCTGGGGTCCTGGTGCAAAATACCCAAGAAGTCACGTGCCAAGCACGTGCCTGGGGCACTCAAGGACCTAAATGTAATAAAAATAAGTTCCAAGGACCTCTTGATAACTCGTATCAAAAGTCCAGGGGCTTATACGCAATTTACCCAAAATAAAAACGCACATGCGCATATAAAGTGCTCACAGGGGTATATATGCAAATAAACAAAGCTTTTCACACATTCATTAACATTCCAGAACTACAGGGCTAAAGATGCAAAAATCCCAAAGTAACACGTGACGAAGCACGTGGTTCACTACTGGCAGGGGTATAATTGCAAATAAGATTAAGCGCGAGGGTCTCTATGCAAATATCCCAGAAAATAAACAACTGAATTAAAAATTACAGGACTAAAAAGAAATGGACAAACTACGAGGGGGCCCTATGATATTTACCCCTTTATTAATGAAGCGTTGGATGCGCGCCACGTGTAGATCGAACGGCTGCGGCTGGTGGGCGCTCCAGATGGCTCCTCCTCTGATCGGACGGTACTGGTAGCTCCAAGGATGGACGGCCAAGATCTGAACTGGAGCGAGGAGGACGATCGGACGGCGATGGAGGGTCCTCGAAGAACTGATGGCCGGCGAACTTCGCCGGCCTCGTGAAGGCGTCCCCTCTCTCCTCTGCTGCGCCTGAAGGTCGGAGAAGCTCCGGCGTGAAGTTCCGCAGCTGCTACTGGTCTCCGGTGGTCAAACCGAGCTCCGAGGAGCTCGAGCAAGGACGGCGGAGAAGAAGCTCCTGGCTTGAAGTTGGGGGGACCTCAGACGCCTCCCTTTGGACCTGCAAAAGAGTTCAGAAGCTTCACGGGTCGAGGGCAAAGTGCCTCGACCCAAGAAGGCGGGTGAAGGTGGACGGTGCGGCGTGGCGAAAGAGCTCCGGCGAAGCGACGGCGAGGGAACTCGAATCCCAGATCCTGTGCGATCTGGGTTGTGCGAATGGGTGAAGAAGGTGCGTGGGAACACGGTGAAGGTGATGGTCGGGTCGGAAGGTCGAGATGATACGCGAGGTGGCCGGAATCAGCGAGATGCGTCGGAGATGTGATTTGGGCGTAATCTAAAATTAGAAGAAATTAGAAAGAGCTAAGGTTACCTGATGGATGCTGGAGACTGTGCTGGAGCGTGGCTATCTCCGGGTCGTAGCTTCGAAGGGCGTCAAGGCCTGAAGCTCGGTGCTCAACGCCGGCGGCGGAGCAAGGACGGCGAAGTACGCCGGATCAAAGGATACGCCTCCTCACCTCACTGCAACAAGGGCTGACGCTCGCTGTCACTCTTGCGGAGCCGATGGAGGTCACGGGGAAGAAGGAGAGGGTCCAAAGATGGCGCGCGAAGGCGGCGGAGATGATGGTTATATAGAGTGACAGGGGCGTTTAGGGTTGAGGGCTGACAGCAAAGGAAGGCGTGGATTTGATGGCAAAGGATCCGGCGAGGATGAGGGATGATTGGCGAAGAATCCGAGCACGGGGGATGCGTGGGGGACAGCCTGGAGTCGCGTGGGAAAATCGGCGAAGGAGGCGCGGCGCGCGACTTCCAGAAAAGGAAGGAGTCCGCGGGGGAGTTGACCGGGGTCAACATTCCCCCGTGGACCAATCAGGAGCGGCCACGTGTGCTCGGATTTTGTTTATTTATTTTAGGGCAAAAATAGGCCGAATTAAATAAAACTCAAAACATGAAATATTTTTCTTTTATTTTTTTCTATTTTTTGGTGATTTTTAATTAATTTTTGGAAATAAAAATAGGGTAGCTCTATATATAGGTATATGTACACTATATGAATTTTTATTTTTGATTTTTTATTTGTTCTTTTTATGTGTTTTTATGCTCATTTTGTATTTTATTTATTTACAACATGAAATATGGAATAAAAGAATATTTTTATTTTATTTTTATCACTTATATACAAGGGTGAAATAAATGATTGAATACATATATATACATGGTATTTATACAATGTATTTTTGTATTTTTAATTTTGTAATTTTTATTTGATTTTTGTTTTGTTTCTTTTTATTTGTTTTATTTACAAAATGTGCCATAGAATATTTACAAAAAGTTCTGAAAATAATTTCATTTATTTATAGGGTTAAATAAATACAAAGGTGTGGTGGTCTATACACATGGTGAAGGTATTTTTGACTTTTTGATTTTTATCTTTTTATTTTGTTTTTAATAGCTTTTTAAATATACACAATATAGACAAGGATATTTACAACATATTTTTGGGTGAGGAAAATATATAGTTTTATTTACAAGAGTATATACACATATGTGAGCCCTATCTCCCTCTACTTTGACTTTTATGCGGTCAGGCCC
Organism: Ottelia alismoides; assembly: GCA_037367405.1. Lineage (NCBI taxonomy): Eukaryota > Viridiplantae > Streptophyta > Magnoliopsida > Alismatales > Hydrocharitaceae > Ottelia > Ottelia alismoides. Next base: position 189,963 of record JAZKJV010006154.1, on the reverse strand, counting down.
ATGCTGAGCCCTCCCTTGGGTTAGGTTGCTCAATATTTATTCTAAATATTTCCCTCTTTTTCTTTTTGCTCTTTATTCTTTTATTTTGTGCACAAAAACATGCTAATTATAGGATTTTACACAATGCATGCTTCTGGTAATTATTTGTATTTACACATATCTACATGTATTTGCAAAGGTTTTTGTAGCTAAAATAATAGAATAAAGAGTGATGAATGGGTATTCATCAAGCCCTTGATCGTACGGGTCTCCTTAGATCTGGAGTAGTTGTTGTTCTTCCCAACTCAAGTCCACAGGCGACAACGTTTCTTTAGGCAGGGCGATAGTTCTTGGATCTGCGTGAGATGTGACGATGATAGGTGTGGCTTCAGATGTTCTCATCGATGCTTCGATTGCTGCAGTGGAGCTCTCCAAATCGCTGGATGGGGATTGTTCAGTTGTGATGTTGTTCGACACTGACCTAATCTCCAGGCGGTTGCAGATTCGAGTCGAGGAGACTCTAGATCAGATGTTGATGTCATGTCGTGATTAATCTCCAGGTATTGCTTGCATGTGGAGACGATGCTCGCACTCGAGTCTGAGCGTTCATTCATACGCACAATGTGATTTGATTGTAGGATCTGTTCGTCGAATTCTCTACAACTCGTTGATTCCAGATGGTTGATGGCCTGCAATGATAAAAGGCGACTCGAGGTCGAATAACCTCGGCCAGGCAGTAAATGAAAATTAAGAGGGAGAAGGATGAGTCGAGAGGCTCCGTCGATGGTGAGTGAATGGAGCCTAAATGACGAAGGTGTTCAGATGTGATCAAATGCGGAGAAATGGAAGTCGACAGGTGTGTGGTGATCGGAAGCTAGAGAGTGTTCTAACGTGGAGTTGGGTCAAAACAGAAGTTGAGAGGGTTTGGGAAGAGAACGGGGGATGAAGAGGATAAGGATTACTGACCTGATCTGGAAACGAATGAAGGTGGATCGGATGGATGAGTCGATGAAGGTAGTCGCCTGGGGTCAGAGCTCGACGAACTCGGAGGTGGTTGCCTCAACGTGTGGCTGTGCGGGGGCTGGATCGCAGCGGCGGAGCGACGCTCGACGCCGGCGAGATCTCGCTATTCCTCTCGATCTCGCTACGATGGGGAAAAGGAGGACTGTCACTCCTCACCTCGCTCCGGAGTCAGAAATTTGAGAAGAAAATGGCGGATCCGAGCTCTAGCAGGGGGTGGTCGGCTATTTATAGACGATGAGGGAGTTGGTCACCGGAGGTGGTGACGGCACCGCTAGGTAGTTGGGCAATGGCCCAACGGCTGGGTGGTTGATGTGGTTGGGTTGTTGGAGGAGAAGGAGGAGGGAGGACGACGGGCGGCGAAGGCGTACGTGAGGGAAAAAGATCGGGTGGAAGAAAGGGAAAAGATAAAGTAGGAGAGAGAAAGGAAGAATTAAAAAATAAAATTAATAATAAATAACTTAGATAATTGTTATAATTAATAATAGTTTAAATTAATAATTAAATTAAATTAATTAATTAAGATGTAGTTAAATAAAAAATAAAGTATGTAATTAAGGGTTTAATTAAATAAATATTTTATTTAATAATTAAGTATATATTTAAATAATTGCATAGATTAATAATTAATTAATTAATAATCAGATTAATAAATTAATTAAATAAATAATTTTTTACTTAAATTTAATAATAATAATATAAATTACGGTACATTATATTGTATACCAACACGGTCTCGAAACCTGTATTTTTATATTAACTTCGATTTTAGCAAAATTAGTGTCATTTTGTAGATAATTAAATAATATAATTTTAAAACTAAGTTTGCTTAATTTGGAGTTTATATGGCCGGGTTATGAGGTTCGGAAAATTTAGGTAGCAACTTCGTGGCTTCGGGTTTTATTGATATTTTAACTTAATTATATTTTTATATTTTTATATACATTTTAAGAAGATTTTTAGAAAAGAAATTAAGTTAATCGGATTTACGATTAATTGATTAAAATCCGAGAAGTTTCTACATATAATACATATATACAACGGGGCCCAAATGCCAAAACTCACCGGTTCTATTCGAATATTTTTTTTGATATTTTTAATAAATAGTATTAAGTATAAAACAAAGTTCAAAATTGAGTTTGGTCCGTTTTGAGTTTTCTATAAATAGTTATGAACCTCGGAAATCGGCTTTTGCAGCTTTTCGGTTTATTATGGTAATTTTTTTGAGATGAAATATTTTTCTGATATTTTTATAAAATAATATATAGTTTTATGATCAAATTTTACAAAGAAGTATTTGATTTGAAATGATATAAGTGATGAATAAAATAGGTGAAATATTTACAGGGTAAAAATGGGTAATTTATATTTTTGGTCTTGGTTTTCTGAGTATTTTCATAGTTTAGGATCCTTATCTACCCCTACTTTTTCGTTTTGTCGACCACGTCAATATTGACCTAGTCTCGGGGTTAGGATCGGTCTGTATATATTACATATCTCCAACGTCCTTTTCTTTTATTTTTTTCCTTTTTATTTTAATTCTTTTATTTTGGTAAAAATAAGTGTTAAATATATAATCTTAATATTTGTGGTTAGAATGATAATTAGTTGGAATTAGTGATTATTTACATGTATTTTACCAAGGATTTTAGCTAAAATGAAAGAATAAAGGCGATGAATCATGGATTCATCATTCCCTATACTTTACCTTTGCTAGTCCCTTAGCAAACACTTATTCTATAAATAAGTGCAAGCAAAAAGAAAAAGAAAAATAAAAGAACTTAGAACATGATTATTTCTTTAAACTAAATCTTACTTCACCCAAAATCTAGAGCTTGGATTCAGATCTTTGGATTAATAGTGTGTCTGGACTCTATTAGAATTAGGATTTAAGCCTCGACAGCCCTTAAGTTCCACAAATCCTTATCCAAGTTCACCTCAATAGCCAGATCAGGTCCACCTATTCATCACGCAAACTTTTCAGCTTTGAAAGTAATTTGTACTGTGTGTGAAAGGTGTTAGTTCTTCCCGCTCTAGAGAAGTGAAGAAACCACCCATCCTAGTAATACACTCCTATTGGGCCCTCATCCAGCTACTCGATCCTCGAGGAGGGAGGTATTTCCTTCTAAGATCAGGTCATGTTGTGTCCACAATCGAATAGAGGAAGAAGAATAAGCAGAGAACTGGAGTGTGATCAGTGTAATCACATCTCCTGTGAAGCCTGTCCAGTTTAGCCAAGTCTCCACTAAGACATACGTGCTTTTCTGAAGCTCAGACCATTGTGGTCATTTTGGTATTTTGTGTATTCGGCTTCTTTTTGGTAGAGATAATTGTTGCACTGATTAGGTCTTTTATGCCCCAACGGATATAACATCTTTTCATTTCGTCCATTTTTTGGGGTCTTAGAAAAATTGTGCCAACAAATCATTCCCTCATCTGAAGCTTTATTTAAACCCCAATCTCTCTCGTCTTTAGACGTCATCGCAACCAGACGAGGATATAATGCACCACCAAAATGGATTGTCCTTCTCAACCCCATGCAAGTCGAGCTAAGTTAAGAGTGCATGAGTTCAAAATTGGTTCAAGTGGAGTAGAGTTAAACAGATAACACCAAGTGTCCTACTTAGGCACTTTCAAGTTGAATTCTGAACATGGTCTCATGGAACCCAAAGAATTAAGTCTAAAAGATATGAAGAGTCTCAATTCCAGTTCCTAATAAGTCCTTTAAAATTAAGTGGATTAAGGCCTAAACCAAGCTCCATCTCTCGGACTTAGATCTATTCGATTCAAGAATCAGACTTGTTCTGAAAAATGCTAATGAATGCAACAAATTTTTTATGAGGTAGATTTTTCGGATTAAGCTTTTTTAAGTGATTTTTAAATACTTTTGCAAATTTTTATTGAATTTTACAACTTTTCAATTTTGCGGGGTCTTTTTGAAAGAATTAGTGGATTAATTCCATTTACACAATTTTTACACAAATTTTTGTACATTTTTTAAAGGATTTTAATACAAATTTTTATATACAATATTATACGACTTTTATACAAGATTTTACAAGGATTTTATCTACCACTTTTTAAGGATTTTACCCAAAAATTTTACAGCATTTTTATATACACAATTTAAGCTATTTTTTAATTAGTCATATTTACGGTTTTCTGGCGGCTTTTAAAACCCAAAATATACACCCATACTTTTATAGAGCCATATTATTAAAAATATAATAGAGTACGAGTTATGGCTTCTAAACTATATATAGCATATATATATGACACCCCTCATACTTAGCATGAACTATGTCCTCATAGTGATCAAAGAAGCGGTAGGGAAGACATAACTCGAGCTAAGTATAGATTGGTGAAAAGAATCCTATACTACAACGACTCAAAAAAATGAATAAATGAATAGAAATCGATCATCTCCTCTATACTTAGGATCAAGTAATCCTAATGATAGAAGACTCAAAACCGAAGAAGATCGAGGTTAAGAGAATGTACATACTCAACATCTCGACTTGTCCCCCTATACTTAGGGTGAAATATCCCGAAGTATAGAGACGAAGATCAAAAGGTGAGGGACAAGCGAGGGAGCAAACGATACAAAAACCGATGACAATCAAAAGAGGAAATGAGCGATATTAACCCCCCCCCATATTTAGGGTAAAGCACACCCTAAGTATAAGAAACAATAGGGGTAATAGAACAGAACGAGATGAACACAACGGTGTCTACACCCCCTTATACTTAGGATAAAACACATCCTAAGTATAGCAAAATCAAGATAAAACCTAAGGGTGTAAGACAAAATGGAGGGAAGATAGAACGAATATCAAAAACACATATGTACAAAGTAGACGAACTGTACAAGCTCAAGAAAGCCGAAGAGTGGCCTTCTTGCACGACCGAGGAACAATAGAATACAAGATTTAGATTGATATCAGAATCATCCTTAGAGATCTCCATATCTGAATCGGAGGATCCTTGACCTGTGTCGATCAATGAGGAGCGGCCCAGATGGTCGAAAAGATGAGACTTGACCTCTGAATGCTGAGACATCGATGTCAAATATGAAGTAGAATCGAGAAAGAGGTCAAACTCTACTGCAATCTGATCAATCTCTTCATCAACTAAACCCTCATCGAAATATATCTAAAGAAAGGGCTCAATATCCTTGCTACTGGAAGGTTCGAATGAATGATCTACAACTGAAGCAGGTTCGACCTTCGGAGTCCGTGCCGCCAGCGGTTTTGTCTCAATGACGTAGATACTATGGATCTCGTCAACACATCTCCAGTCATGTGTACTTGGATCACCAAAAGATGTGATCTCCAAGTTTTCATCTTGACGACACGCCTGGCGACTCAGATTAAGGAATATCTACGGGTCATTGCGACCCGAATAACGAGGCGTGATCGATCAAGAAAAATAAAGACCACATAAAGAAGTAAATCAATCTAGGTGCAAAATCAAATAGATAAGTCGATAAAAACGATGTCAACGGTCTCCTCTATTTATTTATCGTGGTATAGCGACTAGGGTCGAACACAAGAAGCATGAGTAAAACCTATGAAGTAGTCCTAATCAGAAAATAAAGGCGTATTTTTTGTGATTTTTAATTTTGCTATTTTTTTATATTTTCTAATTAGAAAACAAAAAAGAAGAATAAGGCAAAAGCAAGGTTTAACAACTTTTAGGGCTAAAGATACTCAATAATTAGAAATATAAATGTTTTTATATTTTTCAAATATGCAGATGTTTTTGGTAATTTTGTCATATTTTTCTGATTTTTATATGATTTTTTAAAATTAAAAGAAAATTGAAACATAACAACAATGTACAGCCTAGATCGAAGGGCAAATTTAAAATACTAAAAGTGCCCAAATGTCCTGGTTATGATTTTTGTGATAAAGTAAATAAAAAGATCTAACTACCACAACTGAAATCCCATTTTTTTAATTTTGTAGAATTTTAATTATTTTTGTAAGATTTTTAGAGTTTTTAGCTTTTTAGGGCTTTTATGAAAGATATTGCAATAAAATGGTACTGAAATGAAAGAAAACTAAAACAAACACACATGAATTTTTAGATAATTTTTTAGATCATTTTTATATTTTTTTGGTATTTTAGAAAATAGACAGGACACTTTTTTAAGGTTTTTGATTTTTTGAAAATATCAAATAAAATAAAATCAAGTCATAGAAATTACCATAAATACTACACATTAGCAAGAGCTAACAGTAACTTTTGTGGCATTTTTAGAGTTGATTCAATAGATATTTGATTAAAAATAACACGCACAGCTCACAGGAACCTACTTGCAATTAACATAAAGTTCTTGACCAATAGATAACACGCATAAAAACTCAGGGTCGAACATGAAAAATCACCAGAGAATAGATGCACATGCTTATTTAATCACACACAGGGGCATAAGTGCAAATATCAGAAATATTCCATTCAATGTATAACAAGAATAAAGTCCAGGGAAGATATTGCAAAAATACCACAATCCCACGTGAGACAGCACGCGAGTCTACTCAAACTGGAGTGAAATGCAAATACACAGAATAGCAAGGGTCCACATGGAAAATATCCAAACTTTTAAAAATAAGACAAATATTTACAGGACTAGATTATAAAATCAAAACAAAGAGGGGCCAAAGGACAAGTTACCTCTTATTGGGCGCAATCCAACAGCCGAAGACGCTCCACTAATGATAGGATGGCTGACATGTGAGGATACCGCTTCGGCAATGAAGGGCGCTGATGAGATACTCAGATGGATCTAATGGTTGAAGGCTCCCTGTAGATGGATGGCGTGTATTAGAACTGGGGAAGACCCTGATCCAACGGTTGGGACGTGTTCTGGAAGAACTCAGGAAGAACTTGCCTCCAGCGAGTTTCAATCGGTTGATGCATGTGGTAGGCATGTCCTCAGGAGTTGTTGTGGAGGGGGAAACATCGACGTAGATGCTCCGCAGCTTCTGATGGGCTCAGAAAGGGCCAGGACCGAGGGGCAAGGCCTAACGAGCCACGGCTTACCTGGGACCTTCCTCGCACATCCAAGACCTCCAGATGAGGTCGTTTCGCGTTCAAACCCTGTAGGATGAAGGGTCTTGCTCAGAATGTGGTTTCATCACAGGTTGGGATGCAAAATAAGTCGCAAACCAGGGGGTCAGTGAATGAGTAGGTCTCTGGTGGGTGGGGGGTTTGACCTAAGTGAGGAGGCTCCAAACACAGGTCTGGAGCTTCGTGGTGGGATGCAGAGCAAACGTAGAAGTGCAGGGACATCGGAGTGAGATGAACAATCGCGAAGGTGTAGCGAAACGAGGTGAATGGCAGGTGGTCGGAGCAACTCTGATCTCCAATGAACTAATGGATGAAATGGAGGATAGGCGGCGAAAATAGTACCTGAAGGTGGAGTGAGGTCACCTAGGAGTGCAAACAGGAGTCTGTGGTAGTTGTGGCTTCGATGGACAGTGGTTCCAGAGGCTAAAGCCCCTTGCGGCAGAGCTAAGGTTCAGACCTCGTCGGAACTAGGGCTTCCACGATCAAGACGAGCCACTAGCCCTTCCTCTTGTTGTTGTCACTCTGGAAAAGGAGGTCAGGTGCTCAAGAGAAGGTGGCGCAGCCAAAGGTGCTCGAAAAGGAAGGAGGGCATGCAGGATATATAGGCGTGGGGGTTCCGAGAAGATGGGAATGATGGCCGCGAACCGAGGCGCGGATCAAGTAAAGAAGGATCGGGCAAAGGTTAGGGATCCGCACTCTCAATCTAGAGCCGAATGGTGGATGAAAAGGAGCTCAGATAGAGTCTAGAGAAAATGGAGAAATCGGGTGGAACCCGATCCGACAAACAGAGGGGGTCCGGGGTGACCAGTTGACCGGGGTCAACAGTCCCTGTTGGACCAATCAGGAAATCCGATTTTACATAACATTTACAAAATTAATAAAAAAATAGTAAATTGCTTTAAAATAAAAAGTGTATAAAATAAAAAATGTTTATTATTTTTCAAACTATTTTTTTGTGATTTTTAATTATTTTTATGAAAAATAAATTAATCTATATTATTATATAGAATCATATACATGTATAATATACCTATGCATTTTGTACAATTATTTTTATTTTATTATTTTTACATAAAAACCCCAATTTTGTATTTTAATTATTTATTTTATTTTTATTATTTATTTACAGGTATCTAATAACTAGGGAGTGAGACATATATACATGTGCTTTGTACACGTGAGAGATGATTTTAATCTTATTTTTATTTTATTTTTCTGATTTTTTCCTTTTTAGGAGTTTATACAAGGAGGTAAAAAGAATAACTTATTTTTATTTTGTCAAAAATAATTATTTATAGATACAAGTAGTATGTACAATATAGAGTAAGACCTATCTCTCTCTACTTATTTTATTTGGCGATCAGGTCAATGCTTGACCTTCTCTTGGGATTCGGATCACTCTGTATTTATTCTAAATACCTCCTTCCTTTTTCGTTTCCTTTATTCTTTTATTTTTTCACAAATACATGCTAAATATACAAAGTTAACATATGCGTGTAGAATGCTAACTTATTGTATTTACACCTATCTACATGATGATTTGTCAAGATAAATAGATAAAATAAAAAAATAAAGAGTGAGAATCAAGGATTCATCACCTTCCTATACTTTACCTTTTCTAGTCCCTTAGCAAACACTTATTTGAAAAAGAAGTGAAAAAGAGAAAGAAAAGAAAAAGAAGGAGAATCAATGTTGATTATTAAACTTGCCTTCATTAAATTGAAGTATGGAGCTCAGTCAGACCTTTGGATTGTTAGTTTGTCGGAACCTTATTTGGACCTAGGTTTAAGACTTAACAGCCTCTAAGTTCCACCAATATATGGTCAAGACTCCTCAATAATCTAGATCAGAACAAGTCTACATACACAAACTCTAATGACCATGAATGTTTTCTTGTATGGTGTAAGTGATATGTAGCTCCCCACCTCAGAAATGATAAGGCAACAACCTCCCTCAACAAGGTAACTCTAATTCCCTAGTCCATCAGCTCTTTCTTCAAGGAGTGGGATATTCCCATCTAAGTCCAAGTTCAACTGGCTCAAGAAGAGGGGAAAGAAGAGAATGGACCATGACCAGTGTAGCCATGTATCCCTGGGAGCCTAACCAGTGTAGCTAACTCTCCCGCTGCAAGCTTCATGAGATGAGAAGGTGTAACATAAGCTTTGTTTTATTTGGCTATATACACTCTGACAGGTATTTCATTTTCTATCAGACCCGCCACTTTTTTGGAGTTATTCTTTCTTTTTGCACACATTGTTTTTGATGTGCATATGTACAACATATCTACAAGGTGCATCATATATACATAATAAGGACTTTTTCCTCTTGAGCCAGTATACTATCCCTCTTTTGAAGCATTATTGCAACCCACAACTACTGTCTTTATACCTCAACATCGCTAGACCAAGTTGAGGCACACTTCCTTCCCTAAAGGAAGACGAGAGGTTCCTCCTAGAAGTACTACCCTCTTATGCTTCCCCAAGTCAAAGGAAACTCCCTCCTCATCACCTTATCTGTGTGGTGCTATGTGTAAGGTGCTGGTGCAAGTAAAGCCATTGTCTGTGAGAGTCATGTGTGCATTGTTAAGTGTTCTACTTAGGCTCATCAAGATGACATGTGATCATAGCCTAGTGGACTCAAAGAATTAAGTTACTAATGGACCTGAAAATTCTTAACCCCAAATCCTATAAGGTTCCTCTTAGAATTAAGTGGATTAAGGTCTTAACCAAGCTCCGTTTTCCAATTTAATTCCAGGTTGGTTTAAATGTCAACTATGATTCAAAAGAATATACAAGTATTTACAAAAATCTTTTTATGCAAAGTTTTTGAAGATGTGCAAAATTTTTGAAAAATGTTTGAATGCATGCATGAATGCAGAGGTTTTGCAAACTATTTACAAATATTTACACATGGGTTTTTGCAAAATTTTATTTTTCAAACATTTTACAAAAATTTTGTACTATATACATAGTTTTGATACAAAAGTATTTACAAACATTTTACAAACATTTGTAAAAAAATAATTTTTATAAATAGCTATGTATGTGCAAGAAAGAATTTTATGTACAAGAAATTTTTTTTAAAATTTTTGCGATTTAGATAAAGGATTTTAGCCATTTTATTTATTTAACACACTCACACAAAGTACGAGTTATGGCTAAAGTATATATGTAATATATATACGACACTCCCCTATACATAGATCGAACGATGTCCTCATAGTAAACAAAGAGCGATGACGAAGACATATCTCATGCTTAGTATAGGGAAGTGAAAAGAAATGCTATACTACAACGATGAATCAAAGAATAGAATGAAGAGGGCTCAGTGGTTCCCCCTATACTTAGGATCAAATAATCCTAAGTATAGCAGACTTTGTACAAAAGGAAAACCGAGTGATAGAATGTACAAGGTCTACCTCCCCAATACTTAGGGTAAAATATCCCTAAGTATAGGAAACAAAACAGAGGTAAAAAGAATCAAGAGACTAATCAAAATTCTGACACCCCCTATACTTAGGGTAAAGCACGCCCTAAGTATAGCATAATCACAAGATGCAGACGGGGTGTTAGAGTAAAGAATGAGATGATATGGACACCTGGATCTATACAAAGCGGGAAACAGTGATAATTAGGCATGAGATGCAACTGATGTGAGTCAAAGACCACATCTCATGCAAAATAAATCGGGGCGACGTCAATGATCAACGGCTCATGATCTAGATATGGTGTGAGGCACTGACCGTTAACACGAAAGGTGGACTCAGATGACATCTCAGATATGTCGATACTACCATTGTCATGCACCTTTCGAATCAGTTATGGTCCTTTCTACTTACTTTGCAATTTCCCTGGAAATAATCTAAGCCTGACATCAAACAACCATACTCTCTGATCTGTCTCAAACTGTTTGTGGCTAATATGAGAATCATGCCATATCTTTACTCGCTCCTTATACTGTAGGCTGCTTGAGAAGACTGTGTCTCTAAGATCCTCCTGGGCTACAAAGTTTGCCTTCCTTTGATCACCTATACTCTCTGGGTCCAATAATATATCAGTGGCTGCCCATAGTGACTTGTGCTTAATCTCAACAGGTAAATGGTAGGGCTTGCCATAAACGAGATGAAAGGGAGATGTACTCGAAGGGGTCTTGAAGGAAGTCTGATATGCCCACAAGACCGAGTTCAAAAGCTGTGACCAATCCTTTCGATCTGGGCGAACTACCTTCTGCAATATCGTCTTGATCTCCTTGTTCGATACTTCAGCAAGACCATTGGTCTGAGGATGATATGGAGTGGCAACTCGAAGGTCTATACTGAACTCGTTAGCAAGGGCCTTTATCTTATAGTTGATAAAGAGAGATCCCCCATCAGATATCAATACTTTAGGCACCTCGAACCGTGAAATGATATTTTTCCTCAAAAATTTGCAAACAGTCTTAGAATCTGCAGTTCGGACGGGAATGGCCTCAACCTAACGACTCGCATAATCAACATCCAACAGAATGTACTCGAATCCCATACTCTTAGGGAATGGACCCATGAAATCAATGCCCCATGCATAAAAAAATTCACAGAAGTGAATGGGCTGCATCAGCATCATATCACGCTGTCCACAAGTGCCCTTCCTCTGACAGTCAGTACACCTCTTCACGAATTCATCAGAATCCTTGAAGAGCGTAGGCCACCATAGACTGGACTGGAGCACTTTCTGTGTTGTTCTCCTCCCAGAGTGATGTCCCCCTGCCTCCAGCTTGTGGCAGCATGTGAGGACGCTATGGTGCTCCTCTTGAGGAATGCACCGACGCCAGACGCTATCCCCTCCTTCATGATAAAGGATGGGATCCTCCCAATGGTAGGACTTGGCCTTCGTAAGGAAGGTCTCAAGTCGCTGTCTGGGCCAACCTTGTGGAACTTACTTGGCAACAAGATAGTTCACAATGTTAGCGTACCACAGGAGCGAGGCGTTAGCAAGGATCGCCTCATCTGGGAAGGCCTCTGTAATGGGATCAGACTGCTCAGATTCCTCAAGATTCTCTAATCGGGAGAGATGATCTGCCACCACATTCTTGACTCCAGCTTTATCCTTAATCTCAATATCAAATTCCTAGAGTAGAAAGATCCATCTAGTCAGTCTCGCTTTGACATCCTTCTTTGCCATGAGGTACCTGATGGCGGTATGATCAATAAAGATAGTCACTTTGGATCCAATAATGTATGATCTGAATTTATCCAAGGCAAAAACTACGGCTAGCATCTCTTTCTTAGTGACAATGTAGTTCTGCTGTGCGGCATCCAGTGTACGGCTAGTGTAGTGAATGGAAAATGACACTCCATCCCTCCTCTATCCTAGCACAACCCCCACAGTAAAAATAGAGGCATCTGTCATGATCTCGAATGGGAGAGACCAATCAGGCGGCTGAAGGACAGGAGCCTCAACAACTAGACTCTTGAGAGTCTCAAATGACGCAAGACACTTATCATCCACAATAAACTCGGTGTCTTTTGTCAGCAAATCAGTTAACGGTCAGGCAATCCTGCTGAAATCATGAATGAATCCTCGGTAGAAACTGACATGCCCCAGAAAAGACTGTAATTGTCGCAGGTTAGACGGTGGATTGAGTTTCCTGATGATGTCCACCTTGGCCGGATCAGCCTCCATGCCCCTGTTGGAGATGATATGATCAAGCACCGTCCCTTGAGTCACCATGAAGTGACTCTTCTCCCAGGATATAACAAGATGAAACTCAATGCAACGCTGAAGGATGCGGTCTAGGAACTCAAGACAAGCATCAAACCCATCATCATAAATCTAATGGACAACATGCACCTTTGGAATGTCGTCGGAGTGTTACATAGACCAAAGGGCATCCGTCTGAAAGCATAAGTCCCAAACAGACAGGTGAATGTCGTCTTGTCCGGGTCTTCGGGCGCAATGGTCACCTGGTTGTAGCTGGAGTACCCGTCAAAAAAGCAGTAATGATCTTCCCAGCTAGCTGATAAGGCTAAAAATCAGTTCACGGCTTTTTTAGAGAATGAAGTTGTCGGTGTAGAAAAAGCTGCAAAAACAGATCTTCAGTCTATTAAACAAATTCAGTTTTCCGAGGGAAAACCTACACTAAATATTTATCCAAGTAAGTGTGCCTGGGTCGAACTCAAGGAGGCAGAATAGAAGCTTTTGATTTTTTTAAAGAAATATTTTTGCAATTTTATTCTATCTCTTCTTTAAGCTATCAGAGCAAAGAAACACTTTATTTTATTTTTATTTTTTATTTGATTTTATTCTTTTCAAATTTTTATTTAATTTTCAAAAATAGATATTTTTCAAAAAGAGTTATTTATTATATAATAGGTGAATATAGGTAAGTGGTACTATATAATAGGTGAAACCGAGCAACGGGTAATGAATACCCATTCATCACTCTTTATTCTTATATTTTAGCTACAAAAACTTATGCAAATGCATGTAGATATGTGTAAATAGGAAAAATTAGCAAAAGCATGCATGTTTGTAAATACTTACAATTATCATGTTTTTGTGCAAAAATAAAAGAATAAAGATGAAAAAGAAAAAGAGGGAAATATTTAGAATAAATATTGAGCAACCTAACCCAAGGGAGGGCTCAGCATGGGCCTGACCGCATAAAAGCCAAGTAGAGGGAGATAGGGGCTCATGCGTAAATACTTTTGTAAATAAATAAATAATATTTTCCTCATCCAAAAATATGTTTGTATATATTTTGTATATATTTATACACTATTAAAAACAAAATAAAAATTTAAAAATCAAAAATGCAAAAACACCCCTTCACCTTGTACATAGATCATGTCTCTTTATCTATTTCACCTTGTAAATAAATTCATTTATTTTCAAAACTTTTTGTAAATATTCTATTGTATATATTGTAAATAAAATAAATAAAAAGAAACAAAACAAAAAAATTAAATAAAAAATTACAAAATTAAAAATACAAAAACATATTGTACATATACCATGTATATAGTTGCACATAACTAATTATTTAACCTATGTATATAAATGATGAAAATAAAATAAAAATAGCCTTTTATTCCTCATTTTATTCTATAAATAAATAAAATATAAAATAGGAATAAAAATGTATAAAAATAACTAATTCAAAATCAAAAATCAAAAATCAATATATTGTATATATACCTATGTATAGCTATATTATGTATATACCTTATTTTTATTTCCAAAAATTAATTAAAAATCACAAAAAAATAGAAAAAAATAAATTAAAAATATTTCATGTTTTAAGTTTTTGAAAAATCGGCCATTTAAAGGCCCAAAAAAATCAAATAAAAATCTAAAGCTTGGCGGGCTCTGATTGGTCCACGGGGGATTGTTGACCCCCGGTCAACTCTCCCCCCAGGACCACCAGAGCCGGGTATGTCGCGCCCGACCCGTTTTCACCATTTTCTACCCGCCTAACCCGGCCGCCATCTACCCAAACCCCGGGCTCCGATTGCTCCCCGATCATTCAGGACCCTCGCCCGGGGTGGGTTTGGAGGATCCGAGATCCGTGCTACCCGCCCGACCTCTTCCTTCTCGGACCTCTCACCATATTTAATGTCGTCTCCGGCGACCTAATCACGCTATCTTTGATCTTCCCCTCGGCGCCTGTGAGCTCCTCCATCATCCCTGAGTGACAGCCGTGGCCGGTGGAGTTGCAGCGAGGCCCGGGCTGCCGGAAATCACTGATCCGGTGGTAATCGCCGCCGTGCGCCGCCGCGAGCGCGCTGAGCCTCGGGGACCTCGACGACCCCTTGAGGCAACGACCGGGAGCCTCGTCGGCTCCAGTCCAGTCGAATGCGCCCATCAGGTAACTTCTTTAGCCAGTAGATTAGCTTAGTGTTAGGTTTTTTTTCGATTTGCATTAGCATAGCTCCGCCACCTCCGCCAGCCGTCTCCGTCCACTCCCTTGATCATCCGACACCGCTATCACCTCCTCCAGTTCCCTCTCCACCTTCTCCGACCCTTCATTCCCCCTGTCTCGCCCCGGAGCAGGGTCTCGGCTCTCACCCCTCCGCCGCTCGCCGGAGAGCCATCGCATCGCACCACCGGTCACCTTCCGCCCGCTCTGACGGGTCGAGGCAGTTTGCCCTCGACCCCTCTTTCTTTCTGTGCAGGTCTCCAGGTCCATCGACCTCATCTGGAGGTCGGAGCTTCAGAGCACAGCAGCTCCCGTTCCTCGACGTCGCTGGAGTTCTCCTGAGCTCCTCGCCTCCATCGGAGCAGTGCATCAGGTGCGGACCGTCATGGCGCAGCTTTCTAGCATCTCCTGAGCACCGGACGAGGACTACCGTACACGCAGAGGGCCGGCGAAGCTCGCCGGCCGTCAGTTCCTCCAGGTCCTTCGTTCACCGTCCGATCGACCTCGACGCCCCAGTTTAGATCTCGGTCGTACATCCACGGGGCAGCACTCACCATCGGATCTCCCTGGGGTCGATCTTCACCGTTGAGCGACGAGGTTAAGCCACGATGCCCCTCAGCCATCCGATCTAGCACGTGGCTGCACCTCGTCCATCCGATCCGAGCCCGGCTTCCTTCGAAGACCCACGTCGCAGCTCCTTCGTCCGATCATCCACGTGGACACATACCAGCCGTCGGATCGATTCGAGGGGTGGCTTTCGTGTGCGGCGCACCATCCCATCCGTCCAACCTGCCACGCGTCGTACATCCGGCCCTCGACATTAATAAAAGGGTAAATTACTTAGGCCCCCTCGTAGTTTGTGTCTTTAATTTCTAGTCCTGTAAATATTTTAAGTCTTTTATTTACGTAGGGTAATTTGCACTTTGGACCTTGTGCTTGTTGTGTTTTGCAATTATGCCCCTGTGTATGTGAGCCCACGTGCTTCGTCACGTGTTTAGTTGGGTTATTTGCAGCTATTGTCCTGTGGTTCTGGGTTGTTATTAAATGACAAGAAACTTTCTGGTATTTTCATTGATACCCCTGTGAACACTTTATTTGTGCATGTGCGGATTTTAGTGGGTAAATTACAACCGTGCCCTTGGACTTTTTGGTACGAGTTACCAAAAGGTCCTAGGAGTTGGTTTTTATTACCAGAAGGTCCCTGAGTGCCCCAGGCACGCGCCACGCGCGTGACTTGCTGGGAAAATTGCACCTGGACCCCCAGACTTTCGGGTATTTGCACTTGAGTCCCTGTGCACAGTGCCCCCTTTTTGATTTTTGAATAAATATCAAACCACCTCCAAATTCGATGAAAATTTGACACATGGCTCCTGCCATGTTGTTGGATTTTTGAGAATTTTTGAGGACATTTTTGATTTTATTTAGTATTTTTAAAAATTCAAAAACATCTATTTCAGCTACTGTCTAGGTTTAAAAATCCCAAAAAAATATAAAATCACCCCCAAAAATTCTAAAAAAATTAGCTACTGTTCTTTGTTTGTTGTTTGATTTTCTAGCCAATTTTGGCTATTTTTCATCACTTAAAAATCCTAAAAATCTAAAAACCCTCAAAAACTCATAAAAATTATAATAAATAATCTAAAAATCCAAAAACAATAATTTTGGTGCCCAAATTTTCCTTATTTTCTCTAGAATACAGGAAAATTACCTCCAGGGCCCTCTGAGATCCTTAGATATTTTATCTTTGGGTTTTGGGCCTTGCTGGACAGTACCCTTTCTTTTGAGCACTGTTTGATTTTTAGAAAATAAAATATACCTTAGAAAATTATCAAAAATTCACCAAAAACACTTAAAAACTTAAAAAACATAAAAACCATTTTTCTTGAATTTTTTCTTGACTTTTGGTGTGTTAAATAAATTGTGTAAGTGTGCTTGATTTTGTATTCTTTAATTTTCTTCATATTTTAAAAATCCAAAAAAAAATATAAAAGTTATTAAAAACCACAAAAAAATACTTTTCTTTGATTTTATTTTCTTTTTACTACTTCGTAGGCCTCTGGCCAACCCGTGCTCCTTGTGTTCGACCCTGGGTGCTATACTAGGTTAATCCCATAGCTAGGACCGCTTGCCTTGATTGATTGATTTTATTTCTATTTCGCGGTTCGATCTTTTCTTGATACACCTATCCTCTGAGATCCGGGTCGCAACGACCTTTGTCTTATTACCTTCACCCGGGTCTTGAGGGAATTTTTGGGTGTTATCAGAATGGCGCCGTTGCCGGGGAGCACGGCTTAGTAGTGTTGTTTTTATTTTCATTTTTTGTTTTCGCGGCTTTTCGCGGCTCTTCGGAGCTCGCGGCTCTTCGCGGCTTTTGTTTATAGTTTCTTTTTGTTTTATTTTGTTTTATTTTTATTTTCTTTTATTTTTGTTTTATTTTGTGTGATTATTTTATTTCCATTTTTGCACATATACCCTCACTTGTCTTTTCTTTTATTTTTCTCTATTATTTGATTATTCTTTCTGGACTGACCACTCTTCTCTGTTTCTTGCGAGGGCCCGAGGACCGCGGAGGCTACTTTCGAGGAGCCGGTGCAGCCGCGGCACTTGGAGGCGGCTTCTTTCTCTACGAAGCCGCAGGAGAGAGCGAGAGAGAGAGTTGAGTGGGTGAGGTATTAGGATAGATTTTTATTTCCTTCATTATTAATTGTAATAATACAGGACACTCTTGGACTTTGTGGACTTGTGACCGTAGCGGGTCTGTTTCGCCGAGCACCGGTGTGCTCGGGGGACCCATTAGGACTTGCGGTTTTTCGCGGCTTTTCTCGCGGATTTCTTTTTCTTTCTTACTATCATTTGCCGGTTTTTCGCGGTTTTTGCTCGAGCCCCTAGATTTAGGACTTTCTGGTGATTGTGACGTAATTGAGTAGGATCCACACACCTTAATTGCCTATCTGTTCCTATAGACCGTAATTGGACCTACTTAAAATAAATAAAAAAAATAACCGACTCGCTAGCCTCCGTAGCCTACGTGCCGTAGCTCGTCCTGTAAAGCGCTTACTCCTACCCCCGATTTGTCGGGCAGGGGAGGGACGAGCCAAGACCGGACCCTTTGGCTTGGAGGTCGGTGACCGGTTAGACGGTTCTTCGCTAGAAGTTGCTCGTCTAGGACTCGGCTTTTTCCCGCTGCATCATTTAGCTTAGTTTTAATTCTGTCTTTATTTTATGCGCGGATCATTTTGCATGTAGAGAGCTGGAGGCAGGTACACATTTCTGACTTTGCATGCATCATTGATTTCTCGTGCATCGGCTTTTTCGACTTCTCCCCCCCTGTTTTGGACTTAATAATCAGGAGAATCAAAAAATTCGTTAGGCGTTTCTTTTTATTGAAAAATATCTAAAAACAAAAACAATAAAATCGGGACTGCTAATCATACTTGACCTAAAAGACACTTCACTGAAAATCTGTCTTGGGGAGAGTAACCCCCTCCTTGTCTGGTTTGGATGAGCGAGAGAGTGATCCGCACATTAGGATAGAGCCTCCGATCTTTTCTTGACTGATTACCGGCTTTCAGTACGGGACAGTCGGTTGAGAGAGATTTGGACACCTATTTACCTTACGTAATCGCTCTGATAGACTGGATGATTATCTAAAATAAAATTGACAAGATAATTGACCGATCCCTTCGGTCTTCAGCTCTGTGTGTGTAGGTGAATTGGGGGTTTGCTTGTTCATCTTGTTTGATTGCCAGATCCCTTCGATCTTGTTCCCCTCCCTCACCTCCCTTCATTTCTCTTCTCCTTTACCCCTGGATGATGGATCCCCCTCACTTGGAGCCGACTCTTACGGCTTCTTCTCCGTCTTCTGACCATCACTCCAGTCCACCTTCTAGGGAGGTCGGATCTCCGACCAACCTCCCGCTCCCTCCCTCCCTTTCATCTCATCACCTTGGGCATGCTGTGCTAGACGTCCGAGGATACCAGCTAGAGCAGATGCGAGACCCGGACGATGCTGTTGCTGAGTTGAGAGCGCACTCCGTTGGTGACCCGAGAGAGCAGTGGAGAGTAGCAGACAGATCCTATTCCAGAAGGATGGAGGAGCAGATAGCACATGGAGCTCAGTCAGCTTCTACACTAGGTCCATTCGTCTTGGATTTGGATTACGTTCAGCGACTGCCGACATTTTCAGGAGAGGCGCACGAGGAGCCTTATCTTCACCTGTCCGCTTTCGAGGAGCTTTGCAGAGCATAGAGATATTCAGACGTCACTGCAGAGGAGCTGATTAGCAGGACCTTCCCATTCACGCTTCACGACAGAGCCATGAGGTGGCACCGACGATTGGGAAGGACATTCGAGACGTGGGGAGAGCTACGCCGAGAGTTTCTACAGAGATACTTCCCTCCACGTAGAGCAGAGTTGATGCGGTCTTTGATCATGGACTTTTCAGTTGACCCCCAAGAGCCATTGCACGAGGCATGGCCGAGGTTTCTTGACCTCTTGAGGAGATTTCCTGAGCACGGACTTCCACTTACAGACTTGATAGAGATCTCCATGCGGGGGATGACCGCAGAGCAGATAGCACGGGTGATTACCACATGTGGCGGTTCACACCGCAGTTCCGACATTCACTTCCTGGATACCATCTCGAGGTTACTTTCACAGAGATCTTCTTCGCGAGATGCATGGTCGGGACAACACATGCGGACGATGCGATACCAGTGCGGTGTGTCACTTTACATGGTGATTCAACTTCTACACACCAGCCCGAGGATTTGGATGATGCCGCACCATTGACAGAGGAGATGACTGCGATAGCAGAGGTTCGGACCCAGAGTCTACTTGAGTTCCCGTTGGCCTTCCAGTTGGAGTTCGAGTCAGCCCCAGAGTTTCCTGTTGACGAGTCTTGGATATCAGATCTTCTGATACTCCAGGAGCCGGAGGAGCCCCAGCTTTTGCAGCCATTGATTCAGACACTTCAGCTTCCAGTCCCAGACCAGTCAGTCTCCTTTCTGCAGAGACACTTCTCGGATGCGGACAGTCACCCGGACTCAGCCCAACAGCCACAACTTGAGGAGGGACCACACTTTGAGAGCACAGATGTAGAGTGTCCTGTCTTCGAGCCTTTTGTCCTCCACTTTGTTGCGATAGATACATTTCCTGAGGACCAACCGACAGCCAGCATAGCCGCAGAGCGAGGATCAGCTACAGACACTTTTCCAGCTTCCGCGGTGTTGACTAGTACCTTCTCCTGCTTCCAGATTGCCGAGACTTACACTTCAGATGATGATGCAGCCTGGTGCACTGAGTGGATACTTGATAGCAGCGCAGATGCCCATCTAGATCCTGATCCTCTTCTTCTCACTTCTGATCCTGCATCTCTCCCCGAGGGTTATCTGCGGGAGGATGCCGCACTCGATGAGTACTCGGTTTCACCTGCTAAGAGTGTTTCCGATCTGGCGGAACACGGAACCGAGTCTTTAGATTATTCTGATTCTGAGTCTTCTCACCTCGACGACCCTCGCGAGGATGAGCCCATCCTGGAGATATTCGATGATTTGCCTGATCTCCTTCCATTTCATTCATCGGACATCAGTCTTCCTAGAGAGTCTCCTGATCTTGACCTTCCACATCTTTTTGAGACGGTGATTGACGTGGAGGATTCCCTGACTGATCCATCCTTCTCCACGTTTGATTTCTTCGGCTCCACACGTCCACTCCAGTCTGACCCAGAGCCGATGATTTCCTTTGTGCTACCAGATCCCGATCACTTATTTCCATATCACTGGCCGGTAGCAGACACCCGCGTGATTGCATACCTGGGTGTCTTACTTTACACTGTTGAGTTCGTCGTTGTTCTCACACTGAGACTGCGGCGACAGTACGACATTCGCCTTACCGATGCCGTCCTGAACCTTGATACTGCATTATCCTAGCCTTTGCGCCCAGCTAGGGGCGTAAAATCTAGCGCTTGTTGAGAGGCACCTCAACATTGTACTCTTTTGTATATATGTGTTTCGTCTTATTCTGATCCTTCTTTCTTCCGTTCTTGTTTCCACCCCAGGTCTCACCTAGGATTATCTTTGCTATACTTAGGATATCTCTCATCCTAAGTATAGGGGGGTGAAAACACCGGGTTGTTCTTCGTTCCGTTCCATCACTCCTGTTGTTGCCTATACTTAAGGTTCTTCACCTTAAGTATAGGGGGAGTGATGCCCTCTTTCTTGTATATATTCGTGATTTACTTCGTGACTTGCTACCCCTGTTTTGCTGCCTATACTTAGGGATATCTTACCCTAAGTATAGGGGGGGTAGACCCTGTACATTCTCCACTCGGTTTTCCCTTCGTGTACAGCCTGCTATACTTAGGATTACTTGATCCTAAGTATAGGGGGGAGACCTGAGTCCCTTTTGACTTTTTATTCTCCTTTTGTATAGCCTTCCTTTTCACTTACCTATACATAGCACGAGTTATGTCTTCTTCATCGCTCTTGACTCCGAGGACATCGTTCGAGCTAAGTATAGGGGGGTGTGTATATATTTCATATATACTTTAGCCATAACTCGTACTTTGTGTGAGTGTGTTAATAAATAAAAATGGCTAAAAACCACAAAAATTAAAAAAAATTTTCATGTACATAATCTTCTTTTATTTGCACATGCATAGCTAGTGTACAAACTATTTTTGTAAAAATGATTTCAAAAATCTTTTGTGTGAAAAGCTTGTGTAAATATTTTTGTATCAAAATTATGTATATAGTACAAAATTTTTCCAAAATGTTTTGAAAATCAAAAGTTTGCAAAAGTCTTGTGTAAATGTGTGTAAATACCTTTTTGCAAAACTTGCACTTCATGCATCATCATTCATGATTTCAAAACATTTTTCAAAAATTTTGCATGATTGTAAAATATTGTGTAAATATGCATCTTTTTGTACATATGTATATAGTTTTTCTTGGATGATAGTTGACATTTAAACTAGCCTGGAATCAAATTGAGAAATGGAGCTTGATTAAGATCTTAATCCACCTAATTCTAAGAGGAACCTTATAGGGCTTAGGTTTAAGGCTTTTCAGGTCCATGGTGACTTAATTCTTTGAGTCCACTAGGCTATGATCACATGTCATCTCAATGAGCCTAAGTAGAGCACTTAACAACAACACATGACTCATATAGATTATGGCTTTACTTGGACAACCGCACTATGCACCGAGCTCTCTACGGATGAGGTGTTGAGGAGGCAGTCTTCCTTGGCTTGGGGTAGCATATGAGGGTAGTACTTCTAGGCGGAACCTCTCTTCTTCATTTAGTGAAGGAAGTGCGTCTCAACTTGGTCTGGTTGCCATGAAGTCTAACGACGGGAGTTGTGGGTTGCAATAAAGCTTCAAAAGAGGGATAGTCTACTGGCTCAAGAGGAAAAACTCCTTGTATAGATGTTGCACATGTACATGTTGTATAGATGCACTCGAAAAAAAATGCAAAAAGAAAAGAACTCCAAAAAAGTGGTGGGTCTGAGAGAAAATGATAATCCCACCGGAGTATGTATATAAGTGCAATAAGCAAAGCTTGGTTTCATGATCCATCTGTTGTAGCTTGCAGCAGGGAGACTTGGCTACACTGGTCAAGCTCCCAAGGGTACTTGGCTACACTGGCCTTGACCCATTCTCTTCTTCCGCCTCTTCTTGAGCCGGTTGTACTTGAACTTAGAAGGGAATACCCCGCTCCTCGAGGAAAGAGTGGCCAGATTGAGGTCATAGAGTTACCTTGTTGGGGAGGGTTGTCAAGTTGCCATTTCTGAGGTGGAGAGCTTAGACCTCACTTTCACAGGACAAGAAAAGATTCATGGTCTTCAGGGTTTGTGATTGATGACTTGTTCTGATCTGGAGCATTGAGGAGTCTTGGTTATAGAATAGTGGAACTTAGAGGCTGTTAGGTTTTAAGCTTAAGTCTAAATAAGGTTCCGACACATTAATAATCCAAAGATCTGATTGAGCTCCATACCTCAATTTAATATAGGCAAGTTTAATAATCAACCTTGATCCATGTACATTCTCTTTTTCTTTTTCTTTTTTCTTTCTTTTTCACTTCTTTTTCAAATAAGTGTTTGCTAAGGGACTAGCAAAGTATAGTATAGGGGGGTGATGAATACCCATTCATCACTCTTTATTCTTATATTTTAGCTACAAAAACTTATGCAAATGCATGTAGATATGTGTAAATAGGAAAAATTAGCAAAAGCATGCATGTTTGTAAATACTTATAATTAGCATGTTTTTGTGCAAAAATAAAAGAATAAAGATGAAAAAGAAAAAGAGGGAAATATTTAGAATAAATATTGAGCAACCTAACCCAAGGGAGGGCTCAGCATGGGCCTGACCGCATAAAAGCCAAGTAGAGGGAGATAGGGGCTCATGTGTAAATACTTTTGTAAATAAATAAATAATATTTTCCTCATCCAAAAATATGTTTGTATATATTTTGTATATATTTATACACTATTAAAAACAAAATAAAAATTTAAAAATCAAAAATGCAAAAACACCCCTTCACCTTGTACATAGATCATGTCTCTTTATCTATTTCACCTTGTAAATAAATTCATTTATTTTCAAAACTTTTTGTAAATATTCTATTGTATATATTGTAAATAAAATAAATAAAAAGAAACAAAACAAAAAAATTAAATAAAAAATTACAAAATTAAAAATACAAAAACATATTGTACATATACCATGTATATAGTTGCACATAACTAATTATTTAACCTATGTATATAAATGATGAAAATAAAATAAAAATAGCCTTTTATTCCTCATTTTATTCTATAAATAAATAAAATATAAAATAGGAATAAAAATGTATAAAAATAACTAATTCAAAATCAAAAATCAAACATCAATATATTGTATATATACCTATGTATAGCTATATTTTGTATATACCTTATTTTTATTTCCAAAAATTAATTAAAAATCACAAAAAAATAGAAAAAAAATAAATTAAAAATATTTCATGTTTTAAGTTTTTGAAAAATCGGCCATTTAAAGGCCCAAAAAAAATCAAATAAAAATCTAAAGCTTGGCGGGCTCTGATTGGTCCACGGGGGATTGTTGACCCCCGGTCAACTCTCCCCCCAGGACCACCAGAGCCGGGTATGTCGCGCCCGACCGGTTTTCACCATTTTCTACCCGCCTAACCCGGCCGCCATCTACCCAAACCCCGGGCTCCGATTGCTCCCCGATCATTCAGGACCCTCGCCCGGGGTGGGTTTGGAGGATCCGAGATCCGTGCTACCCGCCCGACCTCTTCCTTCTCGGACCTCTCACCATATTTAATGTCGTCTCTGGCGACCTAATCACGCTATCTTTGATCTTCCCCTCGGCGCCTGTGAGCTCCTCCATCATCCCTGAGTGACAGCCGTGGCCGGTGGAGTTGCAGCGAGGCCCGGGCTGCCGGAAATCACTGATCCGGTGGTAATCGCCGCCGTGCGCCGCCGCGAGCGCGCTGAGCCTCGGGGACCTCGACGACCCCTTGAGGCAACGACCGGGAGCCTCATCGGCTCCAGCCCAGTCGAATGCGCCCATCAGGTAACTTCTTTAGCCAGTAGATTAGCTTAGCGTTAGGTTTTTTTTCGATTTGCAGTAGCTTAGCTCCGCCACCTCCGCCAGCCGTCTCCGTCCACTCCCTTGATCATCCGACACCGCTATCACCTCCGCCAGTTCCCTCTCCACCTTCTCCGACCCTTCATTCCCCCTGTCTCGCCCCGGAGCAGGGTCTCGGCTCTCACCCCTCCGCCGCTCGCCGGAGAGCCATCGCATCGCACCACCGGTCACCTTCCGCCCGCTCTGACGGGTCGAGGCAGTTTGCCCTCGACCCCTCTTTCTTTCTGTGTAGGTCTCCAGGTCCATCGACCTCATCTGGAGGTCGGAGCTTCAGAGCACAGCAGCTCCCGTTCCTCGACGTTGCCGGAGTTCTCCTGAGCTCCTCGCCTCCATCGGAGCAGTGCATCAGGTGCGGACCGTCATGGCGCAGCTTTCTAGCATCTCCTGAGCACCGGACGAGGACTACCGTACACGCAGAGGGCCGGCGAAGCTCGCCGGCCGTCAGTTCCTCCAGGTCCTTCGTTCACCGTCCGATCGACCTCGACGCCCCAGTTTAGATCTCGGCCGTACATCCACGGGGCAGCACTCACCATCGTATCTCCCTGGGGTCGATCTTCACCGTTGAGCGACGAGGTTAAGCCACGATGCCCCTCAGCCATCCGATCTAGCACGTGGCTGCACCTCGTCCATCCGATCCGAGCCCGGCTTCCTTCGAAGACCCACGTCGCAGCTCCTTCGTCCGATCATCCACGTGGACACATACCAGCCGTCGGATCGATTCGAGGGGTGGCTTTCGTGTGCGGCGCACCATCCCATCCGTCCAACCTGCCACGCGTCGTACATCCGGCCCTCGACATTAATAAAAGGGTAAATTACTTAGGCCCCCTCGTAGTTTGTGTCTTTAATTTCTAGTCCTGTAAATATTTTAAGTCTTTTATTTACGTAGGGTAATTTGCACTTTGGACCTTGTGCTTGTTGTGTTTTGCAATTATGCCCCTGTGTATGTGAGCCCACGTGCTTCGTCACGTGTTTAGTTGGGTTATTTGCAGCTATTATCATGTGGTTCTGGGTTGTTATTAAATGACAAGAAACTTTCTGGTATTTTCATTGATACCCCTGTGAACACTTTATTTGTGCATGTGCGGATTTTAGTGGGTAAATTGCAACCGTGCCCTTGGACTTTTTGGTACGAGTTACCAAAAGGTCCTAGGAGTTGGTTTTTATTACCAGAAGGTCCCTGAGTGCCCCAGGCACGCGCCACGCGCGTGACTTGCTGGGAAAATTGCACCTGGACCCCCAGACTTTCGGGTATTTGCACTTGAGTCCCTGTGCACAGTGCCCCCTTTTTGATTTTTGAATAAATATCAAACCACCTCCAAATTCGATGAAAATTTGTCACATGGCTCCTGCCATGTTGTTGGATTTTTTGAGAATTTTGAGGACATTTTTGATTTTATTTAGTATTTTTAAAAATTCAAAAAACATCTATTTCAGCTACTGTCTAGGTTTAAAAATCCCAAAAAAATATAAAATCACCCCCAAAAATTCTAAAAAAATTAGCTACTGTTCTTTGTTTGTTGTTTGATTTTCTAGCCAATTTTGGCAATTTTTCATCACTTAAAAACCCTAAAAATCTAAAAACCCTCAAAAACTCATAAAAATTATAATAAAAAATCTAAAAATCCAAAAACAATAATTTTGGTGCCCAAATTTTCCTTATTTTCTCTAGAATACAGGAAAATTACCTCCAGGGCCCTATGAGATCCTTAGATATTTTATCTTGGGTTTTGGGCCTTGCTGGACAGTACCCTTTCTTTTGAGCACTGTTTGATTTTTAGAAAATAAAATATACCTTAGAAAATTATCAAAAATTCACCAAAAACACTTAAAAACTTAAAAAACATAAAAACCATTTTTCTTGAATTTTTGCTTGACTTTTGGTGTGTTAATAAATTGTGTAAGTGTGCTTGATTTTGTATTCTTTAATTTTCTTCATATTTTAAAAATCCAAAAAAAAAATATAAAAGTTATTAAAAACCACAAAAAAATACTTTTCTTTGGTTTTATTTTCTTTTTTACTACTTCGTAGGCCCTGGCCAACCGTGCTCCTTGGTGTTCGACCCTGGGGGTGCTATACCAGGTTAATCCCATATAGGACCGCTTGCCTTGATTGATTGATTTTATTTTTATTTCGCGGTTCGATCTTTTTCTTGATACACCTATCCTCTGAGATCCGGGTCGCAACGACCTTTGTCTTATTACCTTCACCCGGGTCTTGAGGGAATTTTTGGGTGTTATCAACGGGCTCGAACAAACTCATGAAAACAAAACAAGACGAATGCGGTTTTCGACAAAATCAAAACTCGACGAAAACACGACAAAAGTTCACGAAAATTTAATACAAACTAGATGGGGTTTTGCGTAACTACCCTAAAGAAATTGTCAAGAAACAAGGTCAAACGTGGTCTGAAGAACCCCTATAGCCCAGGGGCATAAGCGTAAAAAAACTACTGAATTTGTTCTGCAAATAAGTCCTTCAGGGACTATTTTGAAAACAAAAATAAAGATCTTTACATTTAGGTCCCTGCGGAGGGACCTAAATGCAATATCTAAAAACTTCTGGAGCGGGATTCAATTCTGGAAAACCTTCTGAGTTAAGTATGCAATTTTCAAACCGGTTCGGAACTGATGGCCTGGATAAGAAGTTATCTGCGCTGATCCGACGGTTGCGCGCTTGACACGTGTCATGCACCTGTACTTCGAGTGTTCTTGATTCTGTTCTTGAGCAGTTGCGCAGCTGACGAAGGCGCTTCTTCTCCGATTTATTGCCGACGCACGGCGGCGATCTGGGCGCTCTGGCGGGGCCAGAGGGGTGGCTCCTCCACCCCTCGAGCTCGCCCGTGGTAGGTGGTGGTCGACGGTGGCTCCAAGCGGCGATGGAGGCGCAATGAAGACGGCGGTCCGGTGCGATAGCGTCTGAATGTCAAATGGTCACGCCATCTTTGGATGTGATTTCCGTGAAGACGATGGCTTCCAGATGCATGACTTCGGTTCCGTTTTGAAGAAGAACCTGAAAACGATATATATAGGCTCGATTCACCAGGAATCGGCTCCAATATGATCAATTTGCAAGCTCAAAAATAAAGAAAAATAAGGTTTCCAGAAGAACTGAGAAGTTGCGTGAAAATGTTGATGAAATGAAACGCGAATCGAGATATGAATCGAAACGATTTGAAGGGGGTTTGGATTACGTGCTTAACCTAGGGGATTAAACTATAATCATGCGATTAGCCATGCTAATCATGGCTCGGCTATCGAGAAAGAAATCTGAGAATACGAGTGAATAGGTCTGTGGGTTGTCAAGGTATATTACCTAGACTGAAGCTCGACGGGCGACCTTTGGCCGGAGCGAAACGCAGCGATGCACGATGATGCAAGGCGGTGAACGGCCTTGGAACCTCCTCTGATGGCTCCTCCTCCACGCGAGCTCGTTGGACCGGAGCTGTCACCTCCATGTTAGGCGGAGCGAGGCTTGGAATATGGGGGTCGGGCAACTGGAGCTGAGCTTCATGTTGTTGGAGAGTTAGGTTGGCGATGGCGGATATTTAGGGGCTTTTATAGATTAGGTTCGTGCTCCCAAGTAAAAATCGAATGGTAGCGAATTAGTAGGTTGTTAGGTTGATCAGATCAATGGATTAGATCGCCTGAAGGAGTGAAGAGGTGTGCTAAATAAATGGGTGAACTCGGCCGATCAGAGCAGCTGGAATACCGGCTTCTTGGAGAAGACAACCGAGGTGCTGACAAGTGTCAGCACCTGGTTTGCAAGAAATTAGAAAATGATTGTAAATTCATTAATAAATAGTAATTAAGGTTATTTTAAATAGGTTTAAATACAAGAAATGTAAATAATTAAATAATCTTAATTATGGAATAAATACTTTTAATAAATAATAAATATTATTCAAAATATAAATATTATATTAATAAATATGTATTTATAAATAGGTTTTAGATTTTTAACTTAATAAATAAATAATTAAAAGTTAATTTTATATTTTCTTAATTATTAAAATAATAAATAAGGCTTGTGTGAATTTTTATGGGTTTTAATAAATTAATTTACATGTATTAATAAATAAGGATATAAGTTAGCTAGTTCATTTTTACCTATATTTTAAGGTTTTTGATTTTATTAAAATAATAAATAAATTTCAAAAATTAAGAAATAAATTATGGTAAAAATACAAGATCATGAAAATATTTAGAAATTATAAAATTGAGAAAACTATAAATATTGTGTGTTATATAAAATAAGTAGCCCAGAAACCCCGTTGTCTTTTGGTCCCAAAATTGACTTTTTGCAAACGGACTCCGAATTCGATGAAACTACCTTTATTAATTAGAGAATATTATTTTATGAACTTTAAAGGCGAGTAGAGTGAAATTGGAGTTCGTACGAGGAAGGTATGATGTTCGGAAGTTGAGATTTTGACAATTTATAGGCTGGGTTTCTTGGCATATATAAAGGGTAATATTTTTTAACATATTTTTATATTTTTATATACATTTTTAGAAATAATTAGGAAAAGAGTTTGGTAAAAAATATGTAAATATGAATTAATTAAAAATCTTTGAAGTTTTGTATTTATTTGATAAATAGTGGAAAGTGTATGGAAGGTGGCTTAATTTATTTTTACGGTTTTCTTTCCTTATCTCCCCCTACTTTTTGGTTTGTCGACCAATCCATGCTAACTTGGTCTCGGGGGTTAGGCTATAAATATACCTTGCAATTATATTTATATTTTAAGTCATATTGTATATATTTACATGCATTCAATCTGCCTTTGTTCTTTTTCTTGTTCTTTATTTATTTACATGATTTTTATGGTTAAAAGTGAGTATTTATACATGAATGAGGATTTGTTAAAAGATGGTAATTAATGAATATTTACATGCATTTGTTAAGGGTTTTAAGATAAAATGTGACAGAAAAGTTAATGAATCATGGATTCATCACTAGCCTCTCTATAATCTGATCAATAAAAGGCAGGGGGAAATGATCCTTCTTGGTGGCCTGATTCAATCATCTGTAGTCCACACAAACCCTCCAAGAAGTGGGTACGCGGGTAGCTATCTCCTCTCCAAACTCACTCACAACTGTAGTGATGCCCGTCTTCTTGGGTACCACATGTAATGGACTAACCCACTTGAAATCGGAGATGGGGTAGATAAAATCAGCACTCCACAATTTCGAAATCTCCTTCTTGACAACCTCTCGAAGATTCGGGTTCAGCCGTCGCTGGAACTTACGCGATGGCTTAGCGTCCTCTTCGAGATAGATATGGTGAGAGCACATGGCTAGACTTATCCCCTGGAGATCAGCTACACTCCATCATATTGCCTTGCGGTTCTTTTCAAGAACCTCCATCAAACAAGATTCTTGCTCTCTAGTCAAATCTGTTGAGATAATGACTGGGTACATCTCATGCTCTCCCCAAGGAACCTATACTTCAGCGACTGCGGCAAAGACTTCAGTTCTAGACAACTGGGAGATGGAAAATCTGACCTATGAAATGTCTGAGTGAATGCAACCAAATCTACGTGGGAGAACTCTCACTGATCATTAAAAACTAGTGTAGACTGCCCTGCTGGTATATCTGTAATCTGTATCGACTCAGTCTCCACCCTAGTTGTTGGCTCTCTTGGAATCAGATAGGGTAACAACTCATCAAATTCGGCCTAATCTATATCTGACTTCAAGGGATCCGAATCTGAATCACAAGAAATATACTCTGCCTCACTATCCTAAACACGGTTATCAGCCTTGAATGTATCCTCTCCTAAGAGTGTGCTCTCCAGGATCTCCTCTACTGGGATATGTGAATTTGCAGATTCTGAAGGCGAAAGGAGGGCTCGTGAAACGGGATCGGACCAAGCGGCTTCATCATCATGATCACAAAGTCGTACTCCTGGTGGACGTCTCGTTCTGCCTCTGTCATCTGCTCTACATCATTGGACAGCTCTAAGCAAGCTGAATCGCGTGCTCTAGTCTCGTCGATCATCTCTATTTGTATACTCTCGCCCTCGACGCAGAAGTATACCTTCCCACTATCATGGTCGGACACCGCCTTAGTTGAGGCCAAGAATGGACATCCTAGAATGATGGGGGTATCGGTCACAGACTCAGGGATCTCCATGTCCAACACAACGAAGTCCACGGGGAATTTCAAGCCCTGAATTGTGACGACCACATCCTTCAACAATCCCTTCGGCCTCTTGATAGATCTGTAAGCAAATTAAAGGACTGTCTTGCTCTGTCGAAGAGGAACAAACTCGAATCGGTCGAGTAAGGCTTCCAGAAGGTGGTTGATGGAAGAGCCATTGTCTAATTGAGTCCGATCAAATCTCTGCTCATGAATATGGCATCTGACATAGGGAGCTCCCGCATCTGGCCTCTTGGCTGGTAGACGAATCTGGATGGCAAAGCAGGTAGCACGAATGAGCACATCGATCTCTGTGTTATGGTTCCTCTTCTTCCTATGGATGGTAGTTTTCTCTCTCAGGTTCATCTGGAAGAGAGGGATGTGCTCAAGTGCCTCATATAGAGTCAACTGAATCTGAAATCTATCAATCATCTGTTGGTTGAACTCTAACTGATGGTTCCTTTTTGATTTTCTTTTTTATTCCCCTTAGCCAAGCGGAGTGCTTGAGGGAAAGGGATTGCTGGGCCTTCCTCAGATAGAGGGCTAGGAATGGGTCCCTACTGCTGAGAAGAAATAGAGTCCATACAAGTATCACCAAGCATCACATATGGACTCAAAGATGAAGAACCCTTTCCTTTATTAATTTTTTTAGTATTTTCTATAGAGTCCCAGGGTACAAAAACTGGAGGAAATACAACTGGAATAGAGGGGGTGGCCTTAGTACCACCTACGACATCAGGAACTGCAGCATCAGCACTGCACTCTGGCTCAGCATCTGGATCTCTGGTGGCATCAGTACCACCCTCTGCAACTGGGGACGCGTCTGCCTCAGTACCGTCTGCTGGATCAACATCCTTGGTGGCATTAGCACCACTGTCATCATCATCATGAGCGGCATCAGCACCACTATCCTCCTCGTCTAGCGCTTCTACATCCTCGTGGTGACGTCGCTCAGACGAGGCATCGCCTGCTGGCATCTTACCGCTCCTAAGTGTAACAAAGTCAGCATCAAATGTATACGAAGCAATGTCACCCAATAAGTCACTAGGAGTGGTAACCTCTGTGAACTGTACCTGCTCAAACTTTCTTTTTAGGTTGTTCGGGTTTAGCTCAATCTTAGCGGCTATGGCGGCCTTGCCTTTGATGATCTCCCTCATCTCCTGGCAGAACTGGTCCATCTACCGCCTGAATGTGGCCTGCTGATCGGAAAGAATGCGGGCGAGGTCATCAAGTGTTGGGTTCTCATAAGCTGGCCCATGAGAACCAGATGGGTTGCCTCTCTGAATGTGAGGCTGCTGCTGGGAAGGATGAGGGGGAAACTGAGAATATTACTTAGGCTGCTACTGATGCTGCATCCACGGTTGTCCCTACTAGTAGGAACGAGGACCCTACTAGTAATGCTGCTACTATGGCTGGTGTGGGAACTGGGGTTGCTGTTGATGCTTGCCGAATTGTCCACCCTTAGCTGGAGGCTGCTGTTGGGATGAGGCACCTCCGGTCGACCACCTGAATCAGGGATGATCTCGGCAGATCCCTGGCTGTTGTCGGTCGTACCAAATCTCGTTGACTTCCATCAATGGCTCCTGCTCGAAAAGAGGTGGAGAAAGGACTGCCATAGGCTGATCCTACTGGTAAACCACAATCTGAGTATCCTGAGACGGTGGTGGCTGAAGGTACTGGTGTTGCGGCTGCTGGAACGGCTCCGCCTGGACATGGTGGACCTGTCTGTACTGGGCGAAGGGCTGGGTCGAGCTGTTGTTGCTAGGGTCATCCCGTGACCTGAGACGGGGCTGAGAAGTTGTTTGTGCCTCCTGGAGACACATGATCTGGGTCTTCAGGTCACTCAATGTCTATGCCAACTGATCAATTTGCGTCATGCCCCGACACTACTTTTTCTCGATAATCTCGATGTGGTCCAGCTTCTCACTGATGATGCCCATATCAGCGGCCGGTGACTCTACCTGTGCTGTAGCTGCTAAAGAGATGGATGGACCTGCATCGACCCGTGATATCCTGTGATAGGTCACAGCATGGGGCGGGGGCTTCCCTGAGTATATAGACGGGTCTGAGACATGACGGTGTAGTTCTCGGCCATCTCCTCATATATGGCCCACACCTGGTCTTCGTCTTTGGCGAAGTAGGATCCCCCACAAGAAGCGTTCACAAGTCTGTGTAGCTTCGATGTCATCCCACAAAAGAAACTCTAAACTAAGTTGGGCTTGGAGATGTCATGGTGTGGACACCGGTCAATGAGCTCCCAGAAGCGGTCCCATGCCTCATGGAATTGCTCGTTAGGAAGCATGGAGAAAATTGTTGATCAAAGCTCGAGCTGCATTCATCCGGCTGATTGGAGAGTACTTGTTCAAGTATTCGGTCCGGAGCTGTTCCTATGAAGTGACATTTCTCCCTAAATGCTTTAGCCAGTAGGCTACTATGTCGACCAAGGAGAACGGAAAATCCATCATCTTGATGGTGTCCTCGTCCACGTATCTGTCGTGGAGCATGCTACAGATCATCTCAAATTCTTGCAAATGCATATGCGGCTCTTCGGTGGCAAGCCCATGGAACTTGGGCAACAACTGAATCGTCTGAGGAGGGAGTTTGAAATCTCCCAAAATTGCCGGAAGCTGAATCCAACGGTGTGTAAGAGTCGCACCAGGGTTGTGCAACTCTCTCATCGGACAAGCTGGTCAGACTGGCTCCACTGGCTCATCTGGATGTCCTCCATCTCCTCCTCCGAGCTCTGGTATCTCTCCACCATCTGGTCGGTTCTGCTCTCGGTAAGCTTGCATATGGGCCATCTCTCTATGCATATCAGCCATGAAAGCCCCCTGGTCTCTGATCTGTCTCTACATCGTCTCCAAGGAAGCTAAAAGGGTGTTGTTGATGGCGCCCGGATCTAAAACATACGTGATGGTCTGGGGCTGTCCATCAGTGCGCTCCTCGCTGTTGTCCATCTCTTGGGTCTCTGCAAAGGCAAAAGACCCAAACTCAGATGCTGTCAAATGAATGAATATCTGCTCTGGTCTCTACTTGGGAACCTCGGGACTGGAAGAAGGGTGATCGAGGGGGGACAGGGCGGAATCGAACTCGGGTTCGGAGAGCGGGACTGGGCTCTCACGAACCAACCTAGATGAATGGGGCGGAGTGCTCGAAAGCGGTGCAATCAAAGGCTGCCTAAGAGACCTCCATCCCATCATCGTGATCTGGAGCAAAGGCAGATGGGATCTGGAAACAAACAAGATCAACAAACAAACCCCCAATTCACCTACTCAACTTTGAGAGCTGATGACTGTAAGGTTCGGTCTTTTATCTTGTCAATTTTATTTAGGTGAAAATTCAGTCTAGCAGGGCGATTAAGCGAGCTGGTAGGAACCCATTGCTCTCAAAAGACTGGCCCAATCCCAAAGCTAGATCTTTCCCATCTAGTACAAGTTGCGGATCGTTTACCGGCTACCCGATCAACTCGCTCTGTTAAGGATATCATGGCCCTCTTTGCCGAAGACCGGAGCGATCCTCACTGGAGAACAATTAACCTCAAGACCAGTAGTCTGATGAAAGTTCAGGTATGGCTCTACCTAGTGTGCGGGTCACTCTATCGCGCAAGCAAACCAAGCAATGAGGGGATTGCTCTCCCAAGACAGATTTTTAAGTCGAGTGTCTTTTAGAGTCAAGTTTGTTTAGCAGTCCCAATTTTATCATTATCAGTTTTTAGGTATTTTTTTCAATAAGAAAACAAACACCTAATGAATTTTTCGATCTCCTGATTATTTAAAGTCCAAAAACGGGGGAGAAGTCGAAAAAGTTGATGCCCGATCAAACACGTTGATGCATGCAAAGTAAGAGATGCGTACTTGTCGCCGACACTCTACATGCGAGGTGATCCATGCATAAATTAAAAGACAAAAATAAAAATATCATATATGATGCGAGGAGAAAATGACCTTATATGATCAATTTCTACACGTGAAGAACTGTAGCTAACTGGCCAGAGAGAGAGGTAGGAATCCGGTCTCTGATGCCGATCGGTGTCCGCCACAACGTATCCTGCATGCGCTGTATACGACCTCTAGCAACACGTGACCTCTCAAGTGACCAAGTTAACTTTTTATTATGATTTTATTAATTAGGTCCAATTACGAACTATAGGTGCAGGCAAATAGTTAGGGATTGGGCCTTAATCAATTACGTCACAATCAATGAAATTCCTAAATTTAGGGGCCAAATTCTTCGAGAATAAAAAATAAAAGAAAAGTCGAAAAAACCAAAACCGATGAAAACCACTGTGACCAAGCACACCGGTGCTCGGCGAAACAGACCCCGATATCGCCAAGTGTCCAAAACTGTCCAAGGTCCTATATTATTACAACAAAATGTGCTAAAAGATACTAACTACTCTATAAACTATAACTACTCATGTTCTGCTCCTGCTTCCCTTCGAGTGTGGGTCTCCTCCAAAGCGACCTCGTGCGGTTCCTCACACAAAAAGTGAAACAAAAATGGGTCAGAAAACACTTATATCAAATAGAGCTAGAAACAAATAAAGAAATGAAAATGAAGCAAAGAAGACTTATAAACGTCTACTAAGTTGTGCTCCCCGGCAATGATGCCATTCTGATGACGGCCCCAAGCAACTCAGGTTAAGTAGTATCTAAGGTCATTGCGACCCGAATCGCAAGGCACGGTCAACCAAGAAAAATAAGACTGCAAATAAAAATAATCAAGCTCAAAAATCTAAAGAAGCGGTCTCCGCTGTTTATTTAAGGGTTTTTATCAGTTGTGCCCCTCAGAGATATCGTAATATCAGTTATGGCCCTATCTTTTTGGTAATATCAGGTGTACCCCCAACTTCTTGTCGTTCTATAAGTTGTGCCCCTTGGGTTAGTTGTCGTCCATTCACAGTGCAAACGGGCATTAACTTTAAGGACATAAGCGGAACTAAATTTATAAAAAGGGTTCAATGGTCATTTATCACCCTCTTCCTCATCCTCTTCTTCTTCCTCCTCTTCCCCCATCCGCTTCTTCCTCCTCCAACCTCCTCCTCCTCCCTCTCCGCCCCGACCTCCCCGGCCCCCTGCCCCTAGCTTCGTCCCAGCCTCCCTCCACCTCGACCTCCCCCCGCCCCGAACTCCTCCCTAGCCTCCCTCATCCCCGAGCTCCCCGGCTCCCTGCCCCGAGCTCCTCGGCCCCGTGCATGCTCCTTCGCCTGCAAGCTCCACCCCAAACACCCCCCCCCCCCCCCCGCACGTATCACCCGCAAGCTCCCCCTACCCCCTCCCTCGGGCAACCCAGTCGCCAGCAAGGCCCTCCCCCGCCCCCGCTGGAGGGCTCTAGATGCAACGACACTCACGGAAACTGGCTATGCAATTGCATCAGAAGACACTGCCAACATGAACAGATCTCCTTATTGGTGGATTTATGTCTACGAAGATGGCGAAGATCTGCATCCGTGTCCGATGGTTCTTTCGTTCGACTTGGAGAAGGAGTCATTTGGATGGATCCAGCCACCGAAGATTGGCTAAAAACAAGTGAGTATGTTTGATTACAACGTTATCTCAACATAGCCTACAGCTACGACTTCGGTGACATGATCCATATCTGCCAACTGAACGATGGTGATACTTGGGTCTGGAGATTGGTTGTTAATACTAAATTCCACCCAACATTTTCTAACTTCCTGGGACTGTGGAAGACGGAGGAAGAGTATGAGATCTTTCTGTTGGAGGGTGACAGAGAGTTGGAGCTATTCAAGCTTCGCAACAGAATTCAAGGGTCTTGGAGTGGCACGGAGGAGGAGCTCCGGGAGCAGTTGCTTATCCCTGAGCCAAAAGTGCTGGAGGTGTTGCGCGAAGGTGAAGGTAGAAAACAGGTTGCTCATCGTCGAGGTTGATGATATCATCAGGATCACATTAGAAGGGTCGTCTACTACATGCAGAGCCTCATCTCACTGAGACGGTGATCTGTTGTTGTTGTTTGAGCAACTGTTCTTTTGTTTAAATCTCGAATTAGTTTCGAGCATTGGGGATTTGTAGGTTCATTTGCCTCCGGTGTTGGATCACTAGCATCTTTAAATTGTTAATCTCTCCAAGATCTCCCATTTTTCAAGTTGTTATAACGACTGGAGTGAAACCAGATCGGATTTCGGAAACACATGGATCAAGGATATTTTTCTTGTTCACGTATATTTGCTTTAATGATATCCGAAGGATACGGAAACTAATTTGCTAAAATGACGAGTAGGGCGAGCAAGAGGAAGGGAGGGAAGCTTCCTCGGCCTCCCTTCTCTCTAAAATGTCGAGGAGGTGGTAGGAGGAGGAGGAGGGAGGGGTTTTTTTCCGAATTTGCCCTCTTAACTATATGATGGTTTAGTTAAACCATGGTTAAGTTTAACTTATTGACAGTTAAAGTAACAGAGAGGCACAACTGATAGAACGGAAAGAAGTTGGGGGTACAACTGATACTACCAAAAAGATAGGGGCATAACTGATATTATGATATCTCGGAGGGGCACAACTGATAAAAACCCTTTATTTAACCTGGTATAACGACCAGGGTCGAACACAAGGAGCACGAGCTAAGCCTACAATGTAGTCGAGAAATCAGGGAAGAGCAAGCATCTTTTTGGTTGATTTTTAATTTACATTTTTTTTATATTTTCTAATAAGAAAATGAATAAAAATATGAAGGAAGTCACACTACAACAATTTTTATTAAAGTTAAAAAGGCTCAAAAATTAAAAATAAAAATATTTTTATATTTTTAAAATATACAAATGTTTTTGTGAGATTTTTCATATTTTTATATAATTTTATAAAAAATGAAATAAAGTCAAAATATCAAAACAGTGTACAGCGTGGACTAGAAGGCAACTTTAAAATATCTAAAGTGTCCCAAACGTCCTGGTTGCAATTTTATGTTAAAATAGATGTCAATATCTAACTACAGAAATTGAAAACTCATTTTTTTATTTTTGTAGAATTTTTAATGATTTTTATAAGATTTTTGGTCTTTTGTGATTTTTAGGGGTTTTATAAGAGATAAAGGAACCAAAATGCTACTAAAATTAAAAAAACAAAACAAACACACAAGAATTTATATAGAATTTTTAGGGATATTTTTAAATTTTTTGTATTTTCTAAAATAGACAGACACATTTTAAGGATTTTTTTAGAAAATATCAAATAAAATCAAATTGCTTCACAAAAACTACCAAAAATATTACACATTAACAGGAGCTAATGGTATTTTTTGGGGAATTTTGGAGTAAATTTGATAATTATTTGATTTAAAACAAAGCACACAGGTTGTAAGACCTATTTGCAAATATTCTAAGTTTCCAGACTAAACAATAACATACGTATAAAGTCCAAGGGCGTCAGTGCAAAATTCATAGGAAATAACACACATGCTCAATAAATCATTCACAGGGGCATAAGTGCAAATCCATAAAACATTTCATTCAAATATGAACTAACAAAAAGTCCAGGATAGAATATGAAAAAACACCACAGGGCACGTGATCATGCACGTGTTTTCAGACAGGGAGGACTAAAGTGCAAATACTAGATATAGTAGGGACTAATATGCAAATAGTTCAAACTACAACTTTATTTAACAAACTAGAAAATAAAGCATAAAAAGTGTAGGGTAAATAATGCAATATACCCTTGCAAGTGTGTGCGGTGCACGTGAGGGACAAGTGGTGGCCCCTGGCGGTGCGTGGATGAGCGGCTCATATGTGGCATGTGTCAGATCTGACGCCTCAGAAATTGTCGAGGATGTGGGGTGCAGATGCGTCAGAGATGCGATCTAATGGCCCGGAAAGATGCTGTTGTCGGTGACGTGGATTCAATTTGGAAGATAAGGGCCGATCCAACAGTGTTGAGAGGGCTTGGATGAACAGCGTCGAGGCGAGTTTCACCAGAGCTAAGGAGGTGATCCTCAGCTCCGATGGTCGATAGGGAGGCTCGAAAATGATCGTGGAGGTCCTTCGCGTCGACTGAACATGTCCGATGGAGGAGCCAATGGCCGGATTCACACG
Organism: Ottelia alismoides; assembly: GCA_037367405.1. Lineage (NCBI taxonomy): Eukaryota > Viridiplantae > Streptophyta > Magnoliopsida > Alismatales > Hydrocharitaceae > Ottelia > Ottelia alismoides. The sequence continues at coordinate 151,156 of JAZKJV010006154.1, read as the reverse complement.
ACAGTGAAGATGGCCTGTAGCTGCTCCGGTGAACCCTCTTATGGATGAAATGGGGGCGACCAACGCCCGCTAACACCTAGGACTCGGGGCTATGCTCCAGTATGGGTTATTGAAGCTAAAAACCAAAGAAGCAAAGGGTGGCAACGTTTGATCTCCGGTGAAGATAGTAGGTGAGATCTTAGCCCTAATCTCGACTTGAAGATCGAGGATAAGGATGATCAGGTTATGGTGCAAGATGGAGGGCGAGGCTGCAGATCGATCTAACAGCTGGAGGTGGATGTCAAGGCTCCGACCAGCTGGTCATAGCAGATAGGAGTGTGGCGACGATGAATGAAAAGATCGGATTGAATAGGAAGATGGAGAGGATATGAGGGTTACCTGAAGATCTGGAATTGCTCCTGAGCTTCAAGCGAAGATGACTGATAGGGTAATGGCCTCAACCTCGATGCGAAAGGCAGTGGAGGTTGATCGCGGTGGATCTCCAGCTAAGAAGGGTGAGCGTCGTCTTTACTGCACCAAACCGAGCTTCGAGGGGTTCTCCAAGCAGCTGTCACTCAGCTGGAGGTGGCTAGGGGTCGAAGTGGGAGTGAGGTACGAGCTACCGCTCCATGGAGGTGGAAGAGATGATTTATATGTGAGTCGAGGGTTTGGAAAGATCGAAGTAAAGCACCAAACCCTAGAGAGAATCGTATCGACCAAAGGACCCGCGAGGATGTTGGAGGTACGAGGATTATCGGGTCCGGATTTTGAGGCCAAAGGCGAACGGAGTCAGGCTGGGAAATTTCGAGAAGAGGCTCCGGCAAAGAGGATCCGGGTCTGACCCGGGAAGAAGGAGCCATTGACCTACAGTCAACAATCCAATCGACCAATCAAAAAATCAAGATTTATAAAATACTTTCAAATTCAATAAAAAACTAATAGATGATTTTATATCAAAAAGTGTATAAAATGAAAAATGTTTGTTATTTTTCAAACTATTTTCTGAGATTTTTATTTATTTTTTAGAAAAATAAATTAATCTATATACAATATAGTGTATTATATACAGGTATAATATACCTATGTATTTTGTACAATTATTTTTATTTTGGTATTTTTACATAAATACCCCTAATTTTAAATTTTATTTATTAACATCATAATTTTTTGAGTACAAAATAATTTTTATTTTATTTTTTTACAAGTGTGTAATAAATAGAGAGCCAGACATATATACATGTATTTTGTATAAGAGAAAGAGAGAGGATTTTATTTTTGTTTTATTTTATTTTTCTTGATTTTTGTTTTATTTTCAGGAATATATACAAGGAGGCAAAAAGAATATTTTATTCTTATTTGGTCACAAAGAATTGTTTATTTTCACAAATGATATGTACAATATAGAGTATGCCTTATCTCCCTATACTTGTTTTATTTGACGATCAGGTCAATGCTTGACCTTCTCTTAAGGTTCGGGTCACTCTGTATTTATTCTAAATACCTCCTTCCTTTTTCTTTTCCTTTATTCTTTTTATTTTTGCACAAATACATGATTATTATGTAATACTAACAAATGCATGCATGATGCTAACTTATTGTATTTACATTTATTTACATGATGCATTGCCAAGATAAATAGCTAAAATAAAAGAATAAAGAGTGATGATCAGGGATTCATCATATACTCCTAAACTTTGATGTATATCGATAAAGTATGGGAGTGTCGAACTCAAGGAGGCAAATTGTTAGAAACTAGGGTTAAACGGTAAACAATCAACATTTTATGGGTTTTCTATTTTTTATTTATTTTTAGGAATTTTTCCAAATTTTTATGAATATTATATTGTTTTTGTGAATTTTAAGTATTTTGTATTTTTTATGATTTTAAAAAATATTTTGTAATTTTTATTTATTTTTTATTAGTTAATGGTTAAATTTGTTTTTCTATTTCTATGATTTTTAAGGAGTTTTTAAGGTTTTTTTATGGATTTTATATTATTTTTAATGTTGAAAATTAGATTTTTTATTGAAAATTGTGAGGAATTTTTATTTTTAATATTAAAAATTGGACGAAAATATTTTTATTTTATTTTTATTATAAAGTAAGTGAAGTTATCTTTAAAATGACATGTTGTGCATTTTTAGGGAATTTTAATTTATTTATTTATGATTTTTGCAAGTTGTAATGAATTTTGTATTTTTATTTATTTTAATATTTTATTTTTGATTTATTTTTTGTTTAATATATAAAATACAGTAAAATATACTACTAGTAATTTTTATGGAGTTTTTAGAGATGTTTTTATATTTTTATGATTTTTAAAGTTTGTTTTATTTTTTGTATTTTTAAAATGATTTATTAAAATAGAAAATGTTTTTTTAAATTTTATTTATATTATATAAAGTGCAATATACGAGTTAATTATTTGATTTTTTATATATTTATTATGGTATAGGTATTGTATATAGAGTAAAGGGGTATGGATGTAATTAATTGGGAATCTGGGGGCGCACGTGTAAATCTGTAAGTTGTGAGAAGCTTCGCGCAAAAACACCAATTCCCACGTGCTGGATCATGTAAAAATTCTTGTTGCCAAAACCTGGATATATAATTAGTAGTGTTAACTAGTGTTCTATCGCAGATATCACAAAGTTGCAGGTGCATGTCGTGTGTCTGCTCCGGGTTTGGGACATGTTCGCAACATTAGACAAGTTCGAGGGCACGATCGCAAAATTCCCAGAAGCACGTGCTTGGGCATGTGGTTCTTCAGCACCTGGACTTGCTTGTACTTGTTCCAATCTCTAAGGGTATATATGTAATTATGCCCAGATAATATTTGCAAGCTCACGTGACTCACACGAGATCGCGCTTTAGCAGTGGGGTGGTGAATCACCAGAAATTGTGATGCGTGGCTGAGTTTGATGATGCCCGATTAAAGGCCTTGATCGTATGGGTTTCTTAGATATGGAGTAGTTGTTGTTCTTCCCAACTCAAGTCCACAGGCGGCGGCATTGCTTTAGGCGGAGCGACAGTTCTCGGATTTGTATGAGATGCGACGATGATAGGTGTGGCTTCAGATGTTCTCAGCGATGCTTCGATTTCTGTAGTGGAGCTCTCCAAATCGATGGATGGGGGATGATTCAGTTGTGATGGTGTTCGGCATGGACCTGATCTCTAGGTTGTTGCAGATTCGAGTCGAGGAAACTCTAGATCAGATGTTGACGTCACGTCGTGATTAATCTCTAAGTATTGCTCGCATGCGGAGATGATGCTCGGACTCGAGTCTGAGCGTTTCATTCATGTGTACAAGGTTATTTGATTGTAGGTCTTGTTCTTCGAATGCTCTGCAACTCGTTGATTCCAGATGGTTGATGGCCTGCAATGATAAGACGCGACTCAAGGTCGAATAACCTCGGCCAGGCAGCAAATGAAAATCAACAGGGAGAAGGATGAGTCGAGAGGCTCCGTCGATGGTGAGGGAATGGAGCCTGAAAGACGAAGGTGTTCATATGTGATCCAATGTGGAGAAATGGAAGTCGGTGGGTGTGTGGTGATCGGAAGTTAGAGAGGGTTCTAACATGGAGTTGGGTCAAAATAGAAGTTGAGAGGGTTTGAGAAGGGAACGGAGGATGGAGAGGAGAAGGATTACTGACCTGATCTAGAAACGAATGAAGGTGGATCGGATGGATGAGTCGATGAAGGTAGTCGCATGGGGTCGGAGCTCGATGAACTCCGAGGTGGTTGCCTCAACGTGCGGCTGTGCGGGGACTAGATCGCAATGGCGGAGCGACGCTCAACGCCGGTGAGATCTCACTCTTCCTCCTCTCGATCTCTCTATGACGGGGAAAAGGAGGACTGTCACTCCTCACCTCACTCCGGAGCTCACAGAAATTTGAGAAGAAAATGGCGGATCCGAGCTCCAGCAGGGGGTGTTCGGCTATTTATAGACGATGAGGGAGCTGGTCACCGGAGGTGTAGAAAACATTGCTAGGTAGTTAGGTAACGGCTCAACAACTGGGTGGTTGAGGTGGTTGGATTGTTGGATGAGAAGGAGGAGGGAGGATGACGGGCAGCGAAGGCGTGCGTGAGGAAAAAGAAAATTGGGTAGAAGAAAGGGAAAAGGTAAAGTAGGAGAGAGAAAGGAAGAATTTAAAAAAATAAAATTAATAGTAAATAAATAAAATAATAGTTTAAATTAATAATTAAATTAAATTAATTAAGATGTAATTAAATAAATAATTAAGTATTTAATTAAGGATTTAATTAAATAAATAATTTGTTTAATAATTAAGTATATAATTTAATAAATACTTAGATTATTAAATATATATATATATATATTAATTAAATTATTATTTACGTAAATTTAATAATAAAAATAATAATATCAATTACGATACAATATACAGTATATCAATACGGTCCCAAAACCCATATTTTTCATATTAACTCCAATTTTAGTGAAATCAGTGTCATTTTGTAGATAATTAAATAGTATAAATTTTAAAACTGAGTTTTCCCTTGGGAATTCATATGGCCAAGTTATGAGGTCAAGAAAATTTAGAGAGTAGCTTCGTGGCTTCAGGTTTTATTAGTATTTTAACTTAATTATATTTTTATAGTTTTATATACACTTTTAGAAGATTTTTAGAAAAGAATTAAGTTAATTAGATTTACAGTTAATTAATTAAAAATCCAGGAAGTTTCTACATATAGTACATATATACAATGGGGACCAAACGTCAAAACTCACCGGTTTTATTCGAATATTTTTTGATATTTTTTATAAATAGTATTAAATATAAAACGAAGTTTAAAAGTGTGTTTTGTCCGTTTGGAAATTTCTATAAATAGTTATGAACCTAGGAAGTCGGCTTTTGCGGCTTTTGTGATCCATTATGATAATTTATTTTTGTGATGAACTATTTTTCTGATATTTTTATAAAATAATATATATTTTTGTGATCAATTTTTGCAAAATAAATATTTTGATTTGAAATGATATAAGTGATGAATAAAATAGGTGAAATATTTATAGGGCGAAAAATGGGTAATTTATATTTTTGGTCTTGGTTTTCTGGGTATTTTTATAGTTTAGGATCTTTATCTCCCCCTACTTATTCATTTTGTCGACCACGTCAATATTGACTTGGTCTCGAGGTTAGGATCAATCTGTATATATTACGTATATCCAGCCTTCTTTTATTTTATTTTTCCTTTTTATTTTTATTCTTCTATTTAGGTAAAATAAGTATTAAATATATAATATTTGTGCTTAGAATGATAATTAGTTTGAATTAGTGACTAGTTACATGTATTTTACCAAGTATTTTAGCCAAAATGAAAGAATAAAAATTATGAATCACGGATTCATCACTGATAAAAATGGATTTTTTAGATTTCTGCAACATTTTGAGCTTCATGCAATGGAATTTTTATAATATAAAAACAAAAGGAAATACACCTAGTGTAATATTTTTTACAATTTTTGAAAAAATATTAATTTGTTTTGAATCAATTAGTAACAAAGGATTTATTTGAGTTATTAGGTTTGCAAAATGATCAAAATGATTTTATAAATTAAATACCAAAGTCACTCTATAATTTATTAAAGAAAGACAATGCGATATTTTTATATTGATTTTTGATATGTTATAGACACTACAAGAAAAAGTGCCTATATCAACGAAAAAAATGAAAAGTGATTTTCGAGCTAGTTAAGGTGGATTAAATTAAGCTAATGTTATTGTCCTAAATCAGTCGAATCTATCAATTAGAAAATAAACCACTTTAAAGATCAACATCAAATGTGAGCAGTTTGCTACTTTTGACTCAAGGAGCATAATTATAACTAAGTATTGAGATTTCAAAAATAAAATTCATTTTAGTGGTTTTAAAATTTTCAACTTTTTTATTTTCTAATGTAGGAAAACAAGTAAGACACACACAAACACTCTTTTTATATTTTTCAAATGGATCAAAAATAATCAAAAATGCAATAAAAATATTTTAGGTTTTATATATTTTAAAGTGTTTTTGGTAATTTTTATATAATTTTCAGATTTTTAATATTTTTTTAAAAATCAAATAGTGATAAAATAGATAAACATTGAACAACCAGGAGTAATTTGCAAATTAAAAAGAGATAAGGTGACCAAAACTCCTAAATAATTATCATGATGAAATATAAGAAAATCTCTATAGACAGAGACTGGAATCACAATTTTGGATTTTTCTTCGATTTTATATAATTTTTATAAGTTTTCAAGTATTTTGTAATTTTTTGTTTTTATGAAATATTTTCAAGCAAAAATGATATTGGATCTTAAGGACACTAAAAGAAAACTACTCTAATTATTTTTAGAATTTTTGATATGTTTTCGAACTTTTATGATTTTTTTAAGACAAACATGATACTTTTTAGGGGCTTTGAATTTTCAATAATAGAAAAACGTAAGAAATTAACCAGCAAAAATTACCATAAACAAAGAATGCAAACATGAGTCACATATAATTTTTGGGTAATATTTGGAATTAATTAGCTATTTATTACACTAAATAAAAGATGGGTAATTGAAAATAGTTTGCAGTGACCCATCTGTAATTATTTTAAGTTTATGGGCCTCTAGAATAATAAAATCAAAAACTATAGGGAGTCGGTATGCAATTTATCCACAAAATACATGTATCGCACTTAAACAACACTCATAAGGGTGTAAATGCAAATTCTCAAAACATAACATTCATTTCATAATAGATGAGAAGTTCAGGAGAAAACATGCAAAATTACCACAAAAACGTGTGTTGGTGCATGTAACTACAACTCAAATGGACTAAACTGCAAATATAAAAACTATAGGGGCCTTTTTTTTGCAAAAGTTCTTAACTACAGTTTTTATTTATTAGACTAAAGCGAAATAAAAAGGCATGCGTGGGAAAAGAGCATAATACCCTTGAAGCGTGTGAGTGGCGTGTGAGGTTACCGACTGCTCTAATGATTTTCTGAAAAGGATTTGACAGTACGGGGGAGAGGTGCATGTGTACGGCTCTGATAAGTTGTTATCTGAAAATATAATTCCTCAGGAAAGCCTCTAGACGTGCAGCGCGTATCAGTAGGCTAAAAAGATCTGACTTATGACGGTACATCCCGATCAAGCGACTCAGATCGAATCTGGGCCAACGGCTTTGGATTTGACAGAAATGGAGGATGCTGGGAGAACTGGTGGTTGGGGAACTTCGACTGGTAATATGTGGTGATCTGGTGGTCGGATCAAAGCTCCTAAAGGTACAACACCTTCGAAATGGTGCTCCGCTTCTATTGGTTGGCTCTGATCAGGAGATGGACGATCAGATAGGCTTGGTGGTGCTCCACCTCTTGGAGCTGCTATGATGGTAGAGTTGAGGCTCAATTAGATCATCCCATGCATTGTGAACCTGCAAGGGGTGTAGTGGCTCGAAGGCGACACCTCGGCCAGGGTTATTTTGAGATGAAAACAAGAGAAGGGACTGGGAGGCGAATGGGACTTCCGACGTAGGTGGGGGAAGTCCAAGCCTAATCATGCTTCGATGAGCAAAATTTGGGTGATCAGACTACGAAGGGAGATGGGCGATGAGTCGCGAAGTCGATCGGAGTGGGTAGGTGCACAGAACAAGGCTCCGACCAGCTAGTCGGAGCAAGTGGAGCGACGGTGGAGGTGATGTGATTTGAGTGGGTTAAATGATGAAATGGAATGAAAAAAAGGTACCTGGGGGTTCTACGATGATCAGTGATGAATGACGGAGGTGGCAGGTGAGGTCCTGGCCTCGACTAGGCTGCAGAAGGCCTGGGAGGCTGCACGCGGTGGAAGTCCGACCAGATTCTTGAGCTTCGACCAAAAGAGCCACCAAACCCAACTCCTAAAGGTTCTCCGGAAGGTTTTCACACTGTTGAAGGTGGCTAGGGAGGAAGGTGGCGACCAGGCACGAGCTGAAGAGCTCGGGAGGTGGAGGAGATCATTTATGGGGGATCTCTAGGGTCTAGAAAGATCAAAGGCTCACGCAAAACCCTAGGAAGATCCGGCTATTCCTAGGGATCCATGAGGATCAAGGATCCGAGGAGAAGATCGGGGTGTAGAAAACCAAGTAATCAGAGGTGAACCCTGATTGGAAAATGTGGAGAAATCAGGTCCGACGACGGGTTTGGTGGGACGAGTCTAAAGAGGGGGAGGTTGACCACGGACAACATTCTAAGGTGGACCAATAGGAAATTAGGGATTTAGAAAATGCAAGAATATTTAATAAAAAATACCAAATGATTTTAAAATAATTAATTAATTAACAAAATTGTTTATTATTTTTCAAACTATATTTTGTGATTTTTAATTATTTTTATGAAAAATATAGATAAGGTATATACGGTATAATGTAGTATGTACATGTATGATATACCTATATATTACGTACATATATTTTTATTTTGTTATTTTACTAAAATATGTTTTCTTTTATATTTTATTTCTTTACAAAATAAATTGAGGAATATAAAATAATTTTTATTTGATTTTTATAGAGCAAGTAGATATATTAATTAAATAGATGTTCTATACAATATACACCGGTCTGTCTTTTGTTCAATGAACTTTGGATTTTATTTTTGTTTTATTTAGTGATTCCTAAATTATATTTCATTTTTATTTTATTATTAAGGGTATGCATAAATGTTAAAAATATAATAAGTACAAAGTATAATCACTTAAAGGTATATGTATCAAGTGGCTATACAAGGACCCTATCTCCCACTACTTTCTTCCTTGTCGATCAAGTCACTTATTGACCTTCTCTTGGGATTTGGGTCAGTCTGTACATATTTCATTGTTACAGCCTTCTTTCTTTTTCTTTTCTCTTTATTCTTTTATCTTTGGAAAATATGTGTTAATTATGCAATATTAACAAGGACATGTACACTGATAATTTATTATATTTACACCTATTTATGAATTTTTTTTCTAAAACATATAGCTAAAATAAAAGAATAAAGAATGAGAATCATAGATTTATCATCCCCCTATACTTTACCTTTGATAGTCCCTTAGCAAACACTTATTTCAAAAAGAAGTGAAAATAGAAAGAAAAGAAAAAGAAAGCATCAAAGTTGATTATTAAACATGTCTTCATTAAATTGGAGTATGGAGCTCAGTCAGTCCTTTGGATTATTAGTTTGGAAGAACCTTATTGGGAAGCGGGTTTAAGACTCAACGGCCTTCAAGTTCCACAGTTCTATGGTCAGAACTCCTTAACAACGGATGATGTGATTTTCGAGTCGATTAATGTGGATTAATTAAGCTATTGTCATTGTCCTAAATTGACCAAATTGATCAACGAGAAAATAAACCACTTTAAAAATCAATAGTGAATGTGAGCGGTTTGTTACTTTTATTTACCCAGTATAGCGACCAAGGTCGAACTCAAGGAGCACAACTAAGAGCTAAGTAGTGAGACTCCAGAAATAAGACTTTTTTTTGTCGTTTTTAATTTTTCAAATTTTTAATTTTCCAATGTAAGAAAATAAGTAAGACACACACAAACACTCTTTTTGTATTTTTCAGAGCGGTCAAAAATAATCAGAAAAATGAAATAAAAATATTTTTTTGGTAATTTTTATATATTTTTCAGATGTTTTTTTATTTTTATAAAAATCAAACAGTGATGAAATAGACAAACAGTGAACTACCAGGAGTAATTAGCAAAGTAAAAATAGCTAAAGTGCCCAAAACTCCTGAAAATAATTTTTATGATGAAATACAAGCAAATAAAGAACCACCATTTTAAATTTTTCTATGATTTTACGCAATTTTTATAGGTTTCAAGTGTTATGCAATTTTTTTGGTTTTTATGAAATTTTTTTGAGCAAAAATGATACTGGAGCTTAAGGATAATAAAAGACAAGTACTCTATTTTTTTAAGAATTTTTTGATATAGTTTCGAACTTTTGTGATTTTTCTAAGGTAAGCATGTCACTTTTTTAAGGGTTTTTGAATTTTTAATAATAGGAAATTGTAAATAAATTAACCATCAAAAATTACCGCAAATAACGCATGCAATCAAAAGTCACATAGAATTTTTAGGTAATTTTTTGAGTTAATTAGCTATTTATTGAACTAAATAAAATACATGTAATTAAAAACAGTTTGTAGGGAACTATCTGTAATTATTTTAAGTTTTTGGGCCACCGGAATAAAACAAGCATAAACTATGAGGGCCACTATGCAATTTATCCAGAAAAAGCACGCGTATCACGTGAAATAGTACGCACATGGGTATATATGAAAATATTAAAACTATAAATTCATTACATAACAATCAACAAATTCAAGGCAAAATATGCAAAATGATCACAAAAACGTGTGTGGGTGCACGTGACTACAACTCAGATGGACCAAACTGCAAATATAAAAACTACAAGGGCCTTATTGCTAAAGTTCTTAACTATTGTTTTTTTATTGGACGAAAGTGAAATAAAAAGACATATGGGGAAAAAGAGCAAATACCCTTAAAGCACGTGAGTGGAGAGTGAGGTTGGCGATAGCTCCGATATTTTTTTGAAAAGGATCTGACGGTACGGGGGAGAGGTGTGTGTGTGTGTGTACGGCACTGATAAGCTGTTATCTGAAAATCTGACGCCTCAGGAAAGCCTCTGAACGTGTGGTGCAGATCAGCAAGCTGAGAAGATCTGACGTCAAATGGTACAACCCAATCGAGTGGCTCTGATCTAATCTGGCAATCGGCTTCGGATCTGACAGACACGGAGGTTGCTGGAAGAACTGGTGGCTGGGGAACTTCGACCGGTGATATGTAGAGATCAGCTGGTCAGATTGAAACTGTCAAAGGTCCAGCACCTTAGGAATGGTGCTCCGCTTCTGTTGGTTGGCTTTGATCAGGATATGGACGGCCAGATAGGCTTGCTGGTGCTCCACCTCCTGGAGCTGCTCCGACGGTAGAGTTGAGGCTCAATTGGATCCTCTCGTGCATTTTGAACCTACAAGGGGAGTAACGGCTTGAAGACAACACCTCGGCCATGGTTATATAGAGATGAAAACAAGAGAAACGACTAGGAGGTGAATGGGACTTCCAATGTAGGTAGGGGAAGAAGTACATACCTAATCTTGCTCCGATGAGCAAGATTTGGGTGATCATATTACGAAGGGAGGTTGGCGATGAGTCACTAAGTCGATCAAAGAGGGTAGGTGTACGGAACGGGGTTCTGACCAGCGGGTTAGAGCAGGTGGAGAGGTGGCAGAGGTGATGTGCTTAAGAAGGTGAAATGATGAAATGGAATGAAAATAAGTTACATGGGTGTTCTAGGATGATCAATGATGATTGACAGAGTGGAAGGTGGGGTTCTGGCCTCAACTGAGCTGCAGGAGGCGCAAGAGGCTACACGCGGTAGAGCTCCGACCATATTCTTGAGCTTCGACTTATAGAGCCACCAAACCATGCTCCAAAGGCTTCTCCGGACTATTGTCACACTGGTGGAGGTAGCTAAGGAGGAAGGTAGCGGAGAGGCACGAGCTGCAGAGCTTGGGAGGTGGAGGAGATGATTTATAGGGGATCTCTAGGGTCTAGAAAGATCAAAGGCTCGCACAAAACCCTAGGAAGATTCGGCTGCGCCTAGGCATCCGCGAGGATCACGGATCCTAGGAGGAGATTCATGCGCAAAAAGCAAGCCAAATAGTGGTTAGACCCGAACGAGAAAATTCTGAGAAATCAGGTCTGGCAAAGCATCTATTGGGTCAGGTCAGTTGGGGGACAGTTGATTGAGCTCAACAAACTACGATGGACCAATAGGAAAATTCCAGACTAAAATATGAAACAATAATAAATAAAAAATAGCAAATGATTTTAAAATAAAAAATAAATAAAATAAAAATTGTTTATTATTCTTCAAACTATTTTTATGTGATTTTTAATTATTTTTATGAAAAATATAGATAGGTTATATACAATATAATGTAGTTTGTACATTATAATATACCTATATATTATGTACATGTATTTTTATTTTATTATTTTTACAAAATTATATTTTATTTTATATTTTATTTGTTTAAAAATTAAATTGAGGAATATAAAATGATTTTTATTTGATTTTTATAGAGTAAGTAGATATATTAATTAAATAGATGTTCTATAAAATATACACCGGTGTGTCTCTTGTTCAATGGACTTTAGATTTTATTTTCATTTTATTTTGTGTTTCTTGAATTTTGTTTCATTTTTATTTTATTATTAAGCATTTGTACAAATGTTATAAATATAATATGTACAAAGTATAATTAAATATAATTATTTATATGTATAGGTATCAAGACTATACAAGGATCCTATCTCCCCCTACTTTCTTCCTTGTCGATCATGTCACTTATTGACCTTTTCTTAGGGTTTGGGTCAATATATACTTATTTCATAATTACATCCTTCTTTCTTTTTCTTTTCTCTTTAATCTTTTATTTTTGGAAAATATATGTTACTTTATGCCATATTAACAAGGACATGTACAATGATAGTTTATTATATTTACACATATTTATAGATGCTTTTGCTAAAAGATAGAGCTAAAATAAAAGAATAAAGAATGAGAATCATAGATTCATCATCCCCCTTTACTTTACCTTTGCTAGTCCCTTAGCAATCACTTATTTGAAAAAGAAGTGAAAACAGAAAGAAAAGAAAAAGAAAGCATCAAAGTTGATTATTAAACTTGTCTTCATTAAATTGGAGTATGGAGCTCAGTCAGACCTTTGGATTATTAGTTTAGCAGAACCTTATTGGGAAGCGGGTCTAAGACTCAGAATCCTTCAAGTTCCACAATTCTATGGTCAATACTCCTTAATAACTAGGTCAGAATAAGTCTACATACACAAACTCTAACCACTATTAATCTTTCCTTGTATTGTGTAAGTGATATGTAGCTCCCCACCTCAAAAATGGCAAAGAAACAACTCCCTCAGCAAGGTAACTCTAATCTCCCAGTCTAGCAACTCTTTCCGCGAGGAGGGGGTATTCCCTTTCAAGTTCAAGTACAACCAGCTCAAGAAGAGGGGGAAAGAAGAGAGTAGATCCTGACCAGTGTAGTCATGTGTCCCTTGGAGCTTAACCAGTGTAGCTAAGTCTCTAGCTGCAAGCTTCCTTGAGATGAGACAGTGGAATACATAAGCTTTGCTTATTTACTATATACACTCTGGTAGGCATTTTATTTTCAATCAGGCATGCCCCCTTTTTTGGAGTTTTTGCAATTTTGCACTTTTTTTGACATATATACAACATATTTACAAGGTGCAGCATATACATAATGAGTTTTTCTTCTTGAGCAAGTAGACTTTCCCTCTTTTGAAGCATTATTGCAACCCACAACATCCTATCGTTAGACCTCAATGCTACTATACCAGGTTGAGGTGCACATACCTCCCTAGAGGAGGATGGGAGGTTCCGGCTAGCTGTACTACCCTCGTATGCTACTCCAAGACAAAGGATTATGCCTCCTCAGCACCTCGTATGTGCTGAGATAAATGTAAGGTGTGTGTCCAAGTCAAGCCATTGTCTCTGAGAATCATGCGTATGTTGTTAAGTGTTCTATTTAGGCTCATCAAGATGACATGTGAACATAGACTAGTGGACTCAAAGAATTAAGTCGCTATGAACATGAAAAGTCTTAACCCCCTAATCCTATAAGGTTCCTCTGAAGTTAAGTGGATTAAGGTTTTAACCAAGCTCCATTCTTCAATTTGATTACAGACTAGTTTAAACGTCAAAAATGATGCAAGTATTTACAAAAACTCTATTTGGTGGGAATTTTCAAAGTATGCAAGTTTTTATGGATTTTGAATTTTGCAAATTTTTAGGTATTTTGGAAGATAAGGAAAGATTTTTACAAAGATTTTTACATATATACAAAAAGGGTTTATGTTACAGGTTTTATATACAAAATGGATTTTATTTATACGGTACTTATATACAAAGAGTTTAGGGTTAGATTATGATTTTTAATGTACACATATATACACAGGTAGTTTTCATACCCCTATGACAAAATACTTTGCAAAAAAATTTCAAACTATTTACAAACTGTTTTTGCAAACATAATTTTCAAAAATTTGTACTATATACATAACTTTGATACAGAAAATAATTTACAAACATTTTGCAAACAAAACATTTTTACAAACATTTTTACCAAATAAATTTGAAAAAGTTTATACAAACAATTTTGCCAATTTCTATCTTAGTAATAGCCATGTTATTAACACACACTCAAAGTAGAGGTTATGGCTAAAGTATATATACAATATATACTACACCCCCCCTATACTTAGCTCGACGATGTCCTCAGAGTGATCAGAGAGCGATGAAGGAAGACATAACTCCTGCTGAGTATAGAGAAGTGGGAAGAATGTTATACTACAATGGCTCAAAAGAATAAAATCAATAGAAGTCGATGATCTCCCTATACTTAGGATCAAGCAATCCTAAGTATAGAAGATTGTATAAAAAAGGGAAATCTGAGGAGTTGAATGTACCGACATTACCTCCCCTATACTTAGGGTAAAATATCCCTAAGTATAGGCAACAAAAATAGTGGTAATGGAAAAATGAATAATCACAGGTCTAATACCCCTTATACTTAGCATAATGTGCATCCTAATTATAGCATAATCATAAGATGGCTCTGAGGTATTATATCAAAATGAATGAATGATATAGACAATATGGATCTATACAGCTGCGGAGTAGAAGTGGAATTCAGGTATGAGCTACATGTGATGTGAGTCAAAGAACACATCTCATACAAAATGAATAGGGGCAACGTCAACTGTCAGAGGAGCATGATCAAGATACGGATTCAGGAGCTGGCTATTGACGCGAAAGGTGGACTCAGAAGACAACTCAGATATGTCAATGGTACCCTTGTTGTGCACCTTTCTGACCAGGTATGGTCCCTTCTATTTACTCTATAATTTCCTTGGAAATAATCTCAATCTAGCATCAAATAGACATACTCTCTGGTTCGGCTCAAACTTATGGTTGATGTGAGAATTATGCCATATCTTTACTCTACCCTTATATTGTAGGCTACTTGAGAATCTATGTCTCTCAACTCCTCCAGTGATGCCAATTCTGGTCTCCTACACTCTCAGAATCCAATAGTATCTCGGTGACTGCCAAAAGTGACTTATGCTTAATCTACACGGGAAGTAACATGGCTTACCATAAACGAGTCAAAAGGGAGATGTGCCCAAAGGTGTCTTGAAGGAAGTCCGATAGGCCCACAAGACTGAGTCCAAAAGTTGTGACCAATCCTTTCGATTTGGACAGACAACCTTCTGCAAAATAGTATTAATCTCCCTATTTGAAACCTTAGCAAGACCATTAGTATGTGGGTGATATGGCGTTGCAACTCTATGGTCAGTGTTGAACTCGTTGGCAAGGGCCCTTACCTTGTCATTGATAAAGTGAGTCCCCCGTCAGAAATCAAGACTCTAGATACCCCAAACCGTCAAATGATATTCTTCCTCAAAAATTTGCAAACAGTCTTTGCATCTGTGGTTCGGGCGGGGATAGCCTCAACCCAATGACTAACACAGTCTACAACAAGCCAAATGTACTCAAATCCTTGACTTTTAGGGAATGGGCCCATGAAATTGATGCTCCATGCGTCAAAACCTCACAGAAGTGAATGGGTTGCATTAACATCATATCTCTCTGTCCATAAGTGCCCATCCTCTCACACTCAGTGCACCTCTTCATGAACTCGTCTGAATCCTTGAAAAGGGTAGGCCACCAAAGGCCGGATTGGAGAACTTTCTGTGTTGTCCGTCTCCCAGAATGATGTCCTTCTTCTCAAGCTTGTGGTAATAGGAGAGGACGTTATGGTGCTCCTCCTGAGGAATACACCATCTCCAGATGCTATCCCCCCATCGTAGTAAAGGGTGGGATCCTCCCAATGGTACAACTTGTCTTTCATGAGAAAGGTCTCGAGTCGCTGCCTAGGCCAACCTTGTGGAACATTCTTGGCAACAAGATAGTTCATAATGTCAGCGTACCATGGAAGTGAAAAATACTAACAGATATGAATGATAACTCGGTTGTTGTATCGACCAGGTGGGTTTTAGCAGAAAAAGATAACTTTCAATTACCTTTTATATTTTTTATTATTTATACTCCTAAACTCAAGTGTATATCATTAAGTACGGGAGTGTCGAACTCAGAGAGGCAAACTGTTGCAAATTATGGTTAAACTGTAGAAAACTAAGGTTTTGTGGGTTTCCTAATTTTATTTATTTTTAGGGAATCTTTTGGATTTTTGTTTAAACTTTATGAATATTATTTTTTTGTGAATTTAAGTATTTTGTAATTTTTCTATTAATTAGAAAATATTTTGTAATTTTTATTTGTTTTTTATTTTACCAATTTTATGTTTAAATTTTGTTTTACTGTTTTTATAAATTTTACGAAGGTTTTTAGAATTTTTATTGATTTTGAATTATTTTTAAAGTGAAAAATTAAGTTTTGATTAAAATCTGCGAAGTATTTCGATTTTTAAGATTGAAAATAGTGTGAAAATTTTTTTATTTTATTTTTACTAGAAAGTAAGTGGTTTTATCTTAAAAATGATATGTTATGCGTTTTTATATGATTTTGTATGTTATTTATGATTTTTCAAATTTTTAGATTTTTTATTGATTTTAATACTTGATTTTTATTTTGTTTTGGGTATGTAAAATATAGTGAAAACTCCTGTAACTAATTTGTTTTGTAGGATCCTAAAGATGTTTTATATTTTTTATTTTTAAAGTTTTTTATATTATTTTAGTATCTTAAAATATTTATTAAAAATAGAAAATCTTTTTTTATTGTTCAAAACATATTTAATATTGTGTATAGTATAGTATAGGGTAATTTTATGTACTTTTATTGTATTTTTTATTTATATTTTATTTATTATTTATATTGTATGTATAGTGTTATATGCATTTTATAGGGGTAGAGATATAATAAGATGGAAAATAGGGGGCGTGTGTGTAATATAGCAAAAAGTGGAAGAAGAAAGGCGCAAATGTCTCAAGATATCATATGCGCTCACGTGCAGGCTCCACATGTGAGGGACATGTTCGTCAATGAAAGAAGTCCTAGGGGCTTAAATGCAATTTCCCCAAAAGATCTATCTTCATACTTGAGGCGCGTGTGTACCACTCAACGTTAAGCGATGGAGCTGCTCTCAGCTTGATGCGTTGCGTGCGAGCACGTGGTTCGATGAAGACCGGTCGATTGAATTACTTCGCCCCAAATCTAATCGGATGGTAACAATTTAGGCGCCTAGGAACAACCACTATGCAATCTGGATCCACCTATTCAGATCTGATGATGCTTAAGGCATCTCGAAAGAAGAGGTACGATGATGAGCTTAATTTCCTTCGATCACGTCGAATTTGTGATGTTGTCGTGCTCTAAAGGGTTCCTTCGTCTCCTTAATAGGATGGATCTGGCATATGTTGGAAGAATGACGATGAAGGTCTCTACTGATGAGGTTCAATCGAGCAGATTTCTCGTGTGTGCTCGGATCAAGGCTCTGACAACTGTTACTAGATCCTAGAATGAATCCACGTTGAGCCTCGTTGACCAACTGCTCGGGTCTCGCTGAGGAGAAATCTTAAGCTCCTTGGTCTCCTCACCGCGCCTGAAAGTAGAATCAAGCTCTAGGTGGGGAATCCAACGACCTGCAGGTGTTGTGGAGAATACTCGAAGCTTCAACGGCCTCGAACGAAGGTTATTAGCAAAGAAATTAAGGAAAATGGCATGAATAGGTGTATATCCTCGTGCGATGGTGATGGAGGAGGATCGTGCTCAGATCTGAACAGATCTAATAACTGTGGAATGATTAAAAATGAGATGATGATGGTCTTGTAGAGTGATTTGATTGAAGTAGCAGACACGAGAGGTAGAATAAGGAGAGAATGGAGGGGTTGAGAAGAGAAGGATTTGAGATGAGAGAAAGGAGAAGGATATAGGAGAAAGGAACATGAAGAGATCTAGGGATACTAACCTGGAATGGCGGAAGAGATTTCCTGTGGACGATGTTGCGGCCTCGACGCGTCGGCATGCACGGAGGCTAGACGCACAACAGAGATGTTCCTCGACACCGGCGGAGGATCGCGTTGAACTCCCGTGCTCAACTACTCGCTCGGCAGATGCAGAGCTGTCACTTCTCTCGGAGCTCGATGGCAGAGAAGACGGGGCGAAAATGGTGGATCCCTTGCGCAGGGGGAAAGGATGACCTATATATAGGGGAAATGGTACGGGGAGCATGTTGCCGGGTGTGGTCACCTGGCGGTGGCTCCCGTTACCGGCGGGTAATTGGGCTAACCGCCAACGTCCTCATCGTTGGGGTTGTAGGTTGAAGAAGAAGGGAAGCATGCGGTGGTTTCCATGGAGGAAGAAGGATTCATGGGGGGGAGAAAGGGGAAGGAAGAGGTACTGCGCGTAATGCGTACATGTATTGATATAAAGAATTAAATAAATTTAATTTTATTTAGTAAAGCTTTAATAAAGTATATAAATAACATGTATTAAGGTACATTGCACAATATATATACCAATACGGTCCTGAAACCCACATTTTGCATATTAACTTTGATTTTAGTGAAATCGGTGTCTTTTGGTAGATAATTAAATAAAACAGATTTAAAACTGAGTTTGTCCAATTCGGAGTCCATACAGCCGAGTTATAAGGTCCGAAAAATTAAGGTAACGGCTTCGTGGCCTCATGATTTATTACCATTTTGACTTAAATTATCTTTTTATATTTTTCTAATGATTTCTAGAAAAGCACTAAAGAAGAAATTATTTCAAATGGAGTTATGGTTAATTAATTAAATATATGGGAAGTTTCTACATATTGTACAAATAGACAAGGAGGACCAAACACCAAAACTCATCTATCTTATTCTAAGATTTTTTTTCTAATATTTTTAATAAATAGTATTAAGTATAAAACGAAGATTAAAAGTGAGTTTGGTCGATTTGGAGTTTTCTATAAATATTTATGAACCTCGGAAGTCAGCTTTTACGGGTTTTTTCGGTCCATTGTAATATTTATTTTTATATTGAATAATTTTTCTGATATTTTTATAAATTAATATATATATTTTTGTGAACAACTTTTGTAAAGGAAGTGTTACCTCCTTTATCACTGAGCGATCATTTAGGGTAGGGGCCTTAGCTGGTGATCTAGTACCCTGGATGAAGCTGATCCCCCTCTTACTGACCGTTTTGACCCTGGGTCATATCTAGTATGAAGACTTTGCCTCGATTTTGTACCGCTCTCGCGGTCCGCACTGAAACAATGCTTTGAAATGATCTAAGTGATAAATAAAATAAGTGAAATATTTACAGTGTAAAAAATGTGTACGTTATATTTTTGGTCTCGGTTTTCTGACATTTTTATAGGTTGGGATCTTTATCTCTCCCTACTTATTTATTTTGTGGACCAGGTCAATATTGACCTGATCTCGGGTTAGGATCTGTCTGTATATATTTTATATCTACAGCCTTCTTTTCATTTATTTTTCTTTTTATTTTTATTATTTTATTTTGGATAAAATAAGTGTCAAATGTATAACATTAACAAATGTAATTAAAATATTAATCAATTGGAATTAATGAGTATTTACATGCATTTTACCAAAGATTTTAGCCAAAATAAAAGAATAAAGGTGGTGAATCATGGATTCATCATTCCCCTATACTTTACCTTTGCTAGCCGCTTAGCAAACATTTATTCTATAAATAGGTGCAAGTAAAAAGAAAAAGAAAAAGGAAAATAAAAGAACCTAGGACATGCTTGTTTCTTTACACTGAATCTCACTTCACCCAAAATCTAGTACTGGGATTAGACCTTTGGATTAATAGTGTGTCGGGACTCTATTAGAAATTGGATTTAAGCCTCTACAGCCCTCAAATTTCACAAATCATTGTCCAGGTTCACCTTAACAGCCAGCTCAGATCCACACATTCATCGTGCAAACTTTTCAGCTTTGAAAGCAATTTGTATTGTGTGTGAAAGGTTTTAGCTCTTCCTGCTTAAAGAAGCAAAGAAACCGCCAATCCTACTAATACACTCCCATTGGGCCCTCATCCAGCTACTCGATCCTCGAGGAGGGGGTATTTCCTTCTAAGGCCTGGTCGTGTTGTGTCCACAATCAAATAGAGAGAGAAGACAGAAGAATGTGAAGAGAACTAGAGTGTGATCAGTGTAATCACATCTCCTTGTGAAGCCTGTCCAGTTTAGCCAAGTCTCCACTAAGACATGCATGCTTTTCTGAAGCTCAGACCATTGTGGTCATTTTGGTATTTGGTGTATGGATTCTTTTTGGTAGAAATGGTTGTTTCACTGCATAGATCTTTTGTGCCCCGACAGATATAGCACCTTTTCATTCCATCCATTTTTTAGGGGTCTTGTAAAAATTGTGCCAGCAGATCATTCCCTCATCCGAAGTTTTATTTCAGCCCCAATCTCTCCCGTCTTTAGACGTCAGCATCACTAGATAAGGATGGAAACACACCATTGAAATGGATTGCTCTTCATAGCCCCATGCAAGTCGAGCTAAGTGTAGAGTGCATGAGTTCAAAATTGGTTCAAATAGAGAAGAGCTAAACGGATGACACCATGTTTCCTACTTAGGCACATTCAAGTTGAATTCCGAACATAGTCTCATAACCCAAAGAATTAAGTCTAAAAGACCTGGAGAGTCTTAATTCCAGTTCCAAATAAAGTACCTTTAGAATTAAGTGGATTAGGGCCTAAACCAAGCTCCATCTCTCGGACTTAGATTCATTCAATTCAAGAATCAGACTTGTTCTGAAAAATGCAAATGAATGCAACATTTTTTATGAAGTAGATTTTTGTTTAAACTTTTTAAGTGATTTTTAAGGAATTTTGCAAATTGTTATTGAATTTTAAAACTTTTCAGTTTAGGGTCTTTTTAAAAGAGTTAGTGGATTAATTCAATTTACAAGAATTTTGTACATTTTACAAATTATTTTATACAAATTTTTATATCCAAGATTATACGTCTTTTATACAAGATTTTACAAATATTTTCCAAGTTTTAAATAATTAAGGATTATATTCAAGATATTTACAACATTTTTATATACAATTTTTAAGCCATTTTTTATGAGTCATATTTGAAGTTTTCTAGCGATTTTTAGAACCCCAAAATATATACACATGCTTTTAGAGAGCCATGTTATTAAAAATACAATAAAGTACGAGTTATGCATCTAAAGTATATATAGAATATATATACAACACCCCTATACTTAGAGTGAAATATGTCCTCATAGTGACCAAAGAAGCGGCAAAGGAATACATAACTCGAGCTAAGTATAGATCCGTGAAAAGAATTCTATACTATAACGACTCAAAGAATAATGAATAAATGAATAGAAGTCAATCATCCCGTCTATACTTAGGATCAAATAATCTTAAGGATAGAAGACTCAAAATCGAAGATGATCGAGGTCAAGAGAATGTACACAATCAACGGCTCTGCTTGTCCCCCCATAATTATGGTAAAATATCCCTAAGTATAGAGAATAATATCAACAAGTGATGCACAAGCGAGAGAGCAGATGATACAAAACCAAAACAATCAAAAGATGACATGAGCGATATTACCCCCCCCCATACTTAGGGTAAAGAACATCCTACGTATAAGCAACAACAATGGTAATAGAACAGAACGATACAAACAACATAGTGCCTACACCCCCTATACTTAGGATAAAGTATATTCTAAGTATAGTAAAAAACTCTAGATGAAACCTAAGGGTCTAAGATAAACGGAAGGAAGAAAGAATAAAATCAAAAGCATATAAAAATAATATGGAAAATCAGGTATGAGAAGCATAATATACAAAGCGAAGAGCACATCTATACAAAATGGATGGGGGCAACCTCAATGGTTGGTGGCTCATGATCAAGAAAGGTTTCAACCACTAACCATTAACTCGAAAGGTGGAATCAGAAGACAACTCAGATATGTCGATGCTACCGTTGTCATACACCTTTTGCATAATATACGAGCCTCTTTCCATTTGCTCTAAAGTTTCCCTAGAAATAGCTTCAGTCTCGCATCAAATATCCAAACTTTCTGATTAGGCTCAAACTGCTTGTGGTTGATGTGAGCATCATGACACTCTTTCATTCGCTCTTTGTAATGCAGGCTACTCGAGAATGTTTTGTCTCTCAATTCCTCCAGGGCTACCAATTCGACATGCCTCTGATCTCCCGTATCATCGAGATCAAAGATAACCTCTTTCACTGCCCACCAAGATATGTGTTTGATCTCAACAAGTACGTGGCATGGCTTTCCATAAACGAGTCGAAAGGGAGATGTACCCAATGGAGTTTTGAAGGATGTTCTATAGGCCCAAAGAACCGAGTCCAAAAGCTGCAACCAATCCTTTCAGTCTGGGAGAACAACCTTGTACAAGATCGTCTTGATCTCCCTATTTGAGACCTCGGCTAGACCATTCGTCTAAGGAAGATAAAGAGTATCAACCTGATGATTTATGTCGAACTCGTTAGCAAGTGCTCTTACCTTATCATTGATGAAGTGTCTACCCATGTCTGATATCAGAACTCGAGGGACCCCAAACCGTGTGATGATATGCTTTCTCAGGAACTTGCAAATCCTGTTCGCATCAGTAGTTTGGGCAGGAATAGCCTCTACCAATGACTCATATAATCTACAACTAGAAGAATATACTCAAATCCCTGACTCTTAGGGAACATTCCCATAAAGTCTATACCCCATGCATCAAACACTTCACAGAAGTGAATTGGATGCATCAGCATCATGCCTCTATGTCCACACATGCTCATTTTCTGATAGTTAGTACATCTCTTTACGAATGCATGGGCATCCGCAACAAGCGTAGACCACCAAAGGCTGAATTGGATCACCTTCTGTGTTGTCCTCTTTCCTGAATGGTGTCCTCCAGCTTCTAATCTATGGCAATACATGAGGACACTCTGGTATTCCTCCTGAGGAATACACCGATGCCAAACGGAATCCGCTCCTTCAGGATAAAGGATCAGATCCTCCCAATGATAAGACTTGGCTATCATGAGGGAAGTCTCAAGTCTCTGATGATAGAGATTTTGCTGAAGTCGTTTCAATCCACAAGGCGGATCGACAGTCGTCGAAGTGATCTCAGATGAAACCTCAATTATTCAACAATTAACCCACAACAAGAATCAAGCAATAGATATCAAAAATGTGGAGTTAAAATTTATTATTATTGTACAACAAATGTGTCTAGGTGTAAGCATGTGTAGAGGTCGAACTCAAGGAGCAAAAGGTAGATGGGACGAAATAATGCGCACAAAATTTGTTCTTTCATCTCTTATCCATTTTGTTTTTATTTTTTTTATGTTTGCTTTTTATTTAATCTTTTTATATTTTCATATTTATATATTTCTATTTCTTTTAAAAAATATATAATGTAGCTAAATATAAGGCTATATATACAATGTAAGCAAATATAATTATAAATAAACATAAAAAGAGTAAAAATATAGAAAATAAAAGGTTTTGGGTTTTATATTTTTGTAATGTTTTTATAATTTTCTATGATTTTTGCTAATTTTTATGGATTTTTATTATCAAAAATATCCCAAATCTAGGAGTTAATAAATATTGAAATTGATTTGAATTTTTTTTAAAAAAAGAAAAAGGTCCAAAATTATCTAAATCAATTTTAGTATATAGATAATGGTATAAAGAGAATTAAGAAAGAGAAAAAGATATTTTTGGATTTTTTATGATTTTTTTAGATTTTTATAAGCGATAGATTTGGATTTTTTGTGATTTTTGGTCGATAGTTAAAATATAGTAAAATAAACAACATATAATTTTTGTATTTTTTCAAAACATTTTTATATTTTTTGCTATTTTATAAGTTAGACAGTATAAAAAATGAGCTCCTTTTGATTTTTAATAAATTGTAAAATCTAAAAATGTGAAATAAATATGTGGCGTGAAAGTACAAGCTACCAGGAATCTAACCCTATTTTTGCACGATTTTAGGAGCTAGGGTGCTATTTATAATAATTAGATGAAATGCATAAAAATTCAAGTCCTGCCAAGGGCATATTTGTAATAAAAATAAACATTAGGGGCTCAAGTGCAATTTACCCAAAAATATACAATGTAAAATAAAATTGTATTGGACTTAAAATAAATACAAAAAAGTTAGGGGCGTTCATGCAATTTTCCCACCTCATGTGGGACAACACGTGTGTTGAGCTGGACTGAACCCAAAAGTAATTAAATTAAGTATTGGAGCCTATTTGCAAAATATCTATTTTATTTACACAATATTTTATTTACAATATTAATAAATAAATATACAAAAAGGCAAGGCGAAATATGCAATTTACCCCTATAAGGCACTAGTGAACAACTGGATGGGCTCCGCTTATACACATGGCACCATCGTATCGGCCCATACCCCTTCGCAGGCGACGACTGAGATTAGATCGTGGGTGGTGATCGAATGGTTGTGGCTCCAACGATCGAACGCCTCATGTAGCTTCTGGTGCGCGACGCTTCATCGGATGGTGGAGAACATCGGTGGAAGAATGACTAAGAACTCGCCCAAGGCAAGACTCAATCTAGTGAAGCACGCATCTCCGGGATCCTCCAGCACCGTCGAGTGGTCCTATACGCCCGTGCATGTGATGCAAACCTACTGAACACCTCAGAGAGTTCTAGAGCTCGTCGGGAGAGCTCTGGAGGGCAACGTCTATTTTAGGTGGTCTTCAAGCTTTGAAACCCATCAGATAGGGTCTTCCGGACCTGCAAGAATGCAAGAAAGCATGGCAAGCCATAGGTGATAGTGTCCGGGCCATTATTGAGTGGATGGGCGGTGGAATGACGTGAAATGGTTCATCTCTGGTGAACGCCGGTGAAAGGAGATGGGCGAACCAGATCGGGAGTTGATCTGGGTGGTTGGCGGGTAGAAGGCAGTGAAGATGTGACGGGGAAGGCTGTGAGGTGGACGGTGATGGTCGGAACTGGTTGAATCATGGTGAAAACATGGTCGAAGCTCGAGAGCTCCTGCGAGGCAACTTAATCTAATCTACCTAATTAACTCACTAAAAATGAAGTAAAATGCATTAAATGAAAGGCAGCAACTAAATCTATCTAAAATAAGTAAAGGGCGCAACTCATACCTGGTCGGGGACCAAGGAGCAGAGGTGGTCGGCGACGGCCGCCCAGGTGCACCTCCCTCCTCCGCAAGCCAATCCAAACCTCTATAGATACGCCAGTTGTCACGTGGTGACCTACTTGGCTGAAGGCAGGGGATCTAAGACTCGGAGGATGACCAAATTTGAAAATGGAGGAGGGAGCTTTTATTTAACTACATGTATAGGCACCCTTATTGATCGATGTATTGGCGGAGCTACAAGCTATGTACAATGGGTTTGAGGCCACGACATGGATCATGGAACATAAAGGTCGGATCGTATAATCGATGGATCAAGTGGGATAATAGGAGTAATATCAGGGAAAAGACACGTCTGATGCGAGTCAGAGGCGCAAGGGGAGTTGACTAGAGGTCAACGAACCCTGGCCTCTGATTGGCCCATGTTAGGGCATTAGAAGACAAAACTGTAATTTTATTTGAAAATGATTTAAAAATAGCATTTGAATTTATTACTTTTTTATTATAAAATAAAAAATATTTATTGTTTTATGTAGTATTTTATTATGCCTTTTATTTATTTTTTGAGGTTATTTATTAGTAGTTAATTATTAGGGGTGTATTTACAGGTATATTCATCTATCTTTTAGCTATTTTATTTTTATTTTGTATAATTTATTTTATTATTTTATTCTCTTATATATTTACAAATTATTTTCATGTACACAAATATATTTTTATTATATTTTTATGATGTTATTTGTATACTTAAATAAATAAGGGTATGTAATATGTAGGTCTATATATTGTATATTTACCTATGTATTTTTGTATTTTATTTTAATTTTCTTTTTGGTTTTATTTTGGTTTTAATAATTTTAATAGAATAAAAATGATAGTTACAATAGTGTAAGAATAAAAAAATAAATTTCACTTTTATTTATTTACAAGTAATAGTATAGGTATTTTGCCTAGATATTTATATAGACTTATTTTATTTTGTATTTTCTTGGTGATTTTATTCTGGTTTTACTATGTACATGTGTTACAAATAATGTTTACAAAATTATAAAAAAATATATATAATTGTAAAAATAACAAAGAATGGATAAATTGAATATTTTATTCAGGTATATTATATAGGGATTTTTACCCGGCAGACCCTATAAACTTTACCAATTGCCTCTACGACCTTTGAAAAAACTTAATTCCTCCCTCGACCTTGTAAACCTGCCAACTCTTATCCCATGAACCTTTCGGGTAATCTGTTTGAAGCCCGTGGGGGTTCTTGGAGTAATTTTTAGAGTCAATGGGGTAATTACGTTGTGTAAAAGGTCATAGAGGTAATTTAAAAAGTTTATAGGGTCTGCCGTGTAAAAATCCCTACTATATAATGAGGGTTCAAAACCTATCATTCAAACCTTAACTCCAAAAATTATGAAACCATCTTCATTAAATAGCTTATTAAAAGTTATATACAATTAGAATGATTTTGATATATTTTGAGTTTTTATTTGGAAGATATGGGTTTGTGAAGTTGGGATTTAGGCTTTTTATTTTGTGTATAAAAAATACATTGTTTATTATTTTTGTACAAACACAATTTTGTATTTTTATTTACATTATTATCTACAACATTTATGTACAAAGTTTCTTTATTTGATGAATAAATAATAAAGAATAAAATGGGTGTCAAAAACAAATTATTGAATGAATAAAAGAATTGGGTTTTTATTGTATTTTTGGCCCTCATCTCCTCCTAATTTATTCATTATCGACCAACTCAATTCTTGACTTGGTCTCGGGGTTTAGGGTCATAAAGTATCTTTGATATTTTATTCTTTTTCTTTTCTTCTCTTTATTCTATAATTTTGGCATTAAAAACAATGTTATTTACACAATAAATGTAATAAATAATGAATGCTCTTTTGTACAAATGTTATTTACATGCATAAGATAAGGTTTTTAAGGCCAAAATGATAGAATAAAGGTGATGAAATAGAGATTTATCATCCCCCTATACTTTCCTTTGCTAGTCCCTAGCAAATACTTATGCAATAAGTACAAAAAGAATAAAGAAGAAAATAAAAAGAAAGAATAAATAGAATTGATTTTAATTATTAAACATATCTTCACAAAAATAAAAGTTTGGAGCTCAGGTCAGACCTTGATGTGAGAATGTGTGTGGAACCTGGTTGGGAACCAAATTTAAAACACAACAGCTTTTGAGAGTCACCGAACTCGGTTCAAACCACCTCAATAGCCATGTCAAAACTAGCCTACATCATATGCAAACCCTTATGACTATGAAGCTGACTTGTACAATATAAGCGATAGTGGCTCTCTCCAACTGAAATGACAAAAGAACTGACTTCTCTAGAATGACAACCCAATGATTCCCCAATCCAGCAACTCTTTCCTCGAAGAGCAGGAAATTCCCTTCTAAGTTCAAGTGGCATCCGACTCAAGAGGAGGGGGTGAAGAAAAGAATGGATGGTAGCCAGTGTAGCTACCTATCCTGGGATGCATGACCAGTGTAGTCAAGTCATCCGGCTCACATGGTATAACTTTGAAGCTCAAGCTTGCTTATTGACTATATAACATATATACATACTCCGGGAGGAATTTTATTTTCAATCAGGCATGTCCACTTTTTTGGTTTTTTTTAAAATATTATATACATCAGCATTTACATAAAGACGTTTTCCCCTTGAGCCATAAGACTATCCCTTTTTTGAAGCATTATTGCAACCCACACTCTCCTGTCTTTGGACCTCATGGCTACTGGATCGGGTTGGGGTGCACTTCCCTCCCTAGACGAGGAAGAATGTTTCCACTCGAGTGCGTCTCAAATCAGAAAATCCAATCCCCTCACCACTCCAACTGAGTTGAGCCAAGTGAAAGGTGCAAGTGTCCAAGTTAGATCACGGCCGACTAGAGTCGTGCATGTGTCTCAAAAAGTTCTAGTTAGTCAGTTGAGGTGCTTTAACCCAGCCCTGAGTCTCAAAGAATTAAGTCCCAATGGACCTGAAGTACCTTAAATCTAGTTCCCATAAGGTTCTAGTGAAGTTAGGTTCAGTAAGGTCCAACCTAGATCCAATCTTCGACTTTACTCAGACTAGTTCAATTATTAAGCTCAATCTGAAAAGAATGCTATGTAAATGCTATGTACAATGCAGAAGAATGATGCCATTTTCAAAAAGATTTTACAAATAATTTTGAAAGACAAAAAGACTTTTTGGCATAAAATGTAAAATATGTAAAATTATTAACATGAGTGTACCTCTTTTATTTACTTACAAGAATTAAAATTTTTAAAGAATTTACAGGTTAAAAGATCATTTATATTTATAGGCATACATATACAATTGGTAAAGAATTTTATTTGTATGCATATTTATTTATTTATTTTGTGTGTGTATGTATATATATAATGATGCATATATTCCTCAAACTTATTTGAAAATGATTTTGAAAACTATAGTACAAAATAGTCTTTGCAAATATTTACAAACATTTTAAAGCCATTTTGCAAAGGTTTTTCAAACAATATATATATATATTTCAAAATATTTTTGTAGTCATTTTCAAATTCCTTTGCAAATAGGTTTCCAAAACATTTTGTTTCAAACAAAGGAAAGAATTTTTACAAATCAAATTTTACAAATGTTGAAAATATTTTACGAAATGTTTTCCAAATGGGTCAAACCATTTTTTAAATCATTTGCAAAAATATTTTTAACTTGATTTATTAATCAGTATATATAAAAAGAATTTGAGGAATAATGTGTATTATTTTATTATTAATGAATTGTATAAGTATGTATAATATTTTAGTCATATTTATTAGTAATAATACGAAAGTACGAGTAATGGATAAAATATTTACAGAGTATATACAACCCTCCTCCCCCACACTTAGCTTGAGTTATGTCCTCATAGATCGAAAAGAAAAAGAGAAGAAATAACTTGTACTGAATATAGACAAGCCTATACTAAAATGACTAAAATAAGAAATGAAAGAATGAAGAAATAAATGAATCAGAAGTTGACCATCCCCCCTATACTTAGGATCAAATAATCCTAAGTATAGCAAACTGTACACAAGGCATGGCGGGTCAAGGGTGGGAACAAACAGATCACAGCTCGATCTGTCTCCCCTATACTTAGGGTGAGATATCCCTAAGTATAGTAGAGCAAATCAACAAGAGAGGAGATAGTGGAGGGGATCAAAGAATGAAAGAACTCGTGGTGTACACCCCCCTATACCTAGGACAAAGTATGTCCTAAGTGTAGAAGGCTGACAAAAAGGAGCGACACCTCTTTAGTAGAAAAAGAAAAATGAAAATGAAAATAAGAAAAGAAGAAAAGATACATGAAGATAGATGAAAAGATCGCAGAGAATGTACGCATCACTCCCTCTATACTTAGGGTAAAAGATCCCTAAGTATAAGCAACGACAAGAGTGATGAAATAGAACAAAGAAAGAACAACACGGGTTGTACCCCCCCCCTCTACTTAGGACAAGGTACGTCCTAAGTATAGGCACACAGATATGATGAATAATATAGGGTACACATGACATAGAGAGAAAGAAGGAATGTAAGACAAAACATATATACAACAAGTAAAGAATGGTGAAGTGCAGGACGGTATCTGGTAAGCGAATACCATACTCTCGTCATTGTCTCCATGTGAGAACGATAACGCAGTCAGAAAGTGAAAAGACACCCTGATATACACTCAAGTGGGTGTCAGCTACCAGGAAAACAGATTGAAAACTAACCATGACCAGTAGCGAGAAGTAGACATCGGCTAATAATAATAGAATGAGAGATCAGAGCCGATACCGGAAGACATGGAGGAGGAAGGAGTAGTACAGAATCCTCCAAGTCAATCAAATTCTCTGGATGGTACGAAAAGTGAAGAACAAGAGATTCTCTACGAAGCATGATATCCGATGGTCATAAGGTCAGAAGGTCGCAAGAACACACCGAACACCAGAAGACATGTCTCAACCCTGCGAGGGTCTTCAAGGTGAGCAGACTCGGATGAGTCAAAGATCTTAGAATAACCAGAAGACTTGTCTCCATGCTCCACAGACTGGAGACACAACCACAAAGGAGACCAAGTACACAGATCAGAAGACCCGGCTTTGTGCTCCACCCGATAGGAGACACCAGAAGTGAAACCAAGTGCCTATAAAATGATGTATCCTCCCGCAGATAACCCTCGAGGAGCAGTACATACTAGTCAGTTAATAATCAAAATAGAGCTCACCCTTGCGAGGGTCGTCAAGATTAGAGGACTCAAAGGGGTCAGATCCATCAAACGAATCAACAGAAGTGGTCTCGATAGGCGACAGATCGGCTACCAGCAGAAGAGACCGACAGATCAAGAAAATATGGAAGTGTTCCGTAGATAACCCTCGGGGAGCATACTGTCGACTAAGCATGGAATAATCATAGGAAGATGGCTCATCCTTGCAAGGACCATCAAGGGGAGCGGACTCAAAAGAGTCAGGATAAATTGTCCCATGATCCGACAAATCGGATACACATCAAGGCAGTGAGACCGATGGTACATATCAAATGACTCGATTTTGTGCCCCGCCAGATCAAAGACACAGTCAGCATGTGGAACCGAGTGTAAAGAATGTGTTGCCTCCTACCACAGATATCAAAACAGATCTCATCCTTGTGAGGATCATCACGATGAGTGGACTCAAAGGAGTCAGACATATCGATCTCAATAGATGACAGATCGGCTACCCAATAGAAGAGATCGAAAAATTGTGGTTCAAGGAGAGAGTCTCCTTGAACCAGAAAAAAGATGTGGTGATATGGGCAAGGAGAATATCGCAAAATCCGGCGAAGACGATGAAGATCAAGAGCCAATATCATGGCACAGAGGCATATGAGAAAATATATAAATAAGGAAGGGAGACGGTGAAGTGCATCGGTGTCTGCCACCACAACAGATCCTGCAAGCATTGTATGGCACTTCTCTCAGCACTCGATCTCAAATCCAAATAAATAGCAATTAAGATTTGACTAAGTCCAGAAGCGAAGCTATAGGTACACGCAAATATATGAAGACTTTTGGACTTAATCTATCATCAAGCAAGTCCTACAACTAGGGCCCAATCACACAAAATAAATAAAATAAAAATCGAGAAATAAAGAAAAGAAAGCCACAAAAACACGAGAAAAAGCGGCGAGGTCCCCAAGGGAACATTCCCACGGGCAGTGGACCTCGTGAAGTAGTTGTATCTAAAGAGTCTGAATTATTACAAATATATGTCACTCTCTCACATAAATTACAAGATAAAATAAAAATAAATAAAAAGAAACGGAACTATCTTCAAAATTCCTGCATGCCTTCCTTTAATGCTCTCTCCTACCGGCTAAGTTAGAAAGCAGACTCCGCCTTGCTCGGGTGCGCAGATCCTTCTAAGAACTCCTCCCTCATGTGGAGGTCCCTCACAACGAAGTCAAACAAGAAGGAGTGTCAGATAGTTCACAATTGATATAAAATAAAAAATAAATAGATGACAACAATAATTAAATGCTCCAAAAATAAATAAATAGGCAAGAGAGCATGAGCAAATAAATAATATCAATCTATGCGGCATTGCTCCCCGGCAATGGTACCATTGACAGAGATTTTATCGAAGTCGTGTCAATTCACAAGGCGGATCGATAGTCGTCAAAGTGACCTCAGATGAAACATCAATTAATCAATAATTAACCCACAACAAGAATCAAATAATAAATATCAAAAATGTGGATTTAGTTTTAGTATAACTCTACAACAAATGTGTATAGGTGTAAGAATGTGTAGTGGTCGAACTCAGGGAGCAAACGGTAGATGGGGGCGGAATAATGCGCACAAAATTTGTTCTTTCATCTCTTGTCCATTTTCATTGTTTTGTGGGTTTTTATTTTTATATTTTTGATGGATTTTGTTTTTATAATTTTTATTATTGTTTTTTATTTTATATTTTTATATTTTCTTTTTATATTTTCAGATTTGTATATTTCTTATTCTTTTAAAAAAATATAATATAGTTAAATATAAGGATATATATACACACAATGTAAGAACACATAATTATAAATCCACATAAAAAAGTAAAATATAAAAAAATAAAATATTTTTGCATTTTATATATTTTTCTAATGTTTTTATAATTTTTCAGGGATTTTTGGTAATTGTTATGTATTTTTAAAGCAAAAATATTCCAAATCAGGGATTTAATAAATCCCTAAAATAGATTTGAATTTTAAAAATAGGAAATAAGGTCCAAAATTATCCAAATCAATTTTAATTTATAGATAATTATATAAAGAAAATTAAGAAATAAAAAACATATTTTTGGATTTTTTAAGATTTTTTTATATTTTTATAAGAGATTTTGGAGTTTTTAATTTTTAAGAGTTTTCTTTTTCCATTTTTGTGATTTTTGGTCTGTAGTTAAAATATAGTAAAATAAATAAAATAT
Organism: Ottelia alismoides; assembly: GCA_037367405.1. Taxonomy (NCBI): domain Eukaryota; kingdom Viridiplantae; phylum Streptophyta; class Magnoliopsida; order Alismatales; family Hydrocharitaceae; genus Ottelia; species Ottelia alismoides. Next base: position 118,424 of record JAZKJV010006154.1, on the reverse strand, counting down.
AACTTTTTTGGAATTTTTCAAGACATTTTATATTTTTTGTATTTTATAATTTACACAGTACAAAAAATGAGCTCCTTTTGATTTTTAATAAATGGTTAAAATGCCCAAAAATGTGAAATAAATATGTGGCATGAAAGTGCAATCTACCAGACATCTGACCCTATTTTTGCATGATTTTAAGAGCTAGGGTGTTATTTATAATAATTAGATGAAATGTATAAAAACTCAAGTCCTAGTAATGGCATATTTGCAATAAAAATAAACATCATGGGCTCAAGTGCAATTTACCCAGAAATATACAACGTAAATAAAATTTATTGGACTAAAAATAAATACAAAAAAATTAGGGGTTTTTAAGCAATTTTCTTGCTCATGTGGGACGAAACATGAGCTGAGTTGGACTGGACCCAAATGTAATTAAACTAAGTACATGGGTCTATTTGCAAAATATCCATTTTATTTATACTTGATATTTTATTTACAATATTAATAAATAAATATACAAAAAGGCAGGGTGGAATATGCAATTTACCCCTATATGGCATTGGTAAACGGTTGGATGGGCTCTACTTATACACGTGGCATCATCATATCGGCCCATACCCCTTCGCAGGTGACGGTTGAGATTAGATCGCGGGTGGCGATCGAATGGTTGTGGCTCCAACAATCGGACGCCTCATGTAGCTTCTGGTACGTTAAGTTTCATCGGACGGTGGAGAAGATCGGTGGAAGAACAACCAAGAACTCGCCTGGGGCAAGACTCGATCTAGTGAAGCGTGCATCTTTGGGATCCTCCACCGCCATCGAGTGGTCCTATATGCTCCTGCATGCAAAGCAGACCTGCTGGACACCTTAGAGAGTTTCAGAGCTCATCGGGAGAGCTCTGGAGGGCAAGGTCTACTGGAGGTTTTCAAGCTTCGAAACCCCTCAGATAGGGTCGTCCGGACCTGCAAGGATGCTAGAATGCATAGCAAGGCATAGGTGATAGTGTCCGATCCATTATTCAGTGGATGGGTGGTGGAATGAAGTGAATTGGTTCATCTCCGGTGAACGGCGATGGAAGGAGACGAGCAAACTAGATCAGGAGTTGATCTGGGTGGTTGGCGGGTAGAAGGCAATGAAGATGCGACGGGGAAGGCTGTGAGGTGGACGGCGATGGTCAGAACTGGTTGAATCACGGTGAAAACATGGCTGGAGCTCGAGAGCTTCGGCAAGGCAACTTAATCTAATCTACCTAGTTAACTCACTAAAACATGAAGTAAAATGCATTAAATGAAATACAACAACTAAATCTATCTAAAATAAGTAAAGGGCGCAGCTCATACCTCCAAGGAGTAGAGGTGGTCGGCAACGGCCACCTAAGTGCACTTCCCTCCTCCGCGAGCCGATCCACACCTCCAAGGATATGCCAGCTGTCACCTGGTGACCTACTTGGTCAGAGGTAGGGGCTCTAAGACTCAAGAGATGACCAAATTTGAAAATGGAGGGGCTTTTATTTAACTACATGCATAGGCACCCTTATTGACCGATGTATTGGCAGAGCTACAAGCTATGTAGAATGGATTTGAGGCCACGGCGTGGATCATGGAACATCAAGGGACATATCGTACGAAGGAATCGATGACATTTGATCGATGGATCAAGCGGTATAATAGGAGGAAAATCGGTAAAAAGACACGTCTGATGCGGGTCAGAGGCGCAGGGGAGTAGACTAAAGGTCAACGAACCCTGGCCTCTGAATGGCCCATGTCAGGGCACTAGAAGATAAAATTGTAATTTTATTTGAAAATAATTATTTAAAAATAGTATTTGATTTTATTATGTTTTATTATAAAATAAAAAATATTTATTATTTTATATGGTATTTTATTATGATTTTTTGAGGTTATTTATTAGTAGTTAACTATTAGGGGTGTATTTATAGGTATATTCATCTATATTATAACTATTTTATTTTTATTTTGTATAATTTATTTTATTATTTTATTCTCTTATATATTTACAACTTATTTTTATGTACACAAATATATTTTTTGTTATATTTTTGTGATGTTATTTTTATACTTAAATAAATAAGGGTATGTAATATGTAAGTCTATGTGCATTTTTTGTATATTTTATTTTTGATGTTTCTATTTAGTTTTATTTTGATTTCAATATTTTTAATAGAATATAAGTGATATTTACAATAATGTAAGAATAAAAGAATAAAAGAATATGTTTACTTTTATTTATTTACAAGTAATAGTATAGGTATTGTGCCTATATATTGATATAGACTTATTTTATTTTGTATTTTATTGATGATTTTATTTTGGTTTTAATATGTACATGTGTTACAAATAATGTTTACAAAATTATAAAATAAAATAAAATTTTTAAAATAACAAAGAATGAATAAATTGAATATTTTATTTGAGTATACTATACATCATTGATTTCCCACTTGCATCGACTTTTGCGATTTTATACCTCAGTTTCACAACTTAGGGTTTAAAGGAATTGGGACTGCTTGTTAGACACTATATTTTATGTGCTCAGATTAAACTCAAGTGGTAACTCATTTAAAATCAAGACTGTTAATCATGGTGACTGTAAATAATTGAATATAAAATCAATCATTTTTGGTGGAGAGAAACCCACTTGTTGTACGTAAGGACAAGAACCACACATTTAGGGTAGAGCCAAACTCCGGATTCTTCATTCCAAATACTATTTTTAGAAATGACTAACTACTTCTCAGTGAGGGAACTTCGGTCTTCCTTAGCAGAGTGGGTAGTCAAAGAACAACGCATATGGCATGGTCCTAAAGTAATAGGGGTAGTCGTTCTACGATTCGTACTTACACCCATACTAGCTAAAAGTGGATGCAACTGGACGTATGAATTCAGGATAGTCTTTATAAAAATTTCTGGCACCTAACAACTCCGCTTAATCTCTTCAAGATTGTATGGTCACAAGAAAATATAAAATCGAAAAGATAAGCGGCTGAACTCTAACATGCCTTCACAAGTGTTGAGTGGGTTAAACAAAGAGTTTGATTTGTGTTTGCTTTGTGTGAGTCTATTGTACATTTGTACCCCTTGTGTGTCCTCTCTCTCGACTACATCACCGTGCTCCAAACCGCTTCGCTTGACATCATAGATGGGATCTTATGGAGAAATCTCCTCGGCTTTGAGATGACCCTCTTCTCGAAACCTTGTGGTCTTGGGATAACCCTTTTCTCAAGTCCATGGTCCATCCATCACCCTCATGGTTTAGTCGACATCGAGCTAACCCTCTTTTATATTCTCCTCCTAACAAAGAAACTTTCATCTTTGGCAGAACATGTAACCCTTCTATGCAAGGAACTAATTAAGATTTGTCTGCATCTAAAGGTGAATAAGAAATCAAGATACCTCCTAAGAAAGATGATGATATTGGCTCTATGCGAGCAATCCTGGCAAGGATCACTGCAGCAGAGCAACACAATGCATTAATCAGTACTCAGATGGCGAACTTGAGAAGAGAAGAAGCTACTATGGAGGATACATATCTCCAAGAACTAGATGAGGACTACAATTGGTTGCTTGTACCTCTCGAGGATGCGTTCAAGCACAAATCGCATTTCCTTGTGCTACTTCCTAAGTTCGAAGAGAACAACCATGAGGAATCATATGCCTTCCTCTGAGACTTCAAGCTAGTCTGTGACAACCTGTCCCACCCTAGGGTTTGTCAAGACTACATAAGGCTGAGAGTTGTCCCCTTTGCCTTGACTAATAAGGCGGCTTACTGGTTGAAGAACCTAGGGGAAGTGGTCACCACATGGGCCACCTTCAAGACAATGTTCTTAAAGGAATTCTACCCAGTGAGTAGAATTAATCAGATAAGGATAAAGCTCATAAGCTTCACCTAGCAACCAAATGAGCCATTTCACGAAACCTAGGAAAGGTTCACATACCTAATCCAGGATTGCCCATAGCATGGGATAAGTAAAATGATGCTGGTCCAAAGTCTTGTTAGTGGGTTGAACCCTGAAACCCAAGAGCTAATGAGTGCCTCATGTGGAGGAAGCTACATGGGGTGTCATGAGGACATTGTCTACAAGGTGTTAGAGAAGTTAGCAGAATCTAGTTGGGCTTACATGTCCAACTCCCTTTCACTCTTATCTAAGGAGGGATTGAAGAAGACTGTTAATAGTCTATCGACAGTCCATAATGTCGACATGGGGATAATTGCTGACAAGCTATTTGTAGTCGTGCAAATTTATAAGAAAGTGGATGAACTCCATAATTCAACTGATATTGAGAAATTAGCTAAATTGCCTAAGCAAATGGAGGAACTGGCTAACAAGGCATCTAAGATCCAGATACCTACCCTGACTTCATCCCCTACCCCCACTCACCAAATTCACTACATTCAAGGGCAAGGGGTAGGGCAACAAAGCCATTGGGGTGGAGACCAAGTCTTTTCCCATCAAATCAAAGAAATCTCCACTCAAACTGTCTACGAGGAACCTCCACAAGTAATGGAGATAAATAGAGTCTGGTATAACCTTGATCCCATCAACCGACTAGAGCCAAACTCTACTCCAAACCATCGTCCACCACAGTCTCGACCTGGCTATCAACCTCAGTAGCAACAGCAGCAATAGCGTCAACAGTAACATCCGGGTTATCAGAACCCGAAGCAGCAATAGTACCAGCAGGGCCAATACCGGCAATTCTAGCAACCCCAGGCCAGGAAAGGCCATGGATCTTCCTCTTCGATCTTTCCCGAACTCCGGCGAGTACTGGATGAGCTTCATGATATGAGAGTTGATATCAATCGACTCTCCCATTGGAGAGATGAGTGCACTGCACCTCAAATCGTGATCCCATCTCAAGTATAGGCTAACCCTAATATCCTTAGATAGAATCAGGTAATAATCTCATAATGTTCTTTACCTGAATATGAGATCTTTTTGCATGATGACACAAATCATATTTCTCATGGGAGCAGAAAGATCGTAGCCATGCCTGATCGAGCTAGGGAACGCGATGACATAGCCCCAGTGTCCACACATTCACATATATATGGGGAAGAAGAGGAAGAGAGGCACACTGAGGAGGAGAAACCACCCACCCCAACATCGTAGAACTGCCACATTGATGAATCGGGAGAATCTGAGTTAAAACAAGAAGACTCGCATCAGCAGCTACCACAACCGCCGCAGTCATCATTTCATTTTCCTGTTTCTAGTCAGAGTCTAGAAGTAAGTGTCAGTCTCGATCATGTACAAACTCCTATTTCATTTTCCAATAAAAGTGATGTTTTAGTTTTTGATCATAATCACTCAATCCCTTTCCCTCGTGCTTTTATGACTGAAAAAAAGAAAAATCTAAAAAACCAAAAAAATGATGAAGATATGACCTGCATATGCAAAGAAAACATCATGGTTACATTATCACTGGATGAGATCATCGACAGAGGCCTGGCTTTTCGAAAATACCTTAAGGTGAGATTCACACCAACAAGGACTAGAAAGAAGAACCCAAGCCGAATAAAGAAGCACATACTCTCTATTACCACATCTCGTCTAATAAAAAATGAACTAACAAGAAAGAAGAGAGACATGGGAGCACACTTCATGACAAGCCGGATCAATGAGATCAAGTTTGCTAGAACTCTGTTAGACGACAGATCCTCCATCAATCTCATGCCCACCACAGTGTATGAACACTTTAATTTGGGACCTCTTAAGAAATCAAGAGATGTGCTATAATTTGTAGATTCATCGACTGAAAGACCCAGGGGAGAGATTAGAAATGTTGTAATCAACATAGACAGACAGAATTGTCCAGTAGATTTTACAATTTTTGACATTAATGTCCCTAGATATGGGAAAGATTCATTGATGATATTAGGGCGGCCCTTCCTTAGGATCGCATGAGCCCTATTTGAATATACATCCGGGAGAATCCAATTTGGAGAAGCTAAACTAGAGATGAAGCAAACTAGGTTTTAAAGGCTTGATACAGAATCCAGCATCGAGTCGGAAACTTCTGAACCTGATGCAGATGAAAACACAATAGTGATAGCTGGGCCATGGAGATAGAAACTAACCATAACTAGGGAATCACTCTCATCTGGAGAGGACATTGTCGGTGATTTGGTCTGCCAGCTCATTCATGCATCAACCTACACTCCCGAAGACTTAGAGGTCCCTCTAGACCTGTCACTCCATTCTCTTTTAGGACAATCTTGGAGTGAGAAAGATGGGTCAGACATAGCTTTTGCCAAAATACACCATATCTTTGGTGATACAATCCTCGAAGCGGTACAATTGGTGATAGATGAAGCCACACAGGATCCACCCTCAACACAATCAAATTCAGTAGTGATAGAGCCAGATTTCTTGGACGATGCATATCTACCCAAGCTCAAATCATTGCCCCCTACTCTTAAATATGCCTTCCATGCCGGTCCTAAGGGAAAGTTTTTTATCATCACCAGTTCACATCTGACCTAAGAGCAAGAAACCTGAAAGGATATGGTTAGATCCTTAAGTGCATCACGGAAGCGTGAGGATCGCATCGTATGTGATCAGGAGCGACTAGTCGCACTAGTTGCTCAAGGCAGCGGAAATTAAAAAAATCTCATGTGATGAAACCACGTGATCCAAGAACACTTCTCGGATCGTTTCGTCTACACCAGAAACAAATAATAGGATTACCTCTTGGAGCGTGGTTGCGATCGAGTCTCTAAACGAAGAGACCTCCTGTGTCAAGTCCGATCCGACGGAGGAGACACTTGCGAGCGTGTTGATGAAACACGTGCTCCTCGCAATTCATGTTGATGATCCAAACGGCGAATCTCCTGATCTTGACACACGAGATCTGACATCTTCTTCACGAGTGAGATGCACCGAAGGAGACGGAGATCCATGAGCAAATGATCTGACAGCATAACGATGACGTTGCAGCGATGGAGACTTTCTCTAGGGCATCCATGGTGGACGGCCATATGAGAGAGAGAGAGAGGGATGGCAGGAAGAGAGAAAGAGAGAGAGAGAGAGAGCCGTGTGTTTCTCATTAGCATATGAAGATTAAGGGATGCCCTTCTATTTCTAATATTTTAGGATCCATGGATCTCAATCCATGGGTAACACAAATTCAATGGCTCTCGTTGATTTGTGTTTCTTTCAATGGCTAAGATTTTGTTGGTAAAAACCAACAAGAATTAATTTAATTTAGATTAAATATATAATGATAACTCAATATAAATCAATCCCAAAATTAAATCAACAAAATATGGAGATAATGGAAAGGAGAGTGCCTCCTTCCATGTATATGTTGTGGACGACCACCCTTTCCTAATAGGAATTGGTGGTCGTCCTCTCCATCCAATATGGAAGGGGAATCTCCAATTAATCTCCTTAGATTACATTATTCCATGTATCTCCAATTTTACAACAACAATTGCTGTAAATTATTCTACAAAAATAATTCATAATTATGTTGTGAATATAGAAATCTTGTCATTGGAAATTTGTGAATCACATTCACAACCCAAAATAAAAATGTAAATTACATTTTCAATTAATTGTCCAATGTGAATCCAATTCACATTAACATTTAATCAACAAATGTAAATTATAAATAGCTCTCTATTATATATTATAAATCGCATTTATAATATATATGATTAATATGGATAGTGTTATCCACATTATTCATATGCATGATAATTAAATTACATTTAATCATCTTGGATCTCTATTCTCATGTGCCCAAATAATATTAATCACATTCACATTATTCACATCTTTGATAATCAAATCACATTTAATTATTGAAGATAACTCTCCTTATAATATGAATCAAATTCATATTATTCATGATAATTAGATAACATTTAATTATCCAATTTCCCAATGCTCGGATACATATATCAACAATGAAATTATCCTGAACTCTTTCAAGGATAATGCACTTTCTCCGCGGACACATGGAGATAAGGACAGGGTTATTGTATTGTTCCACGTATAGTGACTTGGATATTAAGATTACATCTTGAATCCATATCTCGAGCCTCCCATAGATGCTTTATTAAATCAAGATCGCAAATCTAATCTTCTCATTGCATCTGAATCACATTCAGATCAATGTCCAACATTTGGACCAAGATCAGATTACTTCTCTACTGAGAGGAGTCACTAAAATCCAGACCCGTTTCATCACTCCCTATGAATGGAAGCGTCATGGTTATATAATCATTTATGATCACATCACCCTCAGGTATTCCTAATGCATGTACATCTTGCATACTGGAAGACCCAAAATAATCCCAAAGTGTAAGATCAATTTTACACTGTCTACTTCAAGGATTTATCATTAAGTTTCTCATTCGATCATTGGGAGTTGGTATCGATTATATACTTTCCAAAATCATATATCATACCTAGGTGTTGATCATATACTTTCCAAAAGTATATATCAAACCTTACAAATTCAGTCAAGCTTCCAAAGCGAGACGACCGCGCGCGGAATTTGATTCTTCCCAATATCTCATGAGTGAGCTCATGTCCTTCGGTTCAGTAATGATCGTATTACTCATATGCCCTTATATGCACACCAGCACACCGGGGTATAGACCTTGATTAGGTCATCAACCTATTGGTCTGCCAAATGTAGATACTCAGATATATAGTAACACATCTGTCTCCGATCAGAGGATGTGTGCCTATATTGTGACAGCATACGACATAAGACTTTGGTTATCTCGATCTCATTAAGTCAACTCTTTGACCTAACCTATCTAACACCTCCAAATCTCTATTCCTATGCAGAGGACCTGCATCAAGAGGTCGGTTGGATATCAACCTTTAGAGAAAGGATTGCCATCTCCTTCTCAGACTGGAGATTCTCTCTTAATAATCATTTGACGGTGCTTGATGAGTCCTCAATCTAACTCTGTAGATATTCATCATAGCACCAGCCTCTATGATTCAATAATTGAATCAACAACTGTATGATCATCAAGATGGCCATGGTACATAACCCTAATTGTACTAAGGGACCTATTATGCAAATTGGTTATTCTTCATTTCAGATCAGAGAATGATATCCGCAATACATTTATTGCACAATGGCTCGTCGTTGGCTCGTATGTCCAACAATCTCCCACTAGCCCAAAGAGCCATTAATGGGCTAATCATTAAACAGGCACTCATGTGAGAATCATAGGATATTTGGAAAAATAGCTAGGTAAGGTGATTAGTCACTCTGTTCCCAAGAGACTATGTCAAGCTTTTACGGCACTTGCATATCTCCTAGTAACAGTGTTTGCATCCAATGCGAATGTTGCATCTTATGCAACCAATACTCAATCATGTAAATCATAGCGTCCTTGACACTACACCTCAATGAATAATCAGTATGTAGATTCTATCATCCTTATTAGAATACCCTTAATCCTAGAGATCTCTATCTCCTAAGGTATCCGCAGTTAAGACCTTTTAGATCACTATCTATAAAGTCTTAATTTCTTGAAGATAAGACTTTGAAGTCACTATCTCAAAACTTTTGTCCTTTATGAAGATAATTTTATTACTGCAATCAAGTGTTTTACCACCATAGTAGGATTAGTAACAACTTACCACTCCCATTGTATGGCAGACATCTGGCTTTTGTACACATCTAGCATACACCCGGCTTCTCTGAACTGATGCACAAGGGCAAGCAGTTTTAGCGTTCACATCCTCAACTCTTTGAGGTGCTATCCCTTTAGATAGGTCAGTACCATATCTTGAGGGAAAGAAGCCATTCTTGGAATTTTCCAGAAAATGGAATATGTCCAAGATATACCACTAATGTGACGGCCCCAATACCCTCTTTCTTTATTTTTGAACAACTTCAGAACTAAAATCTAAGAGGTATTCTTGAGATCATATCTCGAGGTATGGAACAAGCATATTATAAAACATTTATTATTATCATCCTTATATCATTCCTAATGATTAGGATATTATCAACATTTAGCATGATGAACACAATGGCACTCCCACTAAGCTTCACATGGTTCATCAAGATTCTATCTGAAATTATAACATTTATAATTTCTTGAAATATGATGTTCCAACTACAAGAAGCTTATTTGAGTCCATAGATGGAGTTTCTTTAGCTTGCACATCTTGATTTCCTTAACCATGAAGCCCTGGGGCTACTTCATGTGAATATCCTCGGAGAGGTATTCATAGAGGAATGCGATATTGACTTTAATCTTGAAGATGTCAAAGTCAAGTTGTGTATCTATAGTTAGCAATATTCTGATGGATTTAAGCATGGTCACTAATGAGCAAGTCTCATTGCAAGCAATGTCTTCTCTTCAATGTGTAGCTCATGGCTACGAGTCATGCTTCGAAGGTTTCTACCTTCTCATCAGGTTCCCTCTTCCCATTGAAGATCCACCTAATAGGTTTTATCCTTATAGGTGGATCCTCGGGGAGCCATATACAACACTTGTATATGAAGTCTATTTTAGACTTTTATTGCTAACATCCATCTTTCCATGTCATGATCCTCAAGAGCTTCATCACATGAAGTCCGATCATTTTCAAACTTAATTGACACATGGAATACATCCTCAAACTTATTTGAAGAAGTATTAGTGTTTTATCTTTAATTATTCTTTTAGTTTCTGATTTTAGGAGCCTCATTATCTTTACAAGATTAAATGAGTTCCTTTACTTCATTTTCATTTTGATTCTCAAGAGAGTCATCCTCTAATAATCACATTCTCATAGATGAGATCTTTTAAGAATCTCAAGGTCATAAAGTAGGTATCCAATACCATCCTTTATTTTCCTAAAGAAGTAGCACTCTCCAGTGCCAAATTCCAGCTTACTTGCATGGAACCTTATTAAGGATATATATATATATATTGTAGTCTCTACTACAAATATATACCTGGAAACTAAGGGATAATTATGCTCAGATTCATCATTGATAAGATCATGTCACACATGATCCAACTGTATCTCCCCACAACTCTATTGAGTCAAGGTGTATCGGGGGGAGTGAGATAAGACATATCTCCATAAGGTATTCCATGAATTCATCTAATAGGTATAGACTACCTAGGTTAGATCAAATTCATTTCATCTTCCTTCAGACTTTGGTTCCAAACCAAAATTGTGAAATCTTTTAATATTTCAAAAGGTTTCTTAGGTGAAGAGAAGAAATCTCATATCATACATAATCATCAATAGATATCACATATCTATAATGTTTATTATGATATAGATGATCCACATATATCAATATGTATGAGATCTTGAATACCTCGACATCTCACACCATTCCCAAGAGAAGGGTGTATTGGACATTCTTAGAATACAATATTCACAAGTATGTAAGATATGAAATTTCAGACAAACTAAAGTTCCATCTCTTACTAGTCCATTGATCTCATCAATAGAAAAATATCCAAGGCTTGATGCCAGATCATTGTCAAATGATATTCATCCTCCTATTGATCTTTTAAGGTTTAGTTTCAGTATTAGAAATGTTAATGAACCATTCATTAATTTTCTAATTCAGTAGAGTCCACAAGATTTTAGATTACTATCTGAAATATCTCCATCATAACTCTTTATGATAGGTCTATTACAGAATTCATGTTTATTTCCAACATTTAGAAATAAACAATGAGCGTATTCTAATATCTAGGTCATAGAGACATTCTCTAAGACTAAGGGCTCTCCCATTGAAAATAACAAGTCCATCTATCCAATAGAGATTGATGCAACAATTGCATCAATATCTATGTTGATGACTATTAAACCTTAAGATCAAATTTCTAGTCTTCTAAAGCATATGGAATCAATTGCAAGTGTTATTAGAAGAATGAGATACAATTTTAGACTTTGATCTTATCAAATAAGAAAGTCATTTTTAATGATTAAATGTAGATTATCTTGATGCACTATCCGAGTCCTTCTCTAAGGATTCTAGATAGACTTGATAATCATACCATCAATACATCAGCTTATTGCAGTATTGGCATTCATACTAAAGTCATAGAAGTACAGTCAACTTTTTGACTTTCCTTCTTACTTGGGTCCAACCCATGCTTCCACTGAACTTCCTTTATCTATAAACAACCATTGCTTAAGACGAAGAATCTCTTATGTTGAATTCAAAAGATTTCAATATAAGAGCACTCCAACGTTTTCAATTCATACAATATGAATATTATGAAGCTTCGTGAATGACCAGAGTATAGATAATAGAATGATGACACTCATCATATCTACATCCATCTAAACTCTTAAAAACATTGGTTCAAGTAGGTACTCAAACATTTTGAATACATCATCTCTTATAGAGCCACCATTCTGCATAATGCAGAGAACCATGTCATTCATGATAAAATGTCAAGAGCACATGTTCATGCCAAAACATCTTCATAGAATTTTATAAGGATTATTCGACAATTACAATCATCATCGACATGTCACTTCCAAAGTACATTCGATGAGAGATCAAGACTATAGAGACATACAAACCCTACGGTTGCAGTCCTATTATCTATTTAATTGTCACTCCTCATTATTATGGGAAACTTGCACATTGTAACCACATACAATATGTGTCCAACTACAAGTACAATATCTTAATCATGGATCCAATCCATGATATTTTACTGGTTGTCATTGAGTATATTACTGAGTGGGTTTAATGAAGGATTATCTAAAATAAGAAATTTGCATAAATATATGTAATTATACATTTTTACTTTGATTTAGGAATTTTTATATCAAAGTTGTCTTGCCTTGTCAACACTGAAAGTTCACTCCCTTAATCAGTTTCAATGTAAGAGATATACTTACCATTTCATCTTAGCAAGATATGGGATCTCCTTCCTTATCTTTGTCACATCCCAATAATATGAGAACCTGTAACTCGAATAAAAAGAAGCGGGAACATATTCCGCCTGGCAAGTCCAACTTGCATTCCCAATTTGGTCTTTAACACCCGGATCCACCACCCCTAAGGTGATATTAACCCGTCATTAATTGAACCAACCGTCAACAGGAATACAACTCGCTATGCGCAATCCAATATCGCCACAATAATATGAGGACCCGATATTGGGGTCACTACTGATGAATCTGTGATTCATCACTCTTAAAGTTGAAAATAGAGCCTTGTTCCCGAGTAATTAGGAGAATATTGCCACCAAAATTACATAATTAGCATTCAGGCATGCATTGATAACATTTGCATTTTAACATTCACATCTGCACTAAATAAGAAGCCCAATTCACTTGTAAAAATCACTCATCTGTATATATTTTACACTAACTATAAATCTCATAAATTCACTTTATATTGTACATATTACTAACAATAAAAAAAGAAAAATACCAAAAAATGCTAACTTGGATAATTGACCAATAAAACCCCAAACCAAGTTGGACACCATGGTCCTTAGAATGTACATATCTCTCTCATACAGCCTCCGATCTAGGTCTACTCACTTTAATTTAATACACATTCAGAGACCTTCAAAATGAGACCAATTTCATTTAAATCGGAGCTCGTATGCAAAACTTGGGTTTTGGGACCCCATTGTACACTATATGTATGTATATTTGTAAGACCGATCAATATCCGAACTCCACGGATTCTAACTTCTCCCAAAATCGTTTCCGGTGCGAAATTCCATTCTATGAGTAATTAACCCCCTTGTATTTTATTACTTTATTTCACCTCGTTTCTGTTTTTGATCAACACGAAACTTGTAGATCTCATTGAGATCTACAACTTTCATGTTTTGAATTTTTCTAAATTCGTCCATATTCTTCCTCTTATCTCACATTCTTTTTCGACCAACCAGATTGGGCCACGTGGCGCCCTCTGGTTGCGCCACGCAGCCGACTCCATTGCCCGCCACGTGCCTCATCTCCTGGCCGTTAGATCACCTTCATCTCCTTCAGATCTTGGCCTTCCATTCTGCACCCTCTCTTACCCACTCGATCTTCCCCCTGATATCGTCCCCGTCGTCCGTCTCCGCCTCACTCTCCTTAAGCCACATGTCACGCTCATGGCCGCTGGATCTTAGCCCCGATGATTAGATTGCATCCGTTCAATCCCGGCCATTTCCTGATCATCTGATCAAACTCTAGATGAAATCACAACCCTCCTTTAGCACCCAAACCTTAGCTCGCCACATGGCTCTATCAACGCCATCCAGCTCTTCTCCAGATACCTCCATCTGGGTCGTTCCTTATGATGAATCTCCATTTCATCACCTTTATTCTATCATTTTGGCCTCAAAAACCCCAGCAAATGCATGTAAATAGCATCAAATTGTACATAATAGCATTTATTATTCATTGTATTTATTTTACATTAAATAAGGTTTTACTGCCAAAATTATAGAATAAAGAGGAGAAAAGAAAAAGGAATAAAATATTGTAAATATTTTATGACCCAAACCCCGAGACCAAGGCTAGCATGGTATTGGTCGACAAGGAATAAAGTAGGGGGAGATAAGGGCCAGTGTACAATAAATACCTCATTTATTCATGCATTTATTTATGCATTTTTGATACCTATTTTGTACATAATTATTTATTCATCAAATAAAGAAACTTTGTACATGAAAGTTGTAGATAATAATATGAATAAAAATGCAAAATTGAGTTTGTACAAAAATAATCCCCAGTGTACATCTTATACACAGAATAAAAAGCCAAAATCTCAACTTCACAGACCCATATCTTGCAAATAAAAACTCCAAATCACCCAAACTCACCTTTAATTGTATATAGCATTCCATAAACTATTTAATAAAATTGGTTTCATGATTTTTGGAGTCCATATGCAGAAGTTAGGTTTTTGGCCCTCCTAGTATATAGGACTGATTAAAATATTCATTTTATTCAATATTCATTATTTGTATAAATTCATATTTTTAGAATTTTGTAAATAATGTACATAATGCATACACATGAGAGAAGTTAAAGAAAACCAAAATTAATTTGTAAAATAAAATAAGTCTACAAATTCATAGACAAAATACCTATGCTATATACCTATATATAAATAAAAAGGATTTTAATCCTTGATTCTTCTGCTCTTTTATATTTTTATAATAATGTATACATTATACATAACTCATTAAAAATACAAAACCAAAATAAAAATAAAGAAAATGTATTAAATAAATTAAGTGTATAAAATACATAGATAAAATACCTACAAGTATACCTACATACACCTATATCTATTTATTTAAAGATATAAATAAACTCATAAAAATCAAACAAAAATACCTTTATACTCACAAAAATAAATTATAAATTTATAAAATAAGCCAATAAAATAATAAAAGAAAATAAACAAATTAAAAATAAAATACATAAAAATACATGTAAATACATGCATATACACATTATCCAAATAAAACTATAATAAAACACCTCGAAAAATTCAATAAAAATCATAAATAAATACTAGACGAAATAATACACATTTTTTATTTTATAAGAAAAAATTAATAAAATCATTTAGGGTGTCAAATAAATCAATCTCTAATCAGGTCTTCTATTTTGTCTCGTAGCGGCTGACGTGGCCCAATGAGGCGCCATCCAAGGAAGCAGAGAGAGATGAGAGCTCCAACCTCAGCATCATCGGGGGCCATCTCTCTAAGGTAGATATCATTGAGAAGCGATCACAGGACCTCGAGAAACTCGCTGTGATCGAGAAGAGGACCCAGAACCTGGATAAGCTAGATCAGATCAACAAGTACCTTGAGCTGTTGGTCGATACGATCAACTCTGTCCAGTCGGCTACACCATCAGACGCTCCCGCTGAGAAGAAGGACGAGCCGCAACCGAAGCATCAGCCTCAGCCGAGCCAGCAGCCACCGGCAGTCCAGCACGTGTACTACGTGCAGGCACCCGACCAGGGCCCGCCGCAGCAGCAGATGGTCGTATACCAACCAGAGTTCCTTCCTGTACCTGATCCAGTCTTTCCACCACCACCCCTAATTCAAGAAGTAAATGGGTTATGGACTCAGGATGCACAGCCGACCCGTCCTCAGGGACAACCCCAGGGTCAGCAATTTTCCAATCGGCAGTACCACCAACCTCAGGGTGGTCGTTTTGGTCAATCCTCCCAGCAGCACCAGCAGTACCAGCAGCCTCCCCAGTTTGCACAACAATGGAGGCAGAACTTTCCGTATCAACAGCAGCCGCAGTACCGCCACTCGCAGCCGTATCACCAGTACGCAGCTGCCCCCTCTCCGTAATATCAGCAGTATCCTCCTCCGTCATACCAACAGCTTCAACTTCCTGCACCTCCGTCGCACCACCAGCAACAACCTCCCCACCCATCTACCCAACAGCAGCGTGGTCTGCACGCTGAATTTTCTAATGTGCCCCCTGCTAGTCCCACCATGGAGTGTCTATCCCAGCTTGTTAAAGGGCTGGCGGAGATGACAAAACGGCTTGACGACCTGACCGCCACCCAAACCACTATTCCGGTGCAGGTCGAAGCCAACCCCAACAACCTCAAGAAGAAAGAGCGGGTAGAATGTAATGTCCAGTCCGTGTTTGATAGCGATATTACTGTTTATTCTAATGCTGTTATTCTCAGGAGCGGTAGGGCTTTGCCTCCGCCTGCTACTACCAGTGGGGTTAATAAAGAAACAGGTGGATCGTCATCTTCCGCATCAGCCGTGCCAGCTCCAGGGGCGAGTGAGGAGGAAGAAGAAGGAGATGTCAGTCCAGTCGCTGTGCCTTGTCAGCAGCAACTCCAGCCAAAAACACAAAAAAATCAGCAAAAGCAAAAACACCAAAAAGACGCTTGTAGCAGAAGCGAAGCCGCGCCAGCCTTGGAGGAGCCGCCAGCAGCAGTCGATCCCTCGCCAACCGATGGAGCCGATGCTACCCTTTTTGATCGCCCAACAGCACCAGCATGTTCTGATTCAGCTTGTACTCCTTTTTGTAGTCCGGATGTACAACATTCTGTGGGCGATGATTTTGATGTAAATAAGAACTCTCATTTTCCTTCCAGTGGTGTAAATATTCCTTTTCCGCATGCAATACAAAAATCCAAAAAAAATTGCAAAACAAAAAAAGGCATTGTCTGATCCAGGTGTTGTGGATATTTTGGATAAATTGACTGTTGAGATTCCCTTGTTGAAGGCCGTGGAATACATGCCAGCTGTAAAGAAAGGACTGAAAGAGGCAAGTACTAACAGGCGTCGCCCAGCGTAAGACAACAGACGCCGAGAAGTAGAAAAGCACGTTCTCTCCATGGCCACAGTTGCAGCTATCAGCAACCTCCCCCAGAAAAAGCATGATACAGGAGCACCTCTCATCAGTTGTGTGATTTTTGACCAGGTTTTCGAGCGTACTCTTCTTGACAGTGGTTCTTCCATCAACCTTCTGCCCTCGTCTATAATGCAAGAATTCGGGCTGGGACCGCTCAAGCAGACACGCATGATCCTTCAGTTCGCTGACCGATCCGTCAAGCGGCCCCGAGGTCTGTTGGAAGACGTGATAGTTGTCGTGTAGGAGATGAAATTCCCAGCTGACTTTGTAGTCCTTGATATGGACTCACCTGCACCCTTGCTCCAGACCCCTATCATCCTTAGCAGACCATTCCTCCGTACTTCAGGTGCCGTGGTTGATTACGGGTCTGGGAAGATCACTTTCAGCTCGAACACCCAACAAATCACGATAAACATGAACAAAGAATAGAATGCCACAACTGATGAGAGCCAGGCAGCATCAGAAGCAGACTGTGATTTTATCGTAGAGATCAGAGATTCAGAGTTATCACTGGATGATCCATGGACCCGAGAAATCCTCACTCTTGAGGAGGACTTGGAAAGCGCAGTCAGCATATGCTCCGATGATTCTTGGGAGACAGATTCTCAGATGCAGGCGCATCTTCTTGAGCATTCACTCCAGATCGAACACGATCAGCTTAGTGCGGAACCGTTCGGTGCATCTCCGGGATCTCAACAGAATGATGAGGATGATAGCAGCCTCAAAGTGCATTCCACCATCAGCATGGTATCTGAAGTGACAGGTAAAGTGGACAGATCAAAGCCAGAACTCAAGCCACTTCCTACAGGCCTGAAGTATGCTTTCCTTGCAGGTGAAGAACACATGTATCCGGTCATCATCAGCAGCAGGCTGAATCCGGATCAAGAATCTCGACTTCTCGAGGTTCTAGAAAAGAACCGCAAGGCACTTGGTTGGAGCGTATCAGACCTCTGAGGGATAAATCCAGCCCTGTGTTCACACCACATCTACTTGGAAGAAGATGCCAAGCAGTCCCGCAAATTTCAGAGAAGGCTGAACCCTAACCTTCGGGACGTCGTTATGAAAGAAATCACGAAATGGTGTGACGCAGGCTTCATTTACCCCATCTCCGATTCGAAATGGGTAAGCCCACTGCATGTAGTTCCCAAGAAATCCGGGCTTACCGTGGTTACAAATGATAAAGGAGAGGAAATTTCTACTCGAGTACCGACATCCTGGCGGGTGTGTGTTGACGCTGGCTTAATGCAGCTACCAAGAAGGACCACTTCCCCTTGCCATTCATTGATCAAGTCTTGGAGAGATTAGCAGGCAAGGAGTTCTTCTGCTTCCTGGATGGGTACTCCGGGTACAACCAAGTGGTGATCGCCCCTGAAGATCAAGAGAAGACTACCTTCACTTGCTCGTTCGGCACCTACGCCTTCAAGAGGATGCCCTTTGGATTATGCAATGCACCCGCAACCTTCCAAAGATGCAGGCTAGCAGTCTTCGCCGAGATGGTAGGCAGTTTTCTCGAGGTGTTCATGGATGATTTCTCTGTCTATGGTGATAGTTTCGATTCTTGTCTTGAGCACCTAGACAAAGTGCTTCAGAAATGCCGGGAAGTTAATTTAGTGCTCTCATGGGAAAAGAGCCACTTTATGGTCACAGAAGGTATTGTGCTGGGCCACGTCATTTCCAAACGTGGCATGGAAGTCGACCCAGCAAAGGTGGATGTCATTTCGAATCTTCAGCCACCTCAGTCAGTAAAGAATGTGAGGTCATTCCTGGGGCATGTGGGATTTTACAGACGGTTCATCAAGGACTTCAGCCGCATTGCCCGACCTCTAACAGAACTTTTGTGCAAGGAAACCGAGTTCAGTGTTGATCAGCCAGTTCTCCTTGCTTTCAATCAGTTGAAGGAGCTTATCACTCAGGCTCCAATCTTACAGCCTCCCGACTGGACTCTTCCATTTGAGATAATGACCGATGCGTCAGATTTTGCAGTCGGAGCTGTTCTTGGACAGAGGAAAGACAAGGCGCCCTATGCCATTCACTATGCCAGCAGAACATTAGATGAAGCTCAAAGAAATTATACAGTGACGGAGAAAGAACTGCTGGTTGTGGTTTTCGCCTTAGAAAAGTTCAGATCCTATTTGTTGGGATCAAAAGTCACAATTTTCACGGACCACTCTGCTGTCCGGTACCTACAGCAGAAGAAGGATGCCAAGCCAAGACTGATTCGTTGGATCCTTCTCCTCCAGGAATTCGATTTGGAGATCAAGGACAAGCCTGGAGTTCAGAATGTGGTAGCAGATCATCTCTCCAGAATAGAACAGCATGAGCCTCCTCTGAGCAATGCACCTATCACAGAAACCTTCCCTGACGAAGCCATCTTAGCTGTGGATTCTCTCCCTTGGTACGCTGATATTGTCAATTACCTCGCCTCTGGGGTACTACCGTCGGATTGGATGAAGAATCAAAAGAACAAATTCATGTCGACCATCCGCTTCTACCAATGGGAGGATCCTCTTTTATTCAGAGAAGGAGCAGATTGTATTTGGCGCAGATGCATCCCTGAGACGGAGCAATCAAGTGTCCTCGAGCATTGTCATTCGCTCGAATCTGGTGGGCACCATTCTGGAGATCGTACGGCAGCTAAAGTATTGCAGTGTGGCTTCTGGTGGCCCACATTATTCAAGGATGCATCAGAATTTGTTAAAAGATGTATTGACTGTCAGCGACTGAAAGGTACACTCACTGCCAAAGATTCAATGCCCCTGAAAATCATTCAGATAGCAGACGTCTTCGATGCATGGGACATTGACTTCATGGGACCTTTCCCTAACAGTCAAGGTTTTGAGCACATCCTTCTTGCCGTAGACTACGTGAGTCGTTGGGTTGAAGCTATTCCCGCCCGAGCCGCCGACAGCAAAACAATTTGCCAGTTTCTGAAGAAGAACATCATTTCGCGGTTTGGGATACCAAAGATTCTCATCTCAGACGGGGGTAGCCATTTCATCAACAAAGAAGTCAAGAAATTAACGAAGGAATACGGCATCGATCACCGTGTCGCATCTCCTTATCATCCGCAGACCAATGGCATGGCAGAGTTATCCAACAGAGAAATCAAGACCATATTGCACAAACTTGTTAGGCCAAGCAGAAAAGACTGGTCTCAACTCTTGGACTCAGATCTTTGGGCTTACAGAACCGCCTACAAGTCTCCCTTGGGCATGTCGCCCTACCTTCTTGTATATGGGAAACCATGCCATCTGCCCGTGGAATTAATTCATAAATCTCTTTGGGCAATCAGCAGTTGTAACTTGGACTCACGAAGAAGTGGTCAGAAGAGAAAAGACGATCTGAATAGGCTCTTGGAATTCCGAGACTGTGCATACGATAACACCTTGATGTACAAGGAGAAGGTGAAACGCTGGCATGACCGGTACATCAGACGAAAGACCTTCGACGTTGGACAGAAAGTGTGGTTGTTTGATGCAAAGTTACGGATATTTCCAGGCAAATTAAAGAGTAAGTGGACAGGGCCATTCCGAGTTTGTGAGGTGCGTGACAATGGCAGTATCGCGATATCAGATTTGTCTCCTGACGCACAGCCCTTCGTCGTCAACGGCCAACTACTGAAGCCTTACCTCGAACCAGATGCATTCTTGGCCGTTGTTGACTCTATTCAGCTAATGCACCATGATGACACCTTCACAGCACCTGCGGCATCGAAAGATTCAGACTATGCCATTCAACAACTGTTTATCTGATTTTCTTCTTTTCTTCTTTTCATTTTCTATTTTCTTGTTCGTAACAAAAGGTGTCGCCCTTGTAGACAGTTTTCTATACTTAGGACGTACTTGGTCCTAAGTATAGGGGGGATGTGCACCCCGAGTTTTTCATTTCATTCCGATCCTCTCCATTGTCTCCTCTTCTTGTCCATACTTAGGAGTATCTTACCCTAAGTATGGGGGGAGACAATCTGAGTACGATCTGTGTATTCCCACCCTTGACCCTCCCTGCTTTAAGGTACAATCTGCTATACTTAGGATTATTTGATCCTAAGTATAGGGGGACGGTCAACTTCTCATTCATTGATTTCTTTCATATTTATTCTTTAGATCTGTCTATACTCAGTACGAGTTATGTCTTTGCTTTTCCTTTCGATCTATGAGGACATAGCTCAAGCTAAGTATAGAGGGGTCGTATATACCCTGTATATACTAAAAGCCATAACTCATACTGAAAAATAAAAGACCACCTCATCATAAAATAAAATGTAAAAAGTAGCTCTATAATAATGAAAGATGATTGTGAGTTCCTCAGACTCTTTGTAATTATACTGATTATTGAGTCAGAAAAATATTTTGTGCGAAACATTCTCTTTTGAAAAATCTTGTGAAATTTGTTTGAAAATAGTGTGTACAAGTATTCAATGTTTGAAAAATTAGTTTGTGTGTAAATTTATTTTCTTTGAGTGAAACCAAAAATGTATAAAAATCAGTGTGCAAATGATTGGGAAAAATTTGATTGACAAAATTGTTTTGAAAAATCTATCTATGTTGTGTAAACCTCTGTAAAAGGATTTTCAATGTGTGAACATTTTTGTAAAATTATTTTGGACTATAGTTTTCAAAATCCTTGTGAAAATGATTCTCAAGTAAGTCTGAGGAGTCCGCACAAAAATCTCTCATTTGTAAATAATGAATAAGCCCAAACAAAGCCTATAAGAAACCAAAACCATATTATACATCAAATACTGTTTTTCTTCTTTTGTACATACTGATTAATAAATCAGATACCTATACAGTACGATTTGAAAAATAGTGTGACCAGTTTTGAAAATTTTGATGTGAAATGATTTTAAATGTGTGAAAACATTTTGATTGCAAAATTTTTCTTTGTGTGAAAGAAAGGATTTGAAAAACCTATGTGCAAATATTTTGAAAAATGCTTGTCAAAACTATTGTGAAAATTATACATATATAGTGTGACAAATCTTTGCAAAAATAGATTTCAAATGTGTGTAAATGATTGCGAAAATTATTGTGTACTATAGTTTGCAAAAGTATTTTCAAAACCTAATAAGAACACTCTTACAAACTCTTGTAAATCATAAATAAGACACATACAATTCTTTCTGTACAGTTCTAAATAAACTACTCCATTCAAACATGTAAAGTTTGTAGAAATTCGTACGTTTTGTAAAGCAGCACGCCCGTGTAAATAATTATATATACTTTTTGTGTACGTCCAGTTCTTAGTTTATTTGCAAAAATTCTTTGTGTGAAAACATTCTTTGATTCTTTCCAAACTTTTTGTGAAAAATTTGCATCATTCATTGTGCATAGCATAAGCATACCATTCATGTTCTTTTTGAGTGAGCTTGATGATTGAATCAGTCTAATAAAGTCTCAAATTGGAGCTTGGTTGGACCTTACCGCACCTAACTGCACTGGAACCTTATGGGAACTAGGTTTAAGGTACTTCAGGTCTATGCAGACTTAATTCTTTGAGAAATCAGGGCTGGGTTCAAGTCACCTCAGTGGACTAACTAGAACTTTTCGAGACACACGTACGACTCTTACCGACCGTGAACTAACTTGGACACTTGCACCCTTCACTTGGCTCAACTCAGTTGGAGTGGTGAGGGGGTTGGATTTGCCAGTCTGAGACGCATACGGGTGGAAACATTCGTCCTCGTCTAGGGAGGGAAGTGCACCCCAACCTGATTCAATAGCCATGAGGTCTAAAGACAGGAGATGTGGGTTGCGATAAAGCTTCAAAAGAGGGATAGTCTACTGGCTCAAGAGGAAAAACTCCTTATGTAAATGCTGCTGTGAATAGTATGTTAAAAAAAATGGTCAGGCCTGTACAAAAATAAAATGCCTGCAAAGTATGTACAAAGTCAATAAGCAAGCTTGAGTTCCAAAGACAAATATGTGAGCCTGCAGCTGGATGACTTGACTACACTGGTCTTGCATCCCGGGATAGGTAGCTACACTGGCTACCGTCCATTCTTCTCTTCACCCCCTCCTCTTGAGCTGGTTGCCACTTGAACTTAGAAGGTAATACCCTGCTCCTCGAGGAAAGAGCTGTTGGATTAGGGAATCATTGGGTTGTCATTCTGGAGAAGTCAGCTCCTTTATCATTTCAGTTGGGGAGAGCCACTATCACTTACACCGTACAAGTCAGCTTCATAGTTATAAGGGTTTGCGTATGATGTAGACTAGTTCTGACCCGGCTATTGAGGTGGGTTGAACCGAGTTCTGTGACTATCGAAGGTTGTTGTATTTTAGAGCTGGTTCCTGACTAGGTTCCACACACATTCACACCCAAGGTCTGACAGGAGCTCCAAATTCAGAATTTGTAAGGACATGCATTGCACTGAAAGTACCCTTATTCACTCTATCTTTCTTTTATTCTCCTTTTTCTTTTCTTTATTCTTTTTGTACTTATTGCATAAGTGTTTGCTAGGGACTAGCAAAGGCAAGTATAGGGGGGTGATGAATCTCCATTTCATCACCTTTATTCTATCATTTTGGCCTCAAAAACCCCAGCAAATGCATGTAAATAGCATCAAATTATACATAATAGCATTTATTATTCATTGTATTTATTTTACATTAAATAAGGTTTTACTGCCAAAATTATAGAATAAAGAGGAGAAAAGAAAAAGGAATAAAATATTGTAAATATTTTATGACCCAAACCCCGAGACCAAGGCCAGCATGGTATTGGTCGACAAGGAATAAAGTAGGGGGAGATAAGGGCCAGTGTACAATAAATACCTCATTTATTCATGCATTTATTTATGCATTTTTGATACCTATTTTGTACATAATTATTTATTCATCAAATAAAGAAACTTTGTACATGAAAGTTGTAGATAATAATATGAATAAAAATGCAAAATTGAGTTTGTACAAAAATAATCCCCAGTGTACATCTTATACACAGAATAAAAAGCCAAAATCTCAACTTCACAGACCCATATCTTGCAAATAAAAACTCCAAATCACCCAAACTCACCTTTAATTGTATATAGCATTCCATAATCTATTTAATAAAATTGGTTTCATGATTTTTGGAGTCCATATGCAGAAGTTAGGTTTTTGGCCCTCCTAGTATATAGGACTGATTAAAATATTCATTTTATTCAATATTCATTATTTGTATAAATTCATATTTTTAGAATTTTGTAAATAATGTACATAATGCATACACATGAGAGAAGTTAAAGAAAACCAAAGTTAATTTGTAAAATAAAATAAGTCTACAAATTTATAGACAAAATACCTATGCTATATACCTATATATAAATAAAAAGGATTTTAATCCTTGATTCTTCTGCTCTTTTATATTTTTATAATAATGTGTACATTATACATAACTCATTAAAAATACAAAACCAAAATAAAAATCAAGAAAATGTATTAAATAAATTAAGTGTATAAAATACATAGATAAAATATTACAAGTATACCTACATACACCTATATCTATTTATTTAAAGATATAAATAAACTCATAAAAATCAAACAAAAATACCTTTATACTCACAAAAATAAATTATAAATTTATAAAATAAGCCAATAAAATAATAAAAGAAAATAAACAAATTAAAAATAAAATACATAAAAATACATGTAAATACATGCATATACACACTATACAAATAAAACTATAATAAAACACCTCGAAAAATTCAATAAAAATCATAAATAAATACTAGACGAAATAATACACATTTTTTATTTTATAAGAAAAAATTAATAAAATCATTTAGGGTGTCAAATAAATCAATCTCTAATCAGGTCTTCTATTTTGTCTCGTAGCGGCTGACGTGGCCCAATGAGGCGCCGGTCTTCGTTGACTCCCAGGTCAACTGTCCCATCCCTCGCCTGGCGTCTCTGAACTGTCCATTCCCCCGATTTCATGCCTTTTTCCCGGGCACACCATCCATCAATCGACAACGCTTCCTTCACAAGAATTGTTCCCTAATCTTCCATGATGCCCGCCAAAATCATAGATCAACGAGATGTTCATTGGATCAGTTAATAATCGCCGGCTAATAAGGCCTCTTGCCAATGTTATAAATAATAAGCTCCGCTTCCTTCCTCGAATTTGGCCACTTTTATTCCAACCTAAAGCCGAGATCTTGCTCCTGGATTGTTCCTCGTGACAGGGGGGGTAGCCCAGCACCTTGACTCTATCGGAGGAAGGAGATTTTGACGCGGCGGAGCTCCGGCGTCCGCCCTGCTCCCTGGAGGCCCCCAGGTATAAGAGCTGCCCTTAATGCGTTTTTAGTTTGTCTTAGATGTTAGTTTTTCATTCCAGTCATTAGAGTAGGTTTTAATTAATGCCTGTAGCTTAAAAATCGAAATTCGAAGTTCGCCGGAGCTTGGCTCCGGCGACTTCTTCACCGTATCCCCGACTGTATCCGACCGCCCCAAGCATCCCATCTCGTTCCTCGTCGCCTTCTCCATCTCTCGCACACACTTGTTCAACCCAGGACCCTAGGTCTTGGCGAATCGGGGCTCCCCCTCCGCCGTTCGCCGGAGCCCCTCCGCCCACCTTCACTTTTTGCATCGCAGCTTCAAACCCCGGGTCGAGGAGGAAGCTCTCTCGCCCGTGGTTTTTCCTATGCAGGTATATCGAAGAATCGAGCCCTTTTGGGCTTGCTTTGACCCAGGAAGAGGTTCGTGGGGGTCCTCTTCTTCTCCGACCTTGCTCCATCGACTTGGACCTCCAGGAGCCATGAAAGAACCGTCAGACGACGCGGAAGCCTCCCAGCTACGATCAGAGAACTTCAGATGCGCGGGAGGTGCCCGAAGGAGCCCGAGCTACCCGATCGAAGCTCGCCGGGGGCGAGCTTCTTCCCCGTTCTTCCAGATGCCTCCAGCACCGTTGGATCGAGAGGGGCGGCCCAGATTAAACGCCGACCGTTTGAAGAAGACGTACGTCCACTGTCAGATCAGCCAAGAGGTTCTAATCCAGGCCCTTCATCGCCGAACCGACATCCGCCGTCAGATGCGTGACACGTGGTTAAGTGGCGCCTCCAGCGCCGCAGGATGCAACGCCTTATTTAGGGGTAAATTTCAAATCCAACCCCTGCCTTTTTGTATTTATAGTTTAATACCTAAAATAAAAAGTGAAGTTGTAAATAAATTGTATAATTTGCAGTTGGACCCCCTGATGTTTTTATATTTACAATTTAGTCCCTCCGCGCCTCACGTGCAGCACCCACGTGAGGCGCGTGAAATTTGCATCTAAACCCTGCCGGGTTTCTGTATTTATTAAATGGTCCTGAAAATAAAAGCACACGTGTATTTTTATTGTGATTTTTGCATGTATGCCCCTGTGAACTATTTTATTTGCAAAAATACCCCTGCTAGGCCATTTAATTTTTGAATGCTTTGTCTATTTATTTTGTGCCCCATATTAAATCGAAAAATCTTGTAAAAATAGACTTAAGCTCCTGTTTGGTCGTGCTTGAATGCCATGTTTTTAGTTTTGCATTTTGTTGCATTTTTGCATTTATTAAAAATCAAAAACATGTCTTTTATTCCCTGTCTAACTTATAAAACCCCAAAAAAATATGAAAATGCCTCTAAAAATTCCAAAAAAATTACCTATGGTGTATTCTGACCTCTATTAGTATCAGTCCAAAAATCCCTAAAAATCTCAAAAGGAAAACCTTACAAATTCAAAAATATCCAAAAACTTCAAAAAAATATTAAAAACCAAAGAAAAATCAGAAAAATATAAACTCAGGCCCTATTTATGCTGTATTTTATTACCTTTATTAGAAAAATAGTGTGGACAATTTTGAGGTTGTTAGCTATTTTTAATATCTATTTTTGTGACAGCCAGTACCTAGTCCACTGTTTGCTATTACTTAGCTATTTAAAAATATTAAAAATGTTTGCAAAAATACCCAAAAATCATAAAAACAGTAAAGAACCATGAAAATTCCAAAAAGACCCTTTCCCTGAATTTTTGACTATTTTTGAGTATTTCTATAAATATTATAATACCCCCTTTATGTATATATATATATATATCCTAAAAAAGAAAAAAAATATTATATATATATATGTAATTATTTATATGTATTCTCATTAGTCTTAATATAAAAAGAAAAAAAAAAGAAAAATATATATATTTATTTTATTATGTTTATATATACCTATGTATATTATATGTATTATAAGCTATATACTAACCCTTTGGGGGTATATATTTATTTATTTATTTATTTATATTATAATATACATATTACCTAATTATATTATTAAAAAAATTAATAATAATGATAATAATAATAAAAAAAATCAAAAACCCACACAAGGATGACTGTGATCTACATGTAGGCTATGACATTTTGTATTGCTCTCTGTGGTTCGACCTCTACATACTTGTCACTGTACATTTTATGGTAGAGTAAATAAAGATTAATTCACATTTATTTTTGAGCTTGATTGTTGTATTCTTTGGATTGTGGGTTAATTGCTGATCAACCCTGGTATTTTGTGAGCGGTCGCCTCAACGACACCTTTCATATTATTAATGGTGACCCTCGCATGATACATCTGTGTTATCACCTTCCCGTATCTTATCTCAACCCCCCGATCAAAATCATGTCTCCATCGCAACCGTCCGCTGGCGCCTCCACCATATCTTGCCACGTGGCATCAACCAACGCCCTTCGATCACATCGTCCCGATATAATCCTAATCCCCCTAGTGCTCACCGCTCCACCGTTGGATTACGCGATCCAACGGTGGAGACATCGTCTCCCACCTCCGAAAGAGCCTCGCCCACGTCTCCCCCACCTCGTGACGGCTCCGCCCCCTTCCTATTTTTGGCCCCACTCCAGCCACCTTCTCCGCTCACTGTGACCTCCACGACATAACCCCAACCTATACCTTCCTCGTCGGCCTCCATAATCTCCATGACACTCGCCCACGTCGCTCCACACGCTCCACTAACATCACCTCCCCATCACCTGTACCTCCACCTTCTCCCTTTAAATATTCTGCCTCCGGCCACTTTCCAGCCCATCCGCCCTTGCAGAGAGATTCCCAGAGCTCCCATCTACCTGTTGGTGACAGTAATTAGGCGAGAGACGACGACGGCGTTATCTTCTCCGACGAGATCCACGATGTAGCACGATGTGCCACAGCTTTGTCGACAAGCTGCACGAGCTCGGGCCCGCTGCTAACCCTCGAGCGAGGACCAGGAGCTCTTCCCTGAGCTTCTAACCCCAGGTAGCCTCCTCCATCGTCTTCTCCAATCTTCATCTTCTCCCTCTCTATTTTTCTCTTATTTTTCCCGTCGTCTCCGATCGACTCCACACCTCTCCGACCATCCACCGAGCTCCGCCTTGGAGATCTCACCTTCGTACCATCATCAGATTGCCTCCACGATGCTTATAATCATCTCAGCTCACAGCTCCGTTGGTCACAGCGGAGCATCACCTCCCTCGGTTACCAATTCGCCCTCAGGCCTCTCACACGCTCCTTGCACACCCCACGAGCACTGTACTCGATTTCTAGCATGAACTAACCCTGCAGGACCCATAATCTTCATTGGCCAGACTTCACGCTGGAGCCGCTTCGAGCTACATCTTCACTGGCCTACAAGCAACTCCAGCAGCCTCTAGAGCCTCCAGCGGACTCCTGACACTTCCACGATTTATCTGATCCATCCAGGAGTCGTCGGCGAGCGTTTAATAGCACGGGGGAAAGCAGCATAGCCAAAGCACCATCATCGGAGCCCCGCCAAGTCCGCCGCAGGAGGCGACGGACTTGAGAAGATGAAGTACATATACCGTTGGATCTTCCCGATCTGACGGTCCTCGTCATGACACGTGGCCCAGCACCTGCATCCGTTGGATCTTCCTGATCTAAAGGATCTCGTCGTGCCACGTCCCCTCTACGTCGACTTCCACATACCGTTGGATTGATCACCATCCAACGGCCCTTAGCAAGCCACATCGCCATCCCCTCCAGCTCCAGACACCGTTCGATCTCGCTGATCTGACTGTCCTCTGCACGCCACGACGACTGCATCACGCCGTCGTTGGATCCCTCCTGATCTAACGGTCCAGCCTTCGCCACGTGGAGTCTCCGAGCCTCTTCCCCGACCCTAGGCTCGGAGTGACCGAAGCTGATCCGAAGCTAGTACGAGCCTCCAAAGTCATCTGAGCCTCTACCCGAGCCTCCATCGTCGTCTGAGCCTATCCCCCTCACATGTCTCTTTCGTAAGGGCTGGGTAATTTGCAACGATTCCCTAACAAGTTTCACAAATTACATGTTGGTCCCTGCCAAGAGCATTACGTGAGGAGCACGTGCTTCAGTAGGAATTTTGCATCCATACCCCACGTATTATAGGTATTTGCACTTTAGTCCCTATATGCATGTTTTATTTTAAGAAATCATATTTTCTGTATTGCATTTTGGTCCATGTCTTTGCATGCATATTTAGGTGTCCATTTTTCATCATCTTTAAATTCCAAAAATTGCATGTTGTAGTTTAGCTTGTCCTTTATCTTATGTGACACGTATCTTATTTTTGTGAGTCGTATTAAATTTAATAATATTATTTTGGTGAAATTGGACATATTTTGCCCACTGAGTGCCATCTATTTATTATTAAATTCTTTGTTGCTCCAAAAATCGCCATAAAATCACATCAGACTTAGGTTAAGTTGCTCTACACTATGCCTAAAAATCTTTGCATTTGCACGCTTCACGAGGCCTGAATAAATCAAAGAGTATTTTGCATAATTGATTTTTAAAAGGTCTAATTTACATAGATTTTTAGGTTTATTAATTTTCCTGGATTCCTCTCACTTTATATCTAAAAATAATGTGCTTTGGTATTTATTAGAATTAATTTTGCAAAAACTGCCCTGCATTCATATTTATTCATTTTTAATTCATTTAGAGTCTAAAAAATCCAAAAAAAATCACAGTAGCTTAGTTTCATGGCATTCCATCATCTGGCCAAGTTTCATTAATTTTGGATCTCATTTGATTATCTTTCTAATTTAACTTAAATTTTGGCTTGAAATTGCATTGTCTTTCTTTTAATTGCATAAAAAGATAAAAAGACCAAAAAAGTATTCTTCTGAAAATCTGATCTCTAAATTAACTAAAAATTTACCTAACGAGACAGTTGCCTCCCTGAGTTGGACCTTCGGCTTGCCCAAATAAAATAAATCTCCTGCTTGGAATTAATCGAACATTAAATCTGAGTGGTGTTTTTTGACAAAGTCTCGATTACTAGACTGCAACGAACTTAACATCTAATTTGATCGATAACTTGGTTGAATTAACAAGGGTATCTGAGGCGGCTTTAAAAATGGCGTCATTGCCGGGGAAGCACGGCTTAGGTTAATTTTTAGAGAATTTTGCGTTTAGATTTTCCATCCCGGGTAGTCTGATTCTTGGCTTTTTGTGAATATTTCTCTGTCATTTATTTTTGTGTATTTTGTGTCATCCTTTAATTGAACCCCATTTATTTTTGTGCGAGGAAAACGAGGAGTCGAAGGCGCATCGCCAGGTGAATCGAGGAACTTGCATTTAGATAATTTGAGTGATTGTGAGGACTTGTAATTTTTTGTTATTTTAATTATTTTTGCATTTTTCAAGCGGTTCTTGTTTGGGTTCTCGCGCGTGTAAGTATAGTGAAAATGTGCCCCCGTGTGCTGTGTGGATTGCTTTTGCGTAGCATAGTATTGCACTTGCGGCTCTTAGAGCTACTTTAGGATCTGTTTGTGCTCATAAAATTCTAGGACCACACTTCACACGTAAAAGACGCACTTAGACTGCAGATCGTAGCCAAATTCAATCTATTCTTCACTCACTAATAGAACTGCCTGTCTAGGAGCGGCTTTTATTGTTTGCATTGCATATACTATAAAGTTTTCGATTCTATTTTGCATCCTGCATAAAAAGCGAAAGGATCATTGTAAGCCTTCTCTACTTAGCATTTCTTCATAGTTTTATCTTGCATCAGCTTTTCTCGACTCCTTCCCCTTGCTTTTTCAAACTTAGGATAAAAAGGAAATTGAGACTGGACGATAGGTGTGCTTTGTGGTTGTACTAAACAAGTGATCACCTAGCTTAAAACCGGGACTGCTAAACAAAATTGACCAAAAAATCAATAAAATCAGAAATTATGTTTGTAGGAGAGTAAACCCGACCTTGTTTTTAGGTTGAGTGAGGGTACTAGAGTGTGTGTGCACACCCTAAGGCAGAGCCAAAAATCCCCGCCTTCCATATCACGTATCCCGATCCGAGCAAATATCACAGGCTAAACTACGGGTTCAACTGACCAGCGCCAAGTAGCCTCCTCCTACTCCGGTAGGTAGATAGGGGTGAAATTGCGGTGCACCGCGACAAGTTTCTAGTAGCCTCCGCCTACTCCGGCAGGTAAATAGGGATGAAGTTACAGCCTTGGCAGCCTCCTCCTACTCTGTAGGTAGATAAGGGTAGGTCCTTGAACTTTCGTCTGGTGATAGGAGCGGAGAAAGGAAGGGTGTTGGTATCTTAGGCGATAGGTTAAACAGGGGAGACGCATCCGGCTTTTAGTTGACTCCCCTATAGGTCGCTTAACCTTTGCTACTTGTTTGAAAATTCACACTTAAAATCAACCACATTAATAGGACTCGGTTTCGGGTCCTTCACAGTGTTGAGTGTGAAAAACATGGTTTGGATTAATTTGCTTGCTTCAGGTAGGAGTAAAATCCTATCTTACACGTATACTTCTGATTCTTCTTCTCACCATCCAAGATGACTGACTGGGGTGATATCTATTCCCGATTCACAAATCTTTCTTTGAGCCCCTCACGAAGTTCGTCTTCACCGGCCCAAGCGCAACTTGGGCCGACCCGAGCTCATGACTCTCTTGAGTTTGGGATCCATCAACCCTGGGGTGGTTACCCTCAAACCAACCCTTTTCTCTCCTCTGATCTCACTGAGGAAGACCATCACCTCAATGAGAAACTCTTCATTGATATGTCCTCTAACCTACCATCTTCTTTACCTCCGAAAAGAGGACAAGATGCCGAAGAAAAATCCAGATGAAGAGGAACATAGAGAGGATCCCATGCTCCAAGTTCTGGCCCAGCTAGCTAGAGCTGAACAATTAAATGCAGAACTAATGGCTAGGATGGGACATGTGATCGAGACTGAAGGAATCGATCGACCCATGGTAGACGCCTATAATCCCATAGAGAATGAAATACATAGCTGGCTAAAACCTGAGGTCCCCCATGAAGCATTCGAGCTGAAGCCCCACTTTCTGAGCATGTTACCGAAATTCAATGAAAACGCCAATGAAGAACCATATGCCTTCCTTAGAGACTTCGAGCTGGTTTGCAACAACCTTAATCATCCTAGGGTTGAGCAAGACTACATCAGGTTGAAGGCCACCCAGTTTGCCTTAGGTGATAAGGCAGCTCATTGGTTGAAAAATCTCAGCGTGAGATGTATGACATGGATGTAGTTCAAGGACCTGTTCTTGAAAAAGTTCTACCCGCTCAGTAGGACTAACCAGATGAGAACCAAGATCGCAAGTTTTCCCAGGGACCCAATGAACCATTCCATGAAGCCTGGGATAGATTCAATGATTTAACGCAAAAATGCCCTTGCCACGGTATTACAAAAGAGATCTTAGTCCAGACCTTGTTTTGTGGCACGACCCCGGAGATGCAGGGGTTAGTGAGTGCCTCCTATGGAGGAAGCTATCTGAAAAAAAATGAAGATGATGTATGGTAGATCCTGGAGCAGATGGCAGAAACAGGCAGATCTCAGGCCACCAGGTCCTATCAGTTATCTCCTTCCAGGCTATTCAACGAGACAACAAGGAGGATTGTAGCGGATCTGATGGACGACCTCATCCCCAGCATGGAGATAATAGCTGACAAGTTAACCATGGTCGAGCATATTCACAAGAGGGTCACTGACCTTGAGACACCCTCGCGATTGTCGAAACAAGTGGAAGAATTGATAGAGAAGGTAGCCAAGATACAGCTACCTGCCCCTTCTGCACCACTTGTACCTATACACCGAGTTCATCTTGTACAGGAATAAGTACCGGGGCCTCAGAGTAGCTGGGTAGAGGAGCAGAAATAAACTCAGCGGGAGTAGCACGTACCCCCACAAGTGGAGACAGGATACAAGGAGCCTCCGCAGGTGTTCGAGATCAACAGGCTATGGTACAGCCATGACCCCATCGGCATACAGTCGGGGATAGGGAACAGTCAGCCACACCGACCTTCCCTAGCTTACTAAGAAACCAGCTCCATCCCCGCACCGCGCTTCGTACAGTCCCGGTCCGGACAAGGATAACAGCCTCAACAGCACCAGCAGCAACGCATGTTCCACTCAGTCCAGCAGGGTCGTCCACCACCTTCCCATCAGCATCAGTACCGGCATGGCCAGCATGGCCAATATAGGAACTCGTCCTCTAGTCAGCGGCAGCAAGCCCCACCCACAAGCGAATTGGAGTCCCTCACCTTGGCAATCCAGACCCTGACTGATAGGGTCCAACAGATTCAGAATGACTACCTGGATATGAGAATGGATTTGAATCGTGTTTTCCGTATCCAGTACCAGCAGATGGTACCAAAGACCCCAATTCCTGCCCAGGTTCAGACCAACCCAAATAGCTTGAATCAAGGTCAGAACCAACCACGAGATCAGGTATACTATTCAGATAGCTCTTTATCTGAACATGAGATCCTTTCGTACGATAATGTTAATCATATATCCCTCAAGAGTAGAAGGACAGTGATCGTACCTGATCGAGCATGGGCACCAGAGGAAGACGCCGCCAAGTCTCTACCTGAGGAGAACTTGGAGGCAGAGGAGCAGCACCACCACCACCGGCATAAGAAGAGGACCTCCAAGTCCTCAAAGAAGAAGGAGAACAACACCAATAGTGAGTCCAGCGAGACCGATGAAGAGCCCGCACCTCCATCTGAGGAGGATGTCCCAGCAATCGCGGAAGACACATCACCGGTTTCGCAGCAGAAATTTCCTTTTAGTCAGAGTCCGTATAAGTGTCAGAGTCCTATACATAACTCAGTTCCTCATTTCAATGAAAATCTTTCAGTTTCGGAATCTGAGTTATCATCAATGATCCCTTTCCCCCGAGCTCTTAATGTTGGAAAGAAGAAAAGTAAAAAAATACAAAAAGATGATCCTGAGATGGCATAATTCGGTACAAGTACATCAAGGTCACAATCCCTTTCGATAAGTATGTTGACATGACACCTGCATTTCAGAAGTACCTAAAGGTGAGATGAACACCTACTAGGGTCAGCAGGAAGACCAAAAGCCGTGTTGAGAAACATGTTATGTCGGTAGACACTACTTGTGCAATAAAGAATGTGTTTCCGAGGAAACGAAGAGACATGGGTGCACATTATGTGGTGAGTCAAGTCGATGACACTGCGTTTGCACACACTCTCCTTGATAACGGATCCTCAATTAACTTGATGCCTACAGTCCTCTATGAGCGGCTTAATCTTGGACCTCTTAGGAAATCCAGAGCCTTACTCCAATTTGCAGATAAATCAACCAAGAGGTCCTAAGGAGAATTGAGGAACGTTGTCATCAAAGTTGAGGGTCAGGAATACATGGTGGACTTTACAGTCCTTGATATGGAGACCCCTCGAAATTGGAGAGACTCCGAGATCATATTAAGAAGACCCTTCCTCAAAACAGTAGGGGCCTTATTTGATTACAAGATCGGAAAGATTCAGTTCCAAACTCCAGGCGGAGATGAGGAACTTGAGATGAAGCAGACCAGGTGGGAGAGGCCAGATTCAGAATCTAGCACCGAGTACTCTTCGTCTGAAGCAGATTTTATTCATGTAGATATCGTTGGGTCATGGAGCCCAGCTATCACCAATGAGTCCCTCTCCTCCGGAGAAGATCTTGTGCATGAGTCAGTTTGCGAGACTCTTAGGAACTAGTACAGTGCAGAATGTGAATCCCCCTACATCTTCGATGACTTAGAGGCGTAGCTAGGCCTATAAGTCCTTCCCTCCTTAGGACAATCAGAAGATGAGGATGATGAGTCGGACGTGGCTTTTTCCGATTGCTTGGAAACCTTTGACGATCTGACTCCAGAGCTGAATGAGTTGGTGGCAGAAATTTCAAAGACAGATCCAGACACTACCAACATAGAACCAGATTCGATTGAGCCAGACTTCCTTGATGATCACAACTTATCTGAGCTTAAACCTTTACCCACAACACTGAAATACGCCTTCCTTACGGGACAAGAGAAGAAATATCCGGTCATCATCAGCTCGTGATTGACCGAGGAGCAGGAATCTCTCTTGGATCTTGGAGAAAAACCGCAAGGCAATAGGCTGGAGCATGTCCGATCTCCACGGGATAAATCCCGCTCTGTATTCGCACCATATCTACTTAGAGAATGAGGCTAAACCCTCTCATGAATTCCAACACAGGTTGAATCCAAATTTACAAGAGGTCATGAAGAAGGAGATAGAGAAATGGTGTGACGCGTGTTTTATTTATCCTATTTTCGATTCCAAATGGGTGGCACCAATCCATGTTGTCCCTAAAAAGTCAGGAATTCAGACAATCACCAATGAGGATGGAGAGGAAATTGTGACATGAGTACCAATGTCATGGCACGTCTGTGTAGATTATAGACGCCTGAATGCCGCAATGAAGAAGGATCATTTCCCCCAACCGTTCATTGATCAGATCTTAGAGAGATTAGCGGGGAAAGAATTCTTCTGTTTCTTAGACGGGTTCTCGGGCGACAATCAAGTAGCCATTGCTCCTGAAGACCAGGAGAAAACCACGTTCACATGCCCCTTTGGTACCTATGCTTTCAGGCACATGCCCTTTGGGTTATGCAATGCTCCAGGTATTTTTCAAAGGTGCATGATTGATGTATTCGCCGAAATGGTCGGAGAATTCCTAGAAGTCTTCATGGATGACTTCTCGGTCCACGGTGATTCCTTCGATTCATGTCTTAGGAATCTGGACCAACTCCTCAAGCGGTGTTGTGAGGTTAATCTGGTGCTCTCTTGGGAGAAAAGTCACTTTATGGTGACAAAGGGCATTGTGTTGGAGAACGTCATCTCCAAGAGAGGAATGGAGGTTGACCCTGCCAAGGTGGATGTGATCAGATGACTCCAGCCACCAACCAACGTAAAACAGTTGTGGTCATTCTTCGGCATGTTGGATTTTATCGGAGATTTATCAAGGATTTTTCGAAGATTGTCCGACCGGTAACTGAGATTTTAGCAAAGACATGGAGTTCGTTATCGATCATAAATGTCTTGAAGCCTTCAAGCAATTGC
The DNA here is from genome assembly GCA_037367405.1 of Ottelia alismoides. NCBI lineage: Eukaryota > Viridiplantae > Streptophyta > Magnoliopsida > Alismatales > Hydrocharitaceae > Ottelia > Ottelia alismoides. Next base: position 81,771 of record JAZKJV010006154.1, on the reverse strand, counting down.
AAAGGATGATCATGGACGTCCCGATCCTACAAGCTCCAGATTGGTCTCTGTCTTTTGAGATCATGACGGGCGCCTCAGATTTTGCTGTTGGGGCTGTGTTAGGATAGAGGAGGGATGGCATCCCGTTCATCATACACTATGCAAGCAAAGTGCTTGATACTGCTCAGCGTAACTATACAGTTACGGAAAAGGAGATGCTTGCGGTAGTGTTCACCTTGGATAAGTTCATATCACACTTAATTGTATCCAAGGTGATTGTGTTCACTGACCATATAGCGCTATGGTATTTAATGGAAAAGAAGGACGCGAAGGCGCGCCTTCTTAGGTGGATTCTACTTATCCAGGAATTTGATTTGGACATTAGAGATAAACCTGGAAAGAAGAATGTAGTAGCTGGTCACCTCTCCCGTCTCGAGGATCTTGATGCTTCTGATGATACGCCGATTCAAGACTCCTTCTCTGACAAGTCGATTTTTGTTGTCGACTCACTCCCATGGTATGCCAATATTGTGAATTATCTTGTCTCCAAGAAAATTCCCGAAGATTGGCCCAAGAGCCACATAGATTGACTAAAGTCAGATTCAAGACATTACTATTGGGAGGATCCGATCCTTTTCTTTGAAGGACCATATTGTGTCTGGAGATGGTGTATTCCTCAAGAGGAATATCATAGTGTACTTACTTTATGTCACAGTCTGGAGGCATGAGGATACCACTCCAGGAAGAGGAACACATGGAAGGTACTTTAGTGTGGCTTATACTGGCCGACTCTGTTTCGCGATGCGCTCACCTTTGCGAAGTCGTGTCTAGTATGCCAGCGAATGGGAGGAACCGCAGATTCCAAGGATGAGATGCTGATAAAGCATGTCATCATTTGTGATTTCGTTGATGCATGGGGCATCGAATTCATGGGCCATTCCTTGTTAGACACGGATTCGAATACATCCTTCCGGCGGTAGATTATCTGTCAAGGTGGGTGGAGGCTATCCCAACCCGAGCCGCAGACAACAGGATTTTCTGTAAATTTATTAAAGATCACATCATCTCTAGGTTTGGGATCCCAAAATGTTGATATCAGATGGGGGTAGCCACTTCGTGAACAGAGATGTAAAGAAGCTCTTAAAGGATTACGGCATCGAACACCGTGTCGCTAGTTCTTACCACCCACAGACCAATGGCATGGTTGAGGTGTCGAATAGGGAGGTGAAAACCATATTGCAAAAGCTTGTCCGCCCAGATAGGAAGGATTGGTCTCAGATCTTGGATCAAGTCCTGTGGGCTTATAGGATATATTACAAGACACCGTTAGGAACCTCCCCATTTAAGATGGTATTTGGGAAGCCGTGCCATTTGCCCGTAGAATTAGTGCACAAATCAAAATGGGTAATCAAGAAGGTCAACTGGAACACACATCTAGGGTAGAAACAGAGAGAGATGGATCTGAATGAGCTAGTGGAAGTCAGAAACTGAGCATACGACAATAGTCTGGTGTACAAGGACAAAGTAAAGCGTTGGCATGATAGATATATCAGACTAAAGACCTTTGTTCCTGGACAGAAGGTATGGTTGTTCAATGCAAGGCTGAAGGTTTTCCAAGGCAAGCTGAAATCCAAGTGGACGGGTCCATTCATAGTCCGTGTTGTACATGATAGTGGATGTGTAGAGATATCAGATCTCACAGATGGAGCACAGACATTCCTAGTCAATGGACAACTGCTAAAGCACTTCGTCGAACCCAATGAATAGTTAGTCCATGTTGAGGAGATTGTATTCATGCACGAGACAGACTTAGTAGATACACATAGAGCCGTGCATGATACCTTGCAGCAGTGAGCCCTCGCCATCAACAGCATCTAAAAAGATTCAGACCAAGCTCCTTGTATATAACCACCATTCCTGTATATTCTTTCCCTCCCTCCCGTAACTCTAATCACTCGCCCCAACTTCATATATTTCCATCTACGACTTAGGATGACCAGATCCTAAGTATAGGGGGGCAGAGTCACCTGAGTCTATTCACTATTCATTGTACATTCTCCAGATCTCATCAGTCCTCATACTCACTCATGTCCTATACTTAGGCTGACCTGAGCCTAAGTATAGGGGGGACCGATGTCCATCATGTATATACTCATCCACTTCCCCTCTTGACCTCATCTGCCCCATTTTTGCCAGAGCCTAAGTATAGGGGGCAAGACAACTTCTATACATTTTTAGTTCTTTTAGCTCTCCTACACTTAGCACGAGCTATATCTTCTTCCTTTCTTTTCGTGCTCTGAGGACATAGCACACGCTAAGTATTGGGGACGTGTATATATTACATATATACTTTACCCATAGCTCGTACTTTCACGTATTTTTGTATACACTATACAATAATTACGGGGTGGGTAAAAATGGAGAATATTTTTTGTAAAATACATGTATATTTGTAATACACTTGTATATTTTAACACAATATATATATATATATATCAAAGGCTTCTTATTTACTCTTGCATATCATCTGTGCATCTAAAAGGAAAGAAAAAGAGTCTTGCATTTCATAGCATGTCATCTACATCTCATCTGCATATCTTGCATATGCAAAGTGAAAAGCTAGTGGGTTCTGAACCAAGTTATGAATAGATGTTGAAGAGGGACTTGATTTGACCTTAATCCACCTAATTTCAGAGGAACCTTATAGGAACTCAAGTTAAGATTTCTCATGTCAAAAGACTTAATTCTTTGAGTATGCAAGTCTATGTTCACATGTCATCTTGATTTGTCTAAGTAGAATATCTCGTGCACAAGCATGATTCTTATAGATATTGACTTAACTTGGATAAGAACTATGCATGTAGCTATTCATTAATGAGGTGGTGAGGAAGTAGAATCCTTTGTCTTGGAGTAGCACATGAGTGGAACACATGTCCTCCTCTAGGGAGTGTAGTGCATCTCAACCTAGTCTGGTGGTGTTGACATCTAAGGATGGGATGATGTGGGTTGCAATAATTCTTCAAAAGAGGGATAGTCTACTGGCTCAAGAGGAAAAACTTCTGATGTACATGTTGCGCCTTGTATATAGTTCAAAAAAAGGGGGAAAAAGAAGAAAAAAAGAGAACTCTGAAAAATAGACAGGCCAAAGTGAAAATAAAATACTTGTCGGAGTATGTATATTAGCAAGAAGTATGCAGCTGGATGACTTGGCTACACTGGTCAGGAATCCCGGGATAGGTAGCTATGCTGGCTACCATCCATTCTTTTCTCCACCCCTTCCTCTTGAGCTGGTCGCACTTGAACTTAGAAGGGAATACCCCTCTCCTCAAGGAAAGAGTTTCTGGACCGGGGAATTAGAGTTACCTTGTTAAAGGAGGCTGCTTCTTAGCCATTTCTGATGTGGAGAGCTATTTTACACTTACACAGTACAAGTAAGAATCATAGTCATTAGAAATTTACGTCTGAGGATTTGTTCTAACCTGACTATTGAGGAGTCTTGAATAGAAGACTTGTGGAACTCGAAGTCTGTTAGGTCTTAAGTTCAGATTTCAATAAGGTTCCGCCACACAATTAATCCAAAGGTCGAGTCAAGCTCCATTTTCAACTTTTGTTCATGACCTTGTTATGGAACCCAATTTCATTTCACTCTCGCATTGCATTTTAGTGCTCGGGGACGAGCAAGGGTTAAGTATAGGGGGTTGATGAATCTGTGATTCATCACTCTTAAAGTTAAAAATGGAGCCTTGTTCTCGAATAATTAGGAGCATATTGCCACCAAAATTACATAATTAGCATTCATGCATGCATTGATAACATTTGCATTTTAACATTCGCATCTGCACTAAATAAGAAGCCCAATTCACTTGTAAAAATCACTCATCTGTATATATTTTACACTAACTATAAATCCCATAATTTCACTTTATATTGTACATATTACTAACAATAATACAAGAAAAATACCAAAAAATGCTAACTTGAATAATTGATCAATAAAACTCCAAACCAAGTTGGATACCATGGATATTAGAATGCACATATCTCTCTCATACAGCTTCCGATCTAGGTCTACTCACTTTAATTTTATATACATTCAGAGACCTTCGAAATGAGATCAATTTCATTTAAATTGGAGCTCGTATGCAAGACATGGGTTTTGGGACCCCATTGTACACTATATGTATGTACATTTGTACCCTTTTGTATTTTATTACTTTATTTAACCTCATTTCTGTTTTTCATCAAAAAGAAACTTGTATATCTCATCGATATCTACAACTTTCATGTTTTGAGTTTTTCCAAATTCGGTCATTTTCTCCCTCTTATCTCACATTCGTTTTCAACCAAGCAGATTGGGCCACATGGCATCCTCTGGTTGCGTCACGCGACCCACTCCATTGCCCGCCACGTGCCTCGTCTCATGGTCGTTAGATCACCTTCATCTTTGTTGATATGATTTTCCGCGGTTTAAAAAGATGATTTTACCACGTCGTTGTTGTTCCACGAAAAATCACAATCAAACAAATAATATTACAACTACGAGACCACAGAGACCAAGTGATGAATCTGTGATTCATCACTTCAAAAGTCAAAAATAGAGCCTTGTTCCCGAGAAAATAGAGGCATATTTCCTTTTAAATTGCATAAATAGCATTCATGCACACATTCATAATTCATGCATTTTAGCAGCTCATTTGCATTTAAATAAGAAGCCAAAAATCCCTTGTAAAATACCTATTCACCAAAATAACCTCTTCTCTATAATATATATATTCCTTAATAATATAGGGAAGAATGCCAAAAATCACCCTTGTAAAATAGCCAAAATAGCCTGAGAACCCTTGTACATTAAAACACACATAAAGCCCTCATACAAACCCCGAATTAGGTCTACTCACTCTTAGAATACTACATATTAAAAGACCTTCAAAATGAGACTAATTTCATTGAAATTGGAGCTTGTATGAGAAACTTGGGTTTTTGGGCCATTTTGTATACTACATATGTATATTTATGTATCCTTGTATTTATGTATCATATTTTGACCTCATCTCCACCTTTGGTCAACATGAAACTTATAGATCTCATCAAGATCTACAACTTTCATGTTTTGAGTTTTTCCAAATTCGGCTTCCTCTTCTCTCTACACGTGTCTCTTACTCCAGCCACTCACAGCAGGCCACGTGGCGCCCTCTGGTTGCGCCACGCGGCCCGCCTCCCATCGCCTCATCCGCCCGCGCCTTCAGCCGTTGGATCTCGCTCTAGATCCAACGGCCCAGCGCTGCCCACGCACGCCCCTTGCCTGGACCATCAGATCTTCCCTAGCTGTGATCTACGCCGCTCGTCCGCGCCTTCACCAGAGCCTTCCACGTGGCCGCATCTGCGCCGCCTGATCAGACCTCCGATCTCTCCATCACAGTCGCCCCTCTGCCAGCGAATCTCGACCTTCTGATCAACTCCACCCTCTCATCTAAACCGCTCGCTCACGCTTCGCCATAACGCACCACGTGGCTCCATCATAACCCATCATCTACGCGCCCCAGATCTAATCCTACCCGACCAGATTCCCCTTGATCCCCACCGTTGGATCTCAAGATCCAACGGTGGAGACCTCGTCTCCTACCTCCAGGCGCCCCTCTTCCCCACGTCCCTTGCCTTGCGGGAGAGGCGCCCCCTTCCTATTTTTGGACGCATGTCGGCCATCTCCTCCGGCCGCTGACACCTCCACGACATTACCCACTCAACCCTCTCCCTCGCCAGCTCCCTCAAGCTCCACCACCTCCACCATACTCGCCCCACGACGACCACCAACTTCGCTACTCCACCAGCCAACCCACCATCTTCACCTTATAAATACGCCACCACCGGTGCCGTTCACCCCCATCCGCCACTCCAGGGAGGTGCCTCGAGCTCAGACCAATCCTTTGGTGACAGCAATTGAGTGAGTCTTCGAGCGAAGACAAGGAATCGACCCCGGCGAGATCCACGGCCGCCACCGCCGTGTCGCAGCCTTCACCGTGAAGCTGCACGAGCTCGGGACCTTACCGATCCCTCGAGTGAAGACCTGGAGCTCAAACCTGAGCTCCATTTCCCAGGTAACCCCCTCCATTCATCCTCCGATCTTCCTCTTTATTTTCTTGCTTTTTCTCCGATTTTATTCATCGCCACCGACCACCTTCTGGCCTCCCAACCACCTCGACGAGCTTCGCGTCGAAGCTCTCACCCTCGCGGTACCTTCTGCACACTCTGACGACGCTTCGCGCACAATTCTGACCAACAGCTCCGCCAATTGGCCGGAGCTCATCCCCAGTGCACCGCCTTCACGCTGTAGGCCTCGCCGACCACACACACTTCTCCACGAACACTTGCACGCTTCGGCTATCTACTCTAACCCCTTGCAGGTCCTCATTTTCTCATTGGCCGGAGCTTCATCGGAGCTCCCTTCGAGCTTCATCGCCATCAAGCCTCAGCACCTCTCCACAGCTCTTGAGGCCACCGGAGTCTTCGCCGTACGCTCCCGCTTCTTCCGAGCTACTTGGGAGCCGACTAAGCGCTTCATCGACGCCTAGCGACCGAGGCAGAGTAGGGCCAGCCACGCCGGAGCCCTGCCTTCTCCTCCGCAGGAGGCGGAGGGCCGTCGAGGAAGAAGCAGCAGCCGTCGTTCGATCAACCGATCGAACGGCCCTCGTTCAGCCACGTGTTCTCTCGCCGCGCCCATCCTCAGCCGTTGATCACGCCTTAGATCTGATGGGCCCTCCAGTTGCCACGCATCTTCATCGACAACCCTTGGATCCATCTTGATCCGAGGGCCTTCAGGCCGCCACGTCGACCAGTCCGAGCCTCGGCCTCCAAGCCTAGGCTCGGGCGACCCGAGGCTACACCGAGCCGCAGTCCGAACCTCCAGAGAACCCAAGCCTCGCTCCGAGCCACCGACGCCCTCCGAACCTAGGCCGCCCACGTGAGGAGCACGTGCATCCTGGGTTAATTGCACGGAAGCCCCTGAAGCTTTCCGAAATTACAAAGAGGTCCCTGTGAAGCAGACCCCACGTGAGGAGCACGTGTCCCGTGGAGAAATTGCATGAGTCCACCATATTATCGGTAATTGCATTTCAGTCCCTGTCTGCATATTTATTTATTGAAATTTTAATTTCCCGTATTGCATTTACACCCATGTGTTTACACGTGTCCCTAGAGTGCATTTTTCATCATTTTGAGATTCTAAAAAATTGCATGTTGTTGGAAATTTTGTCCTCTGTCTATGAGCACACGTGTCGTATTTTTGTAGGCTTATTTGAATTATTAATGAATTAATTGGTGCATTGTTGACATATTTTGCCCAGTGATGCCTTTTGATTTTTAATTAATTATCTGTGCCTTCAAAAATTATCAAAAATTCACAGTAGCTTAAGGACATCATTTTTAACATACCATAAAAATTTCATAGCATTTGCACGCATATCGAGACCTAAATAAACTGTTTAGTGATTTTCTTAAATTAATTTTAATTAATTCATTTCACCGTGAAATTAAGTTCTGTCAATTTTCCTAGGTCCCTGATCATTAGAGCTACCTAGGATAATTTTAGTGCTTGAAAAATTTGTGATTTGATATTTATTAAAAATTAAATTCTGAAAATCACTCTGTCTGTTTATTTAATTCACAGTAAATTCATTTTGAGTCGAAAAATTCCAAAAATATTAGTGTAGGTCATTTTCATCATAAATAACCATCTGGCCAATTTTCATTATTTTTGGACTTCATTTGATACATTAATGAAATTGAACATTAAATTGGCTTGCCTTGCCTGCATACTTCTGCACAAAAAAATAAAAAGACAAAAAAATTTGCTCCTTGAAAGTCAACACTCGAATAATTGCTTTAATTTACCTAAGGAGACAGATGCCTCCCTGAGATCGACCTTGGACTTACCCCAAGTAAAAAATATTGCCGCTTAAAATTAACTTCAAATTAATCAATAAGTGGTTTTTGATCAACATCTCGTATCCGACTGCAACGAATTCTCAACATTAATTTGGACATTAATTTGACCGAATTAACATAGGGTGCGGGAGCGGTTATCAAAATGGCGCCGTTGCCGGGGAGGCACGGCTTAGGTTAATTTGTAGCACATTTTTGAGTGTTTGATTTTCATTCCCCGGGTAGTCTGACCCCCGGTTTTTCTTGTAATTATTTCCATTATTTTATTTTTTGTCACTCTCTGACCTCCATTTAATTTTTGTGCGAGGACCGCGAGGAGTCGGCGACGCTTCGAGGACTTAGCATTTAAATTGTGTTGAGAGAAAGAGAGGCATTGTATTTTTTTATTTTCTTTTTCTTTTGCATTATTTCCAGCGGTTCCCGTTTGGGATCTCGCGCGTGTAAATATAGTGGAAACTGTGTCCCGTGTGCTGTGTGGGTGAATGGTAATTTAGTATGCACTAGCGGCTCCTCGAGCCACTCTAGGATTTGTTTGTGCTCGTAATCAATAGGACCACACATCACACATAAAAGACGCACCTAGACCGCAGGACTTAGTCAAATTAAACTGTTCTTCACGCTAATAGAACTGCCTGTCTAGGAGCGGTTTTTCATCGCTTGCATTTGCATGTAGAATAAAGTTTTCAATTCTGTATTGCATCCTGCATCAAAAAGCGAAGGGATCACTGTAAGTATTCTCTACTCAGCATACGCATCATCGATTTCAACTTGCATCGGCTTTTCTCGATTTCCCCCTCTGATTTTCTCACTTAAATTAAAAAGGAAATTGGGACTGTCCGATAGGCGTGCTTTGTGGTGGATTAATTAAAGTGATAACTTAACTTAAAATCGGGACTGCTAACAGTATTGACCAAAAAAAGAATAAAAACTGAAAATTGTTTGCGGGAGATTAATCCCCGACCTTGTATTCAGGCTGAGTGAGGGTACCTGAGTGTGTGTGAACACCCTAAGGTAGAGCCCAAATCCCCGTCTTCCATATCACGTTCTAACTGATCCTAGCAAATATCACAAGCCGGATAATTTCAGATTCTTTGACTAGTACCAAGTAGCCTCCGCCTGTCTCAGGTAGATAGGGGCGAAATTGCGGTACTTCGTGACAAGCTGCCAGTAACCCCCCGGGGTGAAGTTCTGGCCTTGTCAGCCTCCACCTGCTTGCAGGTAGATAGGGGTGTGGTCACTGAATCCATCGGCTTGGGATAGGAGCGAAGAAAGGAAGGAGCGGCGATATCTTAGACGACAGGATACACAGGGAAGACGCATCCGGCTCTCAGCCGACTTCCCTCTAGGCCGCGTAATCCTTGCTAGATTTGCTTGAATATCACACTTAAAAACTACAAGATAAATTGGACTCAACTTTGAGTCCTTCACTGTGTTGAGTGTGAACCCAGGGTCTTGGATTGTTCTTGTGCTTGCTTCAGGTAGGAGTAAAATCCTATCTTCTTCTTGCTTCACCAAGATGAGTAATTGGGGAGATCTCGACGCACCATTCACTGATCTCTCTATGAGTCCCCCAAGTAACTCGTCTTTCTCGGTCCGAGCGCACCTTGGACCACCCAGGACTCATGCCCTCTTGAATCCTGGATCCCTCATGCTCAGGGTGGTTACTCTCAAACCAACCCTTTTATCTCCTCCGAGATTACCGAGGAAGACCATTGCCTCGGTAATCCCTTCCTTGATTCACCCTCTAACACCGATCTTATTTTCCAATACCCAGAACTAGAGGGAGAAATGCCGCCAAGGATGCCGCCAGATGAAGACCAGATGCAACAAATTCTTAGACGCCTCGCTGAAGCCGAACAGAAAAATGCAGATCTCACGGCGCGGATGGGACAGATCATTGTAGCTGAAGGGATCGACCGACCAATGGTCGATACCTACAACCCGGCGGAGAACGAGATCCAAAATTGGCTAGCACCTGCAGTTCTCGACCAGGCATTCGAGCTGAAGCCCCACTTCCTTAGCCTGCTGCCGAAGTTTAACGGAAACCTCAGTGAAGAGCCTTACACCTTCCTCCGTGACTTCGAACTAGTATGCAACAATCTTAGCCATCCCAATGTTGGCCAAGATTATATCCGGCTGAAGGCCACCCCGTTTGCCTTAGGAGATAAGGCTGCTCATTGGCTGAAAAACCTAGGGGTGGTATGTACTACCTAGATGCAGTTCAAGGACCTCTTCTTGAAGAAGTTCTACCCTCTCAGTAGAACCAATCAAATGCGAACGAAGATTGCCAGCTTCGCCCAAGGACCCAGTGAACCGTTCCATGAGGCTTGGGACAGGTTCAATGACTTAGTACAGAAATGCCCATGCCACGGCATTTATAAGGCGATCTTAGTCCAGACCTTGTTCTGCGGTCTAACCCCAGAGATGCAGGGGTTAGTCAGCGCCGCCTGTGGAGGAAGCTATCTGAACAAGAACGAGCACGCCGTGTGGAAAATCCTAGAGCAGATGGCAGAAACTGGCAGGTCACAGGCCACAAGGGCCTATCAGTTGTCTCCCTCGATCTTATCCAATGAGACAACTAAAAGGATTGTTGCAGATCTGACTGAGGACCTCATCCCCAGCATGGGGATGATTGCCGACAAGCTTACCATGGTCGAGCAGATCCACAAGAGAGTCACGGAGATGGAGTCTCTTTCGAGCCTTCCCAAGAAGGTGGAGGAACTCTCTGAAAAGGTAGCCAAGATTAAGCTACCCGCCCCTTCTGCACCACCTGTGCATGTACATCGAGTCCATCTTGTACAGAAACAGACACCGGGGCCTCATAGCAGTTGGGATCAGACTTATACCCAGCAAAACCATCATGCACCTCCACCAGTGGAGACGGAATACGAGGATCCTCCGCCTGTATACGAGATCAACGGGCTTTGGTATAGCCGTGACCCGCTAGTCCGGCAAATCGAGATGGGGAAGGATCAAGCACACCGTCCAACCCCAGTCTACCAAGAGACCAGGCCCGTCACAGTCCCGCGATACCAGTCCAGGCCAGAACAGGGGTACCAGCCGCAGCAGCGCACCTACCAGCAGGGGCCAGCACCGTCCCATCAGCAGCAGTATCGGCACGGCCAGCAGGGCCAGTACAGGACCACATCCACTCAGCAGCCAGCCCAGCCCACCGAATTGGAGTCCCTCACCTTGGAGATCCAGACCCTGTCTGATAGGGTCCAACAGATACAAAATGACTACCTGGACATGAGGACCGACATCAATCGGGTCTCTCGTGCCCAGGACCAACAAATGGCGCCGAGGACTCCAATTCCCGCACAGGTTCAGGCCAACCCAAACAGCGTACAGCAGGGCCAGAACCGACCCCGAGATCAGGTATACTATTCCGATAATTATTTATCTGAACATGAGATCCTTTCGTACGATAATGTTAATCATATGTCCCTCAGGAGCGGAAGGACCGTGACCATACCTGATCGGGCACGGGTGCAAAAGGAAGGAACCCCCGAAATTCTACCTGAGGAGGATTCGGAGGAAGAAGAGGAGGAGCACCACCACCACCGCCAGCAAAAGAAGAGGACATCTGAGTCCTCGAAGCAGCATTCCCGCATCCATCTGGAGTCAGACGACACCGATGAGCCCGCACCTCCATCTGAGGAGGATCATCCAGAAGAAGCGGAAGAAGCATCACCGGTCTCGCCCCAGCATTTTCTTTCCGGTCAAAGTCCAAGTCCGAGTCTGTATCAGAGTCCGAGTCAGAGTCGTGTCAAAAACTCAGTTCCAGAAATCAATGAGAATATTTCAGTTCCAGAACCTGAGTTAATAATCCCTTTCCCCCAAGCTCTCAAGGGTGGAAAGAAGAAAATCAAAAAAATCCAAAAAGATGACCCTGAGATGGCTGAATTTTGCAATAAACACATCAAGGTCACAATCCCTTTTGACAAGTTCGTGGAAATGACCCCTGCGTTCCAAAAATACCTTAAGGTGAGATGCACACCTACTAGGGTTAGCAGGAAGACCAAAAGCCGTGTTGAGAAACACGTTCTATCAGTAGCCACGACTTGTGCAATAAAGAACTCGTTTCCTCGGAAACGAAGAGACATGGGTGCACACTATGTGGTGAGTCATGTTGATGACATCGCGTTTGCACGCACTCTCCTGGACAATGGTTCCTCGATCAACTTGATGCCCACAGCCCTCTATGAGCGGCTTGATCTCGGACCTCTTAGAAAATCTAGAGCTATTTTGCAGTTTGCTAACAAATCTATTAAGAGGTCCCAAGGAGAGTTAAGGAATATTGTGATCAAAGTCGAGGGGCAAGAATACATGGTGGACTTCACTGTCATGGATATGGAAACCCCTCATAATTGGAGAGCCCAGATCATCTTAGGTAGGCCCTTCCTCGGAACAGCAGGGGCCTTATTCGATTACAAGAATGGGAAGATTCAGTTCCAAACTCCAGGCGGAGATGAGGAACTTGAAATGAAGCAGACAAGATGGCAGAGACCGGACTCCGAATCCAGCACCGAGTACTCTTCTATTGGAACAGACTGTGAGCATGTAGACGTAGTTGGGCCATGGAGACAGAACCCAGCCAGCACCAATGTGTCCATCTCCTTTGAAGATGATCTAGTGCATGAGTCAGTCTGCGAGATCCTCGGGAACGAGTACAGCTCTGAGCCTGCATCGCCCTACATCTTCGATGACGTAGAGGCCCGGTTGGGTCTATCAGTCCTTACATCCTTAGGACAATCGGAAGATGAGGATGACGAGTCGGATGAGGCATTTGCCGATTGCATGGAGACCTTTGACGATCCGACTCCAGAGCCAAGTCTGGTGGCAGCTGCTACAGAACATGATCCAGCCACTTCCAACACCGAACCAGATCTGATTGAGCCAGACTTTCTAGACGATCACACTATTCCTGAGCTCAAACCTTTACCCACAACCCTGAAGTATGCCTTCCTTGCGGGCAAAGATAAGAAATTTCCGGTCATTGTCAGTTCGCAATTGACCGAGGAGCAGGAATCTCGCTTGCTAGAGATCCTGGAGAAGAACCGCAAGGCAATAGGCTGGAGCATTTCCGATCTCCACGGGATAAATCCCGCTCTGTGTTCGCACCATATATACTTGGAGAACGAAGCCAAACCCTCTCGTGAATTCCAACGACGGTTGAATCCAAATTTACGAGAGGTTGTGAAGAAAGAGATAGAAAAATGGTGCGATGCGGGTTTTATTTACCCAATCTCCGACTCTAAGTGGGTGGCCCCAATCCATGTTGTCCCGAAAAAGTCGGGAATTCAGACGACCACCAACGAGGATGGAGAAGAGATCGTGACGAGAGTACCCACGTCGTGGCGCGTCTGTGTGGATTACAGACGCCTGAATGCCGCGACGAAGAAGGATCATTTCCCCCTACCGTTCATTGATCAGATCCTAGAAAGATTAGCGGGGAAAGAATTCTTCTGCTTCCTTGATGGGTTCTCGGGCTACAATCAAGTAGCCATAGCTCCGGAGGATCGGGAAAAGACCACGTTCACATGCCCCTTTGGTACCTATGCTTTCAGGCGCATGCCTTTTGGGCTATGCAATGCTCCAGGTACTTTTCAAAGGTGCATGATTGCTGTATTCGCCGAAATGGTCGGCGAATTCCTGGAAGTCTTCATGGATGACTTCTCGGTCTACGGCGACTCTTTTGATTCCTGTCTTAGGAATCTGGACCGAGTCCTCAAAAGATGTTGTGAGGTCAATCTGGTGCTCTCCTGGGAGAAAAGTCACTTCATGGTGACGGAGGGCATAGTGTTGGGGCATGTCATCTCCAAGAGAGGAATGGAGGTTGACCCTGCCAAGGTGGACGTGATCAGACGACTCCAGCCACCAACCAACGTAAGGCAGTTGCGGTCGTTCCTCGGGCATGTCGGATTTTATCGAAGATTTATCAAGGATTTTTCTAAGATTGCCCGACCGCTAACTGAGCTTTTAGGCAAAGACACGGAGTTTATTGTAGATCACAAATGTCTTGAGGCCTTTAAGCTGTTACAAGGAATGATCATGGACGCACCCATCTTACAAGCCCCAGATTGGTCTCTACCTTTTGAGATCATGACGGACGCCTCAGATTAAGCTGTTGGGGTTGTATTGGGACAAAGAAGAGATGGCGTCCCGTTTGCAATACACTACGCAAGCAAAGTGCTTGATTCTGCTCAGCGTAACTACACGGTTACAGAAAAGGAAATGCTTGCGGTAGTGTTTGCCTTGGACAAATTCAGATCTCACTTAATCGGATCCAAGGTAACTGTGTTCACAGACCACACGGCACTACGATACTTGATGGCAAAGAAGGACGCGAAGGCGCGTCTTCTTCGTTGGATTTTACTTATCTAGGAGTTTGATTTGGACATCCGTGATAAACCTGGAAAGAAGAACGTAGTGGCCGATCATCTTTCTCGTCTCGAAGATCTTAATACTTCCGAGGTTTCCCCGATTCGAGACTCCTTCCCTGACGAGTCGATTTTTGTTATCGACTCACTCCCATGGTACGCCAATATCGTGAACTATCTTGTCTCCAAGAAAGTTCCCGAGGATTGGCCCAAGAGCCAAATCGACCGACTAAAGTCGGATGCTAGACACTACCATTGGGAGGATCCGATCCTTTTCTTTGAAGGACCGGATTGTGTCTGGAGACGTTGTATTCCTCAGGAGGAATACCAGAGTGTCCTTTCTTTATGCCATAGCTTAGAAGCAGGAGGACACCACTCCGGGAAGAGGACCGCATGGAAGGTACTTCAGTGTGGCTTCTACTGGCCGACTCTATTTCGCGATGCCACCGCCTTCGCGAAGTCGTGCCCAGTTTGCCAGAGAATGGGAGGAACCGTTGGTTCCAAGGATGAGATGCCGATGCAGCCGGTCGTCATTTGTGATGTCTTTGACGTCTGGGGCATCGATTTCATGGGCCCATTCCCTGTCAGCCACGGGTTTGAATACATCCTTCTTGCGGTAGACTATCTATCCAGATGGGTGGAGGCTATCCCGACCCGAGCCGCAGACAGCAGGACTGTCTGTAAATTCATCAGAGAGAACATAATTTCTAGGTTCGGGATCCCCAAGATGATGATATCAGATGGGGGTAGCCACTTTGTGAATCGGGAGGTGAAGAAACTCCTGAAGGACTACGGCATCGAACACCGTGTCGCAAGTCCTTACCACCCACAAACCAATGGTATGGCTAAGGTGTCGAATAGGGAGGTGAAAACCATATTGCAAAAGCTTGTCCGCCCGGACAGGAAGGACTGGTCTCAGATCTTAGATCAAGTCCTCTGGGCGTATAGGACGGCTTACAAGACACCGTTAGGTACCTCCCCATTCCGAATGGTATTCGGAAAGCCGTGCCATTTGCCCGCAGAGTTAGTGCACAAATCAGAATGGGCAATAAAGAAGGTCAACTGGAACACACACCTGGGTCAGAAGCAGAGAGACATGGATCTGAATGAGCTTGTGGAAGTCAGAAACCGAGCATACGACAACAGTTTGGTGTACAAGGACAAGGTGAAGCGTTGGCATGATAGATATATCAGACGAAAGACCTTTGTTCCTGGACAGAAGGTATGGTTGTTCAATGCCAGGCTGAAGACTTTCCAGGGCAAATTAAAGTCTAAGTGGATGGGACCATTCGTTGTCCGAACGGTGCATGATAGTGGATGTATCGAGATCTCGGATCTCGCAGATGACGCACCGACATTCCTTGTGAATGGACAGTTGTTGAAGCACTTCGTTGAATCCAATGAACAGTTAGTCCATGTGGAGGAGATTGTATTCATGCGCGAGACAGATACAGCAGAAACATCTCAAGCCGCGCATGAGACCTTGTAGCAGTGAACTCCAGCCATTAGCAGCATCTTCAAAAGATTCAGACCGATTCATCTGTATATATCATTCTTCCTGTATATCCTATCCTTTACACCCAAGATTCTAGTAACCCATCCCCACATCATCGAACCATTATCTCGGACTATCCTTAGGATAACCAGATCCTAAGTATAGGGGGAGGGGCCACCCGAGTCGATTCACTGTACATTCTCCAGATCACATCGGTCCTTATACTCATTTCCTACCAATACTTAGGCTAACCTGAGCCTAAGTATAGGGGGGATCGATGCCCGCATTGTATACTCATCCATTTCTCATCTTTCCCTCGTCCGCCCCATTTCTGATCTTCTGCTACACTTACGCTTAGCACGAGCTATGTCTTTTTCCTCGCTCTTCGTGCTCTGAGGACATAGCACACGCTAAGTATAGGGGGGCGTGTATATATTACATATATACTTTACCCATAGCTCGTACTTTCGCGTATTTTTGTATATTTTACAATAATTACGGGTGGGTCAAAATCGAAAAAAAAATATTGAAAAATATAGGCTTCTTATTTACTCTTGCATATCATCTCTGCATAGAAAAATAAAAAGAGTCTTGCATTTCCATAGCATGACATCTCATCTCATCTGCATATCTTTGCATATGCAAAGTGAAAAGCTAGTGGGTTCTAGACCAAGTTATGAATAGATATTGAGGATGGACTTGAGTTGACCTTAATCCACCTAGTTTCAGAGGAACTTTATAGGAACTGGAGTTAAGATTTCTCAGGTCAAGTGACTTAATTCTTTGAGTCCACATGTCTATGTTCACATGTCATCTTGATTAGTCTAAGTAGAATATCTCGTGCATACGCAGAATTCTTTTAGATAATGACATAACTTGGACGAGCACTATGCACGTAGCTCTTCATTGATGAGGTGGTGAGGAGGTAGAATCCCTTAGCTTGGAGTAGCACACGGGTGGAAACATCCGTCCTCCTCTAGGGAGGGAAGTGCGTCTCAACCTAGTCTAGTGGTGTTGACATCTAAGGACAGGATGTTGTGGGTTGCAATAATGCTTCAAAAGAGGGATAGTCTACTGGCTCAAGAGGAAAAACTCCTGATGTACATGCTGCTCTTGTTGAAAATATATATATATATATATGTATATATATATATATTTGCAAAAACTCCAAAAAAATCAGACAGGTTCAAGGAAAAAAATAAAATACATGTCGGAGCTTGTAAAGAAATGCAGCTGGATGACTTGGCTACACTGGTCAGGCATCCCGAGATAGGTAGCTACACTGGCTACCGTCCATTCTCTTCTCTACCTCCTCCTCTTGAGTTGGTCGCACTTGAACTTAGAAGGGAATACCCCGCTCCTCGAGGAAAGAGTTACTGGACCGGGTTATTGAGTTACCTTGTTAGAGGAGGCTGGTTCCGAGCCATTTCTGATGTGGAGAGTTACAAATCACTTACACAGTACAAGTAAGAATCATAGTCATCAGAAATTTGCATTTGAGGATTTGTTCTGACCTGACTATTGAGGTGTCTTGAATAGAAGACTTGTGGAACTTGAAGTCTGTTAGGTCTTAAGTTCAGGTCCCAATAAGGTTCCGCCACACAATTAATCCAAAGGTCGAGTCAGGCTCCATTTTTCAACTTTTGTTCATGACATTGGTTTGGAACCCAAAATCATTTCACTCTTGCATTTCATTTAGTTGCTCGGGGACGAGCAAGGTTTAAGTATAGGGGGTTGATGAATCTGTGATTCATCACTTCAAAAGTCAAAAATAGAGCCTTGTTCCCGAGAAAATAGAGGCATATTTCCTTTTAAATTGCATAAATAGCATTCATGCACACATTCATAATTCATGCATTTTAGCAGCTCATTTGCATTTAAATAAGAAGCCAAAAATCCCTTGTAAAATACCTATTCACCAAAATAACCTCTTATCTATAATATATATATTCCTTAATAATATAGGGAAGAATGCCAAAAATCACCCTTGTAAAATAGCCAAAATAGCCTGAGAACCCTTGTACATTAAAACACACATAAAGCCCGCATACAAACCCCGAATTAGGTCTACTCACTCTTAGAATACTACATATTAAAAGACCTTCAAAATGAGACTAATTTCATTGAAATTGGAGCTTGTATGAGAAACTTGGGTTTTTGGGCCATTTTGTATACTACATATGTATATTTATGTATCCTTGTATTTATGTATCATATTTTGACCTCATCTCCACCTTTGGTCAACATGAAACTTGTAGATCTCATCAAGATCTACAACTTTCATGTTTTGAGTTTTTCCAAATTCGGCTTCCTCTTCTCTCTACACGTGTCTCTTACTCCAGCCACTCACAGCAGGCCACATGGCGCCCTCTGGTTGCGCCACGCGGCCCGCCTCCCATCGCCTCATCCGCTCGCGCCTTCAGCCGTTGGATCTCGCTCTAGATCCAACAGCCCAGCGTTTCCCACGCACGCCCCTTGCCTGGACCATCAGATCTTCCCTAGCTGTGATCTACGCCGCTCGTCCGCGCCTTCACCAGAGCCTTCCACGTGGCCGCATCTGCGCTGCCTGATCAGACCTCCGATCTCTCCATCACAGCCGCCCCTCTGCCAGTGAATCTCGACCTTCTGATCAACTCCACCCTCTCATCTAAACCGCTCGCTCGCGCTTCGCCACAACGCGCCACGTGGCTCCATCATAACCCATTATCTACGCGCCCCAGATCTAATCCTACCCGACCAGATTCCCCTTGATCCCCACCGTTGGATCTCAAGATCCAACGGTGGAGACCTCGTCTCCTACCTCCAGGCGCCCCTCTTCCCCACATCCCTTGCCTTGCGGGAGAGGCGCCCCCTTCCTATTTTTGGACGCACGTCGGCCATCTCCTTCGGCCGCTGACACCTCCACGACATTACCCACTCAACCCTCTCCCTCGCCAGCTCCCTCAAGCTCCACCACCTCCACCATACTCGCCCCACGACGACCACCAACTTCGCTACTCCACCAGCCAACCCACCATCTTCACCTTATAAATACGCCACCACCGGTGCCGTTCACCCCCATCCGCCACTCCAGGGAGGTGCCTCGAGCTCAGACCAATCCTTTGGTGACAGCAATTGAGTGAGTCTTCGAGCGAAGATAAGGAATCGACCCCGGCGAGATCCACGGCCGCCACCGCCGTGTCGCAGCCTTCACCACGAAGCTGCACGAGCTCGGGACCTTACCGATCCCTCGAGCGAAGACCTGGAGCTCAAACCTGAGCCCCATTTCCCAGGTAACCCCCTCCATTCATCCTCCGATCTTCCTCTTTATTTTCTTGCTTTTTCTCCGATTTTATTCATCGCCACCGACCACCTTCTGGCCTCCCAACCACCTCGACGAGCTTCGCGTCGAAGATCTCACCCTCGCGGTACCTTCTGCACACTCCGACGACGCTTCGCGTACAATTCCGACCAACAGCTCCGCCAATTGGCCGGAGCTCATCCCCAGTGCACCGCCTTCACGCTGTAGGCCTCGCCGACCACACACACTTCTCCACGAACACTTGCACGCTTCGGCTATCTACTCTAACCCCTTGCAGGTCCTCATTTTCTCATTGGCCGGAGCTTCACCGGAGCTCCCTTCGAGCTTCATCGCCATCAAGCCTCAGCACCTCTCCACAGCTCTTGAGGCCACCGGAGTCTTCGCCGTACGCTCCCGCTTCTTCCGAGCTACTTGGGAGCCGACTAAGCGCTTCATCGACGCCTAGCGACCGAGGCGGAGTAGGGCCAGCCACGCCGGAGCCCCGCCTTCTCCTCCGCAGGAGGAGGAGGGCCGTCGAGGAAGAAGCAGCAGCCACCGTTCGATCAACCGATCGAACGGCCCTCGTTCAGCCACGTGTTCTCTCGTCGCGCCCATCCTCAGCCGTTGATCACGCCTTAGATCTGACGGGCCCTCCAGTTGCCACGCGTCTTCATCGACAACCCTTGGATCCATCTTGATCCGAGGGCCTTCAGGCCGCCACGTCGACCAGTCCGAGCCTCGGCCTCCAAGCCTAGGCTCGGGCGACCCGAGGCTACACCGAGCCGCAGTCCGAACCTCCAGAGAACCCAAGCCTCGCTCCGAGCCACCGACGCCCTCCGAACCTAAGCCGCCCACGTGAGGAGCACGTGCAGCCTGGGTTAATTGCACAGAAGCCCCTGAAGCTTTCCGAAATTACAAAGAGGTCCCTGTGAAGTAGACCCCACGTGAGGAGCACGTGTCCCGTGGAGAAATTGCATAAGAGTCTACCATATTATCGGTAATTGCATTTCAGTCCCTGTCTGCATATTTATTTATTGAAATTTTAATTTCCCGTATTGCATTTACACCCATGTGTTTACATGTGTCCCTAGAGTGCATTTTTCATCATTTTGAGATTCTAAAAAATTGCATGTTGTTGGAAATTTTGTCCTCTGTCTATGAGCACACGTGTCGTATTTTTGTAGGCTTATTTGAATTATTAATGAATTAATTGGTGCATTGTTGACATATTTTGCCCAGTGATGCCTTTTGATTTTTAATTAATTATCTTGCCTTCAAAAATTATCAAAAATTCATAGTAGCTTAAGGACATCATTTTTAACATACCATAAAAATTTCATAGCATTTGCACGCATATCGAGGCCTAAATAAATTGTTTAGTGATTTTATTAAATTAATTTTAATTAATTCATTTCACCGTGAAATTAAGTTCTGTCAATATTCCTAGGTCCCTGATCATTAGAGCTACCTAGGATAATTTTAGTGCTTGAAAAAATTTGATTTGATATTTATTAAAAATTAAATTCTGAAAATCACTCTGTCTGTTTATTTAATTCACAGTAAATTCATTTTGAGTCGAAAAATTCCAAAAAAATTAGTGTAGGTCATTTTCATCATAAATAACCATCTGGCCAATTTTCATTATTTTTGGACTTCATTTGATATATTAATTAAATTGAACATTAAATTGGCTTGCCTTGTCTGCATACTTCTGCACAAAAAATTAAAAAGACAAAAAAAATTGCTCCTTGAAAGTCAACACTCGAATAATTGCTTTAATTTACCTAAGGAGACAGATGCCTCCCTGAGATCGACCTTGGACTTACCCCAAGTAAAAAATATTGCCGCTTAAAATTAACTTCAAATTAATCAATAAGTGGTTTTTGATCAACATCTCGTATCCGACTGCAACGAATTCTCAACATTAATTTGGACATTAATTTGACCGAATTAACATAGGGTGCGGGAGCGGTTATCACCAAGCAAATTTGCGATATTTGTTCTTCTTTCAAACTTGATGCAAATTTTAATCTATTGCGACGAAAGAAAAAATATGACAGAATGTGATCTATGGTGGAAACTTTTTTTAGAACTTAACGTAAATGAAGGAGGGTATGAATGCAACTGAATAAGAAAATGATGGTAGAATTGCAAATTAAGATAGAAAAATTAATGTAACATTTGCAATATTTCAAAACAACATAATGGAAGGTAAACTTGCAATATATTAAGGCAACTTAGAGTTGAGAAATAACCTTACAAAATAAAAATGCTTCCAAGTTCAAATTAAACAAAACAAGTAATATAAAAAAACAAGAGAACTTATAACATGAGAGTCGTTTCCTTCAAGTTCAACTTAAATAAAATGACTAAAAGAAAAAATGCAAAAGGTAAGTAATGATGGGAAAGAAGTCTTCTCTATTGGAGCTTGCGAATCTAAAATGGAGACGATGATGGTGCTGGATGTCGAGGAGGCGGGCGCGCGAGTTGGTGGGAACACCAGCATGGTGCACAATAATCCGACCGCGTGGGGAGGTGTTGGACACGTGCTAGGCCACACGAGGAAGGAGCCGGATGCGTGGGAGGTGGAACCAGAGTGCACAGAGAAGGATCCGAAGTACGCGGAGAAGCTGATGGTCGCGCAAGGTGGAGGAGGAGGCCGCGAGGTTGCAGGTCGCGCAACACGTAAGAGCAAGGAGGTTGGGGAAGGGGTTGTTGCCGGCTACGCCTTCATCTGCATGAGACAAAGAGAGAGAGAGAGAGAATAAAAGAGAGAGGGGTGCGTAAGAGGAGGAGAGCCTTGTATTTGCATGGGTTCATTTTATAAAGGTCCTATGCATCTCTTCAACATGAAGAGTCACATGCATGTAAAGACAAAAATATTTAATTTCATTCATGCATGGGGAGAAGAGAAGAATTAACATGGTCGATTCTTTCATTTGCATGGGGGATGGTCTTAGTTTATAATAGTCATATGTACCTTTTCAAAGTGAAGTGAAAAGTCGCATGCATGTATGATAAAAACAATAACTTCATGTAAGAGAAAAACAATAAAGACTCTCATGCATGGGAAGGATATGGTCGGCTACAATTTGTGGGGAATGGGAGAGAGAAAGAGAGAATGAATAAAGGTGGTACATATGTATGTATGACATTTAATGAGTGGGAATTTTTCACTTTCACCCTTCCCCATTTCTTTCCAACAAAAAGATGAAGTGAAATGTGTTGGATGTTTTATGTTATAAGCATACCCAATAATTCTTCATTTTCTCTAATAAAAACAAATCGGAATTTTATAAATGATACTTTGATCTCAATTTAGAAGATGATCTTTAAGTGTACATAGAGATTTGTGAGAATATTTTTCTTCAGCTAATTTGTTGATTTTATGAGGATTTTATCTGCTACGTGTGTAGGATGCAACTTGTGTGAATTTGGAGTTTACACATCAAAGATTAATATTGTATTTCACATAAATTAAGCATGTTATACCCATATATAATGTAATCATCACACCCCCATACTTAAGTTTTGCTAGTCCCGAGCAAAAATAAGATAAGCAATAATGAAGGACAAGGAGAATAGCCAAGATGGATTTGGTGAGGGTTTGTAGCATACATACCCACAAAGTTTTCGAGTTTTCAGTTCATGACACGGACTTCAGTAGAGTTGACCCACGGATTAATGATTTATTCGAATCGTCGACTTGACTCGAGTTTTGTAGTTTCAACAGCCTCTCAGTTCCAACAAAATCAGACATGGTTTCAGAAGGTCGATCAGGTCAGCTCATCCCTAAGAAACAGGTATTCTCTTTGACTTTGAATGGATATAAACAGTGTTAGTGATGTTTTAGCTTTCGTGAGTCAAGGGAACGAGCTATCAACACAATCTATCGAGGTACCGAATGATTCCCTACACATATAGCCTCAGTCCTCACACGAATTCAGGCATATTCTCTTTTCACCCAAGTATGTCAGCATAAAAAGTAGGTCTTAATTCTTGGAGAATGGGACTTTAATTTTCGGGATTCTCCGTAGACCGCTTTGGTCCGTTGCTCTCATTTTTTTCCTTTTTGTAGAGCATAACCCTGGGCCTCTTTTAAGAATTTAGGTAGCATCATTGGGCTCCTACCACAGCTTTTTGGTGGAGAAGGGTTATTCGATGGTCTTCTTTCATTGCTTTTGCTTTGCATATCTTTGCATGTTTGGTGGTTTTTGGCATTTGTATTGTGATATGCCTTTTTGTGGTGTTTTTGTCTTGGGTTAGGCATCAAAGGTAGTATCGGCTTAATATTGACTTTGGAGGCACGATACTGGCTTATTTGCTGACATACTTAGACTAGAGAGATCATGTTGCCCCTGAGTCAAGTTCCTTCACTGGATATAGATAAGGTTAGGCATTGGCACAACCAAGAGGACAACTCCTCACCTCAACTAGATTGTAATTGTATCTCGTAAACTTAACTCAATCAAGCTAAGTGCAATGTGCAGTTGTTTAATACCTACTGAAGAGTTTAAGAGTGCTACTAGTTGCTCAGGTGATCTAGTTAGATACAGAAGTTCATTCACCAGTAGAGTTAGTGGAACTGAGAGACTAAAGTCCATATGGACCTGAAGAAAGCTTAAAAACTCATGCCTAGTGAAATTATGATGAAGTTAAGTGTATTAGGGTCAACTCAACCTCAATCTATGATCTATGCAATGAAGAGTTGATTTCTCAAAAGATAGGATAAAACTAGAAAGGACGTATTTTTGGTGGTTTTCTTGAAAAAAAACTAGGGGAATTTTTGCAAAATTTTTGAAGATTTTTTTAATTGTTTTGAAAAGTATGCAATTTTGAAAACTATGCAGACACCCCCCCCCCCATACTTATCAGAGACCATGTCCCCATGGTGAGGACAACGTATAATAGGAAGACCAAAAGAAGGAGAGAGTGAAAAGTATTTTTTTAATGCAGTGTGGAGGGGTACCCCCATACTTATCTAATGCAGTGCAGTGAAAATAAACATGCTAGCTGTAAGAAGAAAAGATACCTGTGAGGAGAGGCTCACGAAAGTGCATGATTTAACGCCTCAGCTTGGCGATATTTGTGGTTCATTTTTCCTGTAAACAGTATGTTGTGCAGACAGGCATAGGACCAGATGGTTCAACAACAGGTTTCAGTCTTTGACCATTGACTTTAAAAGTGGCTTTTGTGTGTGGGTCACAGATTTCTATTGCACCATTATTAAAGACTTTGGTTACAATGTATGGTCCTTTCCATTTCGATCTCAGTTTTCCTAGAAACAGTTTCAATTTTGCATCGAAAAGCCACACTTTTTGTTTCTCTTGAAATATTTTCCTCGAAATGTTTGCATCATGCCATATTTTGTTTGCATCATGCCATATTGCATCATGCCATATCTAAGTTGTTATATGCTTGTGATCTCAATTCTTCTAGTTCAGATAAATCCAATAGTCTTTTCTTTCCAGTCTCATCATAATCCAAATGGCATTTCTTGATTGCCCAGAGTGACTTGTGGTGGATCTCTACAGGTAGATGGCAAGGCTTTCCATAGACCAACCTATATGGCCTCATTCCTAAGGGTGTACGGAAGGCTGTGCGATAGGCCCAAAGAGCAGAAGGTAAGTATTGAGACCAATCTTTACGATCAGAGCGAACAATTTTCTGGAGGATGGTCTTGATCTCCCGATTTGACAGCTTGGCTATTCCATTGGTCTGTGGGTGATAGGCAGTTGAGATCCGGTGTTCGACCACATTCTTCTTGAGTAAGTTCTTGACTGAAGCATTCAAAAAATGGGTTTCACAATCACTAATGACTACCTTGGGTAATCCGAATCGGGAGAAGAGATTGTTCAGGAATTTAACAACAGTGGCGCTATCAGCAGCGCGAGTGGGAATGGCTTCAACCCAACGGGACACATAACAGCGAGTAGGATGTGCTGATAGCCTTGTGAGGTGGTGAAAGGTCCCATGAAGTCTATTCCCCAAGTATCAAAGATCTCAACTATATGTACGGGTTGGAGGGGCATCATGTTACGGTGGGTCATTGTTCCATTAGTCTGACAAGCAGGACAAGATTTAGCAAAATGATGGGCATCCTTAAAGAGTGTAGGCCAATAGAAACCACATTGTAAGACTTTAGCGGTCGTGCACTTCCCTCAGTGGTGTCCTCCACACCCAGAAGTGTGGTAGTGAGCTAGGACATCGTTGACTTTAGATTCAGGGATATGTCGTCTCCATATCAAATCAGTACCCTCTTTGAAGAGCAAAGGGTCTTACCAGTGATAGCATCGGGCTTGGGCTTTAGTTGTCTTTCTTATATTTTTGCCAGTCATTAGGAAATGTGGAGGTGACGATGTAATTGACGATGTCTGCATACCAAGTGAGTTGATAAATAGACATGATACTTTCGTTTGGAAAATTATCAGAAATTGGGATTGTGTCTGTGTTTGAGGAAGGGAGTCTTGAAAGATGATCGGCCATGACATTCTTTGCTCCGGCTTTATCTCGAATCTCCAAATCAAATTCTTGGAGCAGTAATACCCACCTAATGAGTCTAGGCTTAGCATCGATCTTTGTGAAGAGATATTTCAAAGCAGAGTGGTCTGTGTAGATGATGATGTGGGATCCTAGGATGTAAGATCGAAATTTCTCTAAGGAAAACACCATAGCCAAAAGTTCTTTCTCAGTCACAGTGTAGTTCTTTTGAGCATCATCCAGAGTTTTACTGGCATAGTGAATGGCATAAGGTTTCCCATCCTTTCTTTGACCCAATACTTCCCCCACAGCATAATTAGAGGCATCACACATGATCTCAAATTCACAGTTCCAATCAGGGGGTTGTAGTATGGGTGCTTCAGTGATGATTTTCTTCAGGGTTTTGAAGTATTCAAATGCTTCTTCAGTGAAAGTGAAGTCTTGGTCTTTTTCCAATAATTTGGTGAGAGGGCAGGAAATTTTTGAAAAGTCCTTGATGAAGCGGCGGTAAAAGACGACATGACCTAAAATGGACCGAACACCTTTTGTGTTCACCGGTGGACCTAAATGGGTGATTGTCTCAATTTTTGATGGATCCACTTCCATCCCTTTCTTTGACACAACATGTCCTAACACAATCCCTTGTTTCACCATAAAATGCGATTTCTCCCAAGATAATATCAGATTCACTTCAATGCATTTCTGGAGGACTCGATCTAAAAATCTGAGTGTTTCCTCGAAAGAGTCTCCAAAAATAGAGAAATCATCCATAAATACTGATGAATCCACGATTCATCGCCTTTATTCTTTTATTTTAGCATCGTTTCCTTAGTCAAATACATGTAAATACCCATTAATTCCATAAAATTATCATTTCACATGCATTTGTTAAATATGCATTTTTAACACTTTTTGTACATAAATAAAAGAATAAAGAAGAAAAGAAAAAGAAAAGGAAGTATTTATGCAATAAATACAGACTGACCCAAACCCCGAGAGAAGGTCAAGACTTGACCTGATCGACCAGGAATAAAGTAGGGGGAGATAAGGTTGTCTGTCAGAAAATCCAAAAAATGTCTTGTACATATTTTTCATGTATATTTGTATAAAACTTACATTATTTTATTTGTATATAATTTGACCTCAAATCACTTATTTTTGTAAATCAAAGTTGTAAATAAAACTATGTTGTAAATAATAAAAATATTTGTAAAATAAAAAAATTGTATATATTGTAAATAATTACACCCAGAGAAAGCCGTAATGCGATAATTGAAACATCAATTCCGGCTCCATACGAGCTCAAATCGAACCAAACTCACTTCCATAATACTATAAATTAAATTATCTTTCAAATGGCTGTGGTTTCGTATTTTTTGGAGTTACGGTTAAAAAGTCGGTTTTCTGGGGTGTATTGTGCAATTTACCCATATATTTATTGTATATATTTTATATTTTATTCAAAAATTAGAAAAAAAATAAATAATAAAAAAAATCTTGTATAAAAATTATTTCCTTATTTGGACCTATGTACATTATATCTTATGTATATAATATATGTATGCCACTAACTTCCATTTATAAAATCTACCAAAAAAATTTAATTACCTAACATTAATTAATTATTTAAATTAATTCCGAATTATTTATTTAATTATTTGATTTTAATTGATTGATTTGATTTTATAACATGCCTTATATATATGATTTGATTGCATGCCCTTAATGGCCACCATTAAGGTGGCCAATTAATTTCTAATTAATTTATTTATTTATTTAATTTATTAATTTCGAATTTCGTAATTATTTAATTAATTAATTTATTAATTTAATTAATTATTTTAATTCACACAATCAACACCTTCCATTTTTGTAAATATCTCCATTTCTGACCTTCGTATTCTTTTTAATGGGCTCCTCCTCCCTCATTTCTTCTTTGATCAATCTTTGGAGAGAGGAGCCCTACCTCCGAGAAGCTACTCGTCGAAGAAGGGTGCTTAGCCTCCGAGCCGTCCAGTGACAGCGTTCGGTCGTCGTCGAGGCCACAATAGCATTTCCCATCTCAAGGTGAGATCCCAACTTTATTTCCTGTTCTTTTTCGTAGGTAATCGTAGTTCTATTTTTTCTCCTAGTTTATTAGTTGTTAGATCTTTAGGATTCACCAAAACTTTCACCACCTATTTCCGCCTCCGAAATCGATTTTTCAGATCATCTCCCGATCTCCACGCGTTCTATTTCTATCTTACGCAATCCTCCACCTTCCGTCACGCACGGTGACCGAAGTCTTGGATCTCTCTCTCATCTCGTCGAGATCCGTTCATTCACGGTTCCTATATTTGTGCATAAATAAAAAGAATAATAATAATAAAATGAATAGTTGTTTTTCTATCTAACAATTTGTTTTGCAGGAAAATCAAAGTAAAAAAAAACATATATAAAAAAATCATAAAAAAAATCACTTTCCCTCTTTTTATTTCTCTTTACATTTCTTTAAAAAAACAAAAAAATACATTTTTTTACTAACATATTTTGCAGGTTACAACATAAAACAAAAAAAAATAAAAAAAAAAAAGAAAATAAAAAAAATAACACAGCAGCAGGGGGCGCGGCCTGCAGCACCCCCGCTGCCCCATCGCCTCAACCATCCGCAGCCGCCGGCGGGTCGTGGTCCCTTCATCACTCCGCCTCCCGTCGACCCCGCGGTGGCCCCGCTCCAACCCCAGCGGCTCCGCCCTCCAAGATCCGCGCCCAGCAACGGCACCAGAACCGCCACGCGCGCAGCACCGCCTCCCTCCTGTTCCTCCGCCAGCGGCGGTGCCCCAGCATCGCCCGCGGCGGTTCGCCACCGCCACGCAGGCCCATCCAGCGCGCGACGCGCGTCTCTCCAAGCCGCCACGCCCTCCGCTCCTCCCGCATTCAGCATCTCCAGGCCACGGTGCGAGGCCGCGCGCCACCTCCGCCGTCAGCACCTCCGCGTGCGGCGTCGCGCTCCAGCCGCGCCTCTCAGCGCGTGGAACCCCCGCGCGTGCCACCTCCCTTGCAGCCGTAGCCGTCCCCGCTCTCCGCCATCGCCGCGCGTCTCCAGATCGGCGCGCCTCTCGCGCCTCCTCCCTGGGCTCCGCAGGCGGCGGTGCCACCGCTCCTCCTCCAGACCCCGCGCGCGGTGGGCGGCGGCCTACCTTCTCTTCCATGTGCGGCGGCGGCTGCTCAAGCTTTTCCTCCTGTTTGAGAAATGAAGATACATAGTAAACCCTAATTGGGTTTGATTTAAAGAAAAAGGGAAATTTATGGATATACTCTTGGAACCTTTCAGAATTGCAAAAAGCTCTTTGTGAGAACTTCAAATCCAGATCATGTGCATGGCACAAGTTTAGTGGGTAAATTACAACCTTTCCCCCCGTATTTTATCTCTGTTTATTTTCAGTGGAAAAAATTTTTAGTAACTGCATTTCAATCCCTGTGCTTCAGACAATTTGAAATTTGCAAGCTTTTTGTAATTAAATAAATGTTTTTATGAGTCCAAAAATTTTGCAAAAATTAGTGTATGCTCCTGCAGTAGTGTTGTTCATTGTATAATTTTTTTTCATCATTTTTGACTTCATTTGATATTTTTAAAAAATCAAAAACAGTATCTTTTGCTTGTCGAACTTTGAAAATTCATAAAAAATTTGAAAAAGTGCCTAAAAAATCCACAAAAAAAATTACTGTAGGTGCATTTTGACTTCTTTTAGTTTCTATCCAATTTTTGTGTATTTTTCATTTATAAAATTTCAAAAAAATTGCAAAATACGAAAAAATCTTATAAAAATTGTAGAAAATTGTAGAGAATTCCAAAAATAGTGATTTTGATCTCTTTTTGTAGATATTGCTTTCTAGTTTATTTAAAAAAATAATCTCCTGCAGTTTTGAACTTTTAAAGAAATCTTAAATTGAAAAATACTCCTGGCTGTGAATAATCTCTTCATTTTGCACTGTTTCATTTTTATAAAATCACAAAAACATTGTCTTTTCTTTGATTATTTTGAAAATACCAAAAAGAGTGTTGTGTGTGTTTTTGTACTCTTTTGTGCATTTTGTGATTATTCGTCTTTTAAAAAAATAAAAAAAAATTAAAAAATTCTAAAACCACTAAAAATTAGCATTTCTGAAAATTGACTACTTAGTTTTCAAATCGTGCTCCTTGTGTTCGACCCTGGTCGCTATACCAGGTAAAAAGAATAGCGAAAGATCGCTTACATTGTTTTCATCGATTTTTATATTTTTCCGAGTGGTTTAAATTATTTTTTCTTGTTGACCGATTCCCGTGGTTGAGAACGACGACACATTTTTGATATTATTTACACCTCTCTCGACCGCGTGGTTTTCGGTCAACAAGAAAAAATAATTTAAACCAGCAACCGCTCTTCCCAGCCTCGTTCCAGGTCACGAGCTGATCCCACCAGCAACCGCTCTTCCCAGCACTCTGCCCAATACCACCAGGTTCACCACATTCAGGCAGAGCCGGTTCAGCAGTTGCAGCAGCACTACTCTCAGCCACCACCATCTCAGGAAACTCAGATGGTGATGTATCAGCCGGATCAGCCACTGGCAGTTCTTCTCCCTTTTCCATACGAGCAGGAGCCGTTGATGGAAGTCAACGGGATTTGGTATGACCGGCAGCAGCCCGGGATACGCCGGGATCATCCTGGATTCAGGTGGTCCAATGGAGGTACCTCATCCCAGCAGCAGCCTCCAGCTCAGGGTGGACAGAGCAGCCAGCAGCAGCAGCCCCATTACTCCCAACCACAGCAGCACTTCCAGCAGGGTCCTTGTCCTTACCATCAAGGACAGCAGTGGAGGCAGCAGCAGCAGCCTCAACAGTATTCTCAGCCTCCCCCTCAGTTCCAACGGGGGAACCCATCTGGTTCTCATGCACCTGTCTATGAGAACCCGGCCCTTGATGACCTCGCCCGCTTACTCACTGACCAGCAGGCAACCTTCCGGCGAGAGATGGATGAGTTCCGGCAGGAAATGAGGGAGATAATCAAGGGAAAAGCCGCCATACCCGCTCAGATTGAACCCAACCCGAACAATCTGAAGAGGAAGTCCGAGCAGGTACAGTTTACAGAGGCCGCCACTCCTAGTGATATTTTGAATGATATTTCTTCCCCCATATTTGATGCTGATTTTGTAAAACTTAGGAGCGGTAGAAGGCCAGCCGGCGGTGCCTCGTCTGAACGACAGCCCATTGATGATTCGAGAGCGTCAGACGAGGAGGATAGCGGTGCTGATGCCGCTGATGACGTTGATGACGGTGGTGCTGACGCCACCAAGGATGATGATCCAGTCGACGGTACTGATGCCGTCATATCTCCAGATGCAGTTAGTGGTACTGATGCCACTATTAGATGTGATGTTGAGCCAGAGTGCGGTGCTGATGCCGCAAAGACAGATGCCGTGGGTGGTGCTGATGCCACCATTTCTAGTCCTGTTGTGTTGCCTCATACCTATGTATCTCAGGACATTATCAAAAATAACAAAAAAATGAATAAAGGAAAGGTTTCTTTATCTACTCAGAGTCCATATGTGTTGCATGATCACTCTTGTATGGATTCCAGTCCTTCCCAGCAGCAGGAACCTCTTCCTGACCCTCTATCTGAGGAGGGTCCAGCTATCCCTTTCCCTCAAGCACTCTGCTTAGGGCAAGGGAAGAAAATGAAAAATCAAAAAAATTCACAACAGTTAGAGTTCAGCCAACAGATGATTGACAGATTCCATATCCAGCTGACTCTACAGGAGGCATTAGAGCACATCCCTCTCTTCCAGAAGTACTTGAGAGAGAAGACCACTGTACGTAGGAAGAAGAGGAATGCAGAAATCCATGTGCTGACACGTGACACTTGCTTCGCTATACAAAATAAATTGCCAGCCAAGAAACCTGATGCAGGAGCTCAATATGTCAGATGCCACATTCATGAGCAGCAATTTGATCGTACTCTTTTGGACAGTGGTTCTTCGATTAACCTCCTTCCGGCTGCCTTACTCGATCGATTCGAGTTTGGCCCTCTTAGACAGAGCAGGACGATTCTTCAATTTGCTGATAGATCTGTAAAGAGGCCGAAGGGGTTACTTAAGGACGTTGTCGTCACAATTCAGGGCCTGAAATTCCCCGTGGACTTTGTTGTATTGGACATGGAGATCCCTGAACGTGTGATCGATGCCCCCATCATTTTAGGAAGACCATTCTTGGCCACAGCCAAGGCGGTGACCGACCATGATAGTGGGAAGGTATACTTTCGCATCGAGGGAGAAAGTGTACAAATAGAGACGATCGAGGAGACACGATCTAAAGATTCAGAGTGCTCAGATCAGATGACCGACTTAGAGCGAATGACAGATGCAGAGCTAGACATCCACCATGAGTGTGACTTTGTGATTACAGACGACGAAGCAGTTTGGGCAGATCCCCCATCACGAGCTCTTGCCACATCCTCAGATAGTGAAGATTCACATATCATGGCAGATGAGAGTTCGGAGAGCACACTCATGGCACAGGATACAGTAGAGGCTGATTACCATGATCAAGATAGCGAAGACGATTCTATCTCATGCGCTTCAGATTCAGATTCCTCAGACACAGACACCAACTTTGATTGGAAGGAGTTCGATGAATATTTACCGTGTCTGGTGCCTGCAGAACCGACAACTAGGACGGAGAGTGAGCCAGGACAGCTGACAGATATACCAGCAGAGCCATCTTCGTCAGATTTACCATTGCGAGAGTTCTCACACACAGATCTGGTAGCATTCACTCAGACATTTCAGAAACCAGATTTACCAGCTCCCACTTGTCCAGAATTGAAGACCTTACCGCAGAACATGAAGTATAGATTCCTTGCAGGAGAGCCAGATATGTTCCCAGTCATTATCTCAGCAGATTTGACTGAAGATCAAGAATCTCGTCTGATGGAGGTTTTTGAAAGAAATCGCAAGGCAATTGGATGGAGTGTGGCTGATCTCCAGGGGATAAGTCCGGCCCTGTGCTCCCACCACATTTATCTCGAAGAAGACGCCAAGCCCTCGCGTGAGTTCCAACGAAGGCTGAACCCGAATCTTCGAGAAGTGGTTATGAAGGAAATATCTAAGTGGTGGAGCGCCGATTTTATCTACCCCATCTCTGACTCTAAGTGGGTTAGTCCATTGCATGTGGTACCCAAGAAGACGGGTATCACCACAGTTGTGAATGAGTCCGGAGAGGAGATAGCCACCCGAGTACCCACTTCTTGGAGGGTCTGTGTAGACTACAGACGATTGAATCAGGCCACCAAGAAGGACCACTTCCCGCTACCATTCATAGATCAGATCATTGAGAGATTAGCTGGGAAGAGTTACTACTGCTTTCTGGATGGGTATTCGGGATACAATCAAGTGGCCATAGCGCCTGAAGACCAAGAGAAAACAACGTTCACCTGTCCGTTTGGGACGTATGCTTTTCGACGGATGCCCTTTGGATTATGTAATGCCCCGGCTACATTCCAGAGGTGCATGCTCTCTATTTTCTCGGACATGGTTGGAGAATTTTTAGAGGTCTTCATGGATGATTTCTCGGTTTATGGTGACAGTTTTGATGCATGCCTTGATTGCCTAGACCGAGTACTTCAGCGCTGCATTGAGGTCAACTTAGTCTTGTCTTGGGAAAAGAGTCACTTCATGGTGACTCAGGGGACGGTCCTTGGCCACATCATCTCCAACAGGGGCATGGAGGTCGACCCGGCCAAGGTGGATATCATCAAGAAGCTCAATCCACCGTCCAATATACGACAGTTGCGGTCTTTTCTGGGGCATGTCGGTTTTTACCGACGGTTCATACAGGACTTCAGCAAAATTGCCCGACCGCTCACAGATTTGTTGACAAAAGACACTCAGTTCCTTGTAGATGATAAGTGTCTTGCATCATTTGAGACTCTCAAGAATCTAGTTGTCGAGGCTCCTGTCCTTCAGCCGCCTGATTGGTCTCTCCCATTCGAGATCATGACGGATGCTTCTGATTTTGCCATAGGGGTTGTGCTAGGACAGAGGAGAGATGGGGCGCCTTATGCCATTCACTACGCTAGCCGAACAATGGATGCCGCTCAGCGGAATTACACAGTCACAGAGAAAGAGATGCTAGCTGTAGTCTTTGCCTTGGATAAGTTTCGATCTTACATTCTTGGATCTAAAGTGACTATTTATACTGACCACACCGCCATCCGATACTTAATGGCAAAGAAGGATGCCAAAGCCAGATTGACCAGATGGATCCTTCTACTCCAGGAGTTTGATATAGAGATTAAGGATAAACCTGGAGTCAAAAATGTTGTGGCGGATCACCTCTCCCGTTTAGAGAACCTTGAGGATTCGGATCAGATTACACCTATTACAGAGACTTTTCCAGATGAGGCAATTCTTGCAATCACCTCACTTCCATGGTACGAAGAAGGTCCCACAAGATTGGCCCAGACAGCGACTTGAGACCTTTCTTGCAAAAGCCAAGTCGTACCATTGGGAGAATTCCACTCTTTATCATGAAGGAGGGGATAGCATCTGGAGACGGTGTATTCCTCAAGAAGAGCAACATAGTGTCCTCACCTATTGCCACAAGCTTGAGGCAGGAGGACATCATTCTGGGAGACGGACAGCACAGAAGGTGCTTCAATCCGGCCTTTGATGGCCTACCCTCTTCAAGGATTCAGATGAATTCGTGAAGAGGTGTACTGACTGTCAAAAATGGGCACTTGTGGACAGAGAGATATGATGCCGATGCAGCCCATTCATTTCTGTGAGGTTTTTGACGCATGGGGCATCGATTTCATGGGCCCATTTCCTAAGAGTCAGGGATTTGAGTATATCTTACTTGCTGTAGATTATGTGAGTCGTTGGGTTGAGGCCATCCCCGCCCGAACCGCAGATGCTAATACCGTTTGCAAATTCTTGAGGAAAAATATCATTTCACGGTTTGGGGTACCTAGAGTGTTGATATCAGACGGGGGGACTCATTTTATCAATGACAAGGTAAGGGCCCTTGCTAACGAGTTCAGCATAGATCATAGAGTTGCCACTCCTTATCATCCACAGACGAATGGTCTTGCTGAGGTTTCTAACAGGGAGATTAAGACTATATTGCAGAAGGTAGTCCGCCCAGACCGAAAGGATTGGTCACAGCTTTTGGACTCGGTCTTGTGGGCATATAGGACATCCTTCAAGACTCCATTGGGTACATCTCCATTCCGACTCGTTTATGGCAAGCCGTGCCACTTACCAGTTGAGCTGAAGCATAAGTCACTATGGGCTGTTACTGAGATATTTTTGGATCCAGAGAGTGTAGGAGATCAAAGAAAGGCAGAATTGGCAGCCCTGGAGGAACTTAGAGACACAGCATTCTCGAGTAGCCTACAGTATAAGGAACGAGTAAAGATATGGCATGATTCTCACATCAGCCATAAGCAGTTTGAACCGAATCAGAAAGTATGGTTATTCGATGCAAGGCTAAAGCTATTTCCAGGGAAGTTGCAGAGCAAATGGAAGGGACCATACTTGGTCCGGAAGGTGCACGATAATGGCAGCATTGATATATCTGAGATGTCATCTGAATCCACCTTCCGAGTTAACGGTCAGCGCCTGAAGCCATATCTAGATCATGAACCGCTGATCGTCGATGTTGCCCCGATTCATTTTGCATGAGATGTAGACTTTGACTCACATCATTTGCATCTCATGCCTGATTTTCAATTTCTCTCGCAATTGTATAGATCCAGATGTCCATATCACACACTCTTTTGTCTAAACACCCCATTTCCATCTTATGATTATGCTATACTTAGGGTGTACTTTACCCTAAGTATAGGGGGGTGTCAGACGTTTGATTATTCTTTTGATTCTTTTTACCTCTGCTTTGCTGCCTATACTTAGGGATATTTTACCCTAAGTATAGGGGAGGTAGACTCTGTATATTCATCTCCTCGATTTTCCCTTTGTGTACAGTCTGCTATACTTAGGATTACTTGATCCTAAGTATAGGGGGATCACCGACTCTTATTGAATTCATTCTTTTATTCGTCGTTGTAGTATACTATTCATTTCACTCCTCTATATGCGGCACGAGTTATGTCTTTCTTTCCAGCTCTTTGATCACTATGAGGACATAGTTCGAGCTAAGTATAGGGGGGTGTCGTATATATTGTATATATACTTTAGCCATAACTCGTACTTTCATATATTATTTTTTATATGGCTAAAACATAGTGTAAATACTCAAAAGAAAAACAAAAAAAACTCAAAAAAAATGATGAAAAAAAATCAATTAAAAAAAACCACTCTGTATATACTTGTATAAATGACTCAATTTGTAAATTCTTGCATCGCATTCTTGTGAAATAATCATCTCACTCTTATGTAAATATGCATTTTTTTCCTTATTAAAAAAAACAATAAAAAAATCTTGTATATATTTGTATATCTTACTAACTTTTTGCAAAAAAAAAAAACTTTTCGCATGTGCATCATTGTTCAAAAATCCATAAAAATTTCAAAATTTTGAAAATGGTTTCACAAAAAGATTTTGTTTTCTTTTCCTTGCATGTACATATTTTCTTGCATTTGCATTTGCATGAGCATTTTTTAGGATGATTTTGACTATTAAACTAAGTCTGGAATAAATTTGAAGAATGGAGCTTAGTTGGACCTTAATCCACTTAATTTCAGAGGAACCTTATAAGATTTGGAGTTAAGACTTTTCAGGTCCTAGTGACTTAATTCTTTGAGTCCATAAGACTATGTTCACATGTCATCTTGATGAGTCTAAGTAGAACATTTATCAACACACACATGATTCTTTCAAACCGTGGCTTACCTTGGACACTGCACTTTACACGTAGCTCTTCATGGATGAGGTAGTGAGGGGGCAGAATCTTTTAGCTTGGGGTAGCATACGAGGGTAGTACATCTAGGCGGAACCTCTCGTCCTCCTCTAGGGAGGGAAGTGCGTCTCAACCTAGTCTGGTGATGTTGAGGTCTAAAGACAGGAGCTGTGGGGTTGCAATAATGCTTCAAAAGAGGGATAGTCTACTGGCTCAAGAGGAAAAACTCCTTATGTACATGCTGCACCTTGTATATATTTCAAAAAAAAAAGAGGAAGCAAAATCTCCAAAAGTGAACAGGCCTGAAAGAAAAATAAAATGCCTGTAAAAAAAAAGAATAAGAGCTTCAAAGTCATATATTTATGAGCTTGCAGTGGGTGACATGGCTACACTGGTCATGCATCCAAGGATAGGTAACTACACTGGTTACCGTCCATTCTCTTCTCCATCCCCTCTTCTTGAGCTGGTTGTACTTGAACTTAGAAGGGAATATCCCCGCTCCTCGAGGGAAGAGTTGCCAGACCGGGTTATTGAGTTACCTTGCTGAGAGAGGCTGAATCTTTGTTACTTCTGAGATGAGGAGCTATATTTCACTTACACGTACAAGTAAGAATTCATAGTAATAAGAGTTTGTGTCTGTAGACTTGTTCTGATCTGACTGTTGAGGAGACCTGAATAGGAGTCTTAGGGAACTTAGAGGCTGTTAGGTTTTAAATCCATGTCCCATTAAGGTTCCGACACATTAATAATCCAAAGGTCCGACAGAGCTCCAGACTACATTTTTATGAAGATAAGTTTGAAAGTCAACATTGTTCTAACTTCTTTCCTTTTTCTTTTCTTTATTTTTATTTTCACTTATTTTCCAAATAAGTGTTTGCTAAGGGACTAGCAAAGGTAAAGTATAGGGGAATGATGAATCCACGATTCATCGCCTTTATTCTTTTATTTTAGCATCGTTTCCTTAGTCAAATACCTGTAAATACCCATTAATTCCATAAAATTATCATTTCACATGCATTTGTTAAATATGCATTTTTAACACTTTTTGTACATAAATAAAAGAATAAAGAAGAAAAGAAAAAGAAAAGGAAGTATTTATGCAATAAATACAGACTGGCCCAAACCCCGAGAGAAGGTCAAGACTTGACCTGATCGACCAGGAATAAAGTAGGGGGAGATAAGGTTGTCTATCAGAAAATCCAAAAAATGTCTTGTACATATTTTTCATGTATATTTGTATAAAACTTACATTATTTTATTTGTATATAATTTGACCTCTAATCACTTATTTTTGTAAATCAAAGTTGTAAATAAAACTATGTTGTAAATAATAAAAATATTTGTAAAATAAAAAAATTGTATATATTGTAAATAATTACACCCAGAGAAAGCCGTAATGCGATAATTGAAACATCAATTCCGGCTCCATACGAGCTCAAATCGAACCAAACTCACTTCCATAATACTATAAATTAAATTATCTTTCAAATGGTTGTCGTTTCGTATTTTTTGGAGTTACGGTTAAAAAGTCGGTTTTCTGGGGTGTATTGTGCAATTTACCCATATATTTATTGTATATATTTTATATTTTATTCAAAAATTAGAAAAAAAAAAATAAATAATAAAAAAAAATCTTGTATAAAAATTATTTCCTTATTTGGACCTATGTACATTATATCTTATGTATATAATATATGTATGCCACTAACTTCCATTTATAAAATCTACCAAAAAATTTAATTACCTAACATTAATTAATTATTTAAATTAATTCCGAATTATTTATTTAATTATTTGATTTTAATTGATTGATTTGATTTTATAACATGCCTTATATATATGATTTGATTGCATGCCCTTAATGGCCACCATTAAGGTGGCCAATTAATTTCTAATTTATTTATTTATTTATTTAATTTATTAATTTCGAATTTCATAATTATTTAATTAATTAATTTATTAATTTAATTAATTATTTTAATTCACACAATCAACACCTTCCATTTTTGTAAATATCTCCATTTCTGACCTTCGTATTCTTTTTAATGGGCTCCTCCTCCCTCATTTCTTCTTTGATCAATCTTTGGAGAGAGGAGCCCTACCTCCGAGAAGCTACTCGTCGAAGAAGGGTGCTTAGCCTCCGAGCCGTCCGGTGACAGCGTTCGGTCGTCGTCGAGGCCACAATAGCATTTCCCATCTCAAGGTGAGATCCCAACTTTATTTCCTGTTCTTTTTCGTAGGTAATCGTAGTTCTAATTTTTCTCCTAGTTTATTAGTTGTTAGATCTTTAGGATTCACCAAAACTTTCACCACCTATTTCCGCCTCCGAAATCGATTTTTCAGATCATCTCCCGATCTCCACGCGTTCTATTTCTATCTTACGCAATCCTCCACCTTCGGTCACGCACGGTGACCGAAGTCTTGGATCTCTCTCTCATCTCGTCGAGATCCGTTCATTCACGGTTCCTATATTTGTGCATAAATAAAAAGAATAATAATAATAAAATGAATAGTTGTTTTTCTATCTAACAATTTGTTTTGCAAGAAAATCAAAGTAAAAAAAACATATATATAAAAAATCATAAAAAAAATCACTTTCCCTCTTTTTATTTCTCTTTACATTTCTTTAAAAAAAACAAAAAAATACATTTTTTTTACTAACGTATTTTGCAGGTTACAACATAAAACAAAAAAAATAAAATAAAAAAAATAAAAAAATAACACAGCAGCAGGGGGCGCGGCCTGCAGCACCCCCGCTGCCCCATCGCCTCAACCATCCGCAGCCGCCGGCGGGTGGCGGTCCCTTCATCACTCCGCCTCCCGTCGACCCCGCGGTGGCCCCGCTCCAACCCCAGCGGCTCCTCCCTCCAAGATCCGCGCCCAGCAACGGCACCAGAACCGCCACGCGCGCAGCACCGCCTCCCTCCTGCTCCTCCGCCAGCGGCGGTGCCCCAGCATCGCCCGCGGCGGTTCGCCACCGCCACGCAGGCCCATCCAGCGCGCGACGCGCGTCTCTCCAAGCCGCCACGCCCTCCGCTCCTCCCGCATTCAGCATCTCCAGGCCACGGTGCGAGGCCGCGCGCCACCTCCGCCGTCAGCACCTCCGCGCGCGGCGTCGCGCTCCAGCCGCGCCTCTCAGCGCGCGGAACCCCCGCGCGTGCCACCTCCCTTGCAGCCGTAGCCGTCCCCGCTCTCCGCCATCGCCGCGCGTCTCCAGATCGGCGCGCCTCTCGCGCCTCCTCCCTGGGCTCCGCAGGCGGCGGTGCCACCGCTCCTCCTCCAGACCCCGCGCGCGGTGGGCGGCGGCCTACCTTCTCTTCCATGTGCGGCGGCGGCTGCTCAAGCTTTTCCTCCTGTTTGAGAAACGAAGATACATAGTAAACCCTAATTGGGTTTGATTTAAAGAAAAAGGGAAATTTATGAATATACTCTTGGAACCTTTCAGAATTGCAAAAAGCTCTTTGTGAGAACTTCAAATCCAGATCATGTGCATGGCACAAGTTTAGTGGGTAAATTACAACCTTTCCCCCCGTATTTTATCTCTGTTTATTTTCAGTGGAAAAAATTTTTAGTAACTGCATTTCAATCCCTGTGCTTCAGACAATTTGAAATTTGCAAGCTTTTTGTAATTAAATAAATGTTTTTACGAGTCCAAAAATTTTGCAAAAATTAGTGTATGCTCCTGCAGTAGTGTTGTTCATTGTATAATTTTTTTTCATCATTTTTGACTTCATTTGATATTTTTAAAAAATCAAAAACAGTATCTTTTGCTTGTCGAACTTTGAAAATTCATAAAAAAATTTGAAAAAGTGCCTAAAAATTCCACAAAAAAATTACTGTAGGTGCATTTTGACTTCTTTTAGTTTCTATCCAATTTTTGTGTATTTTTCATTTATAAAATTTCAAAAAAATTGCAAAATACGAAAAAATCTTATAAAAATTGTAGAAAATTGTAGAGAATTCCAAAAATAGTGATTTTGATCTCTTTTTGTAGATATTGCTTTCTAGTTTATTTAAAAAAATAATCTCCTGCAGTTTTGAACTTTTAAAGAAATCTTAAATTGAAAAATACTCCTGGCTGTGAATAATCTCTTCATTTTGCACTGTTTCATTTTTATAAAATCACAAAAACATTGTCTTTTCTTTGATTATTTTGAAAATACCAAAAAGAGTGTTGTGTGTGTTTTTGTACTCTTTTGTGCATTTTGTGATTATTCGTCTTTTAAAAAAATAAAAAAATTAAAAAATTCTAAAACCACTAAAAATTAGCATTTCTGAAAATTGACTACTTAGTTTTCAAATCGTGCTCCTTGTGTTCGACCCTGGTCGCTATACCAGGTAAAACGAATAGCGAAAGACCGCTTACATTGTTTTCATCGATTTTTATATTTTTCCGAGTGGTTTAAATTATTTTTTCTTGTTGACCGATTCCCGTGGTTGAGAACGACGACACATTTTTGATATTATTTACACCTCTCTCGACCGCGTGGTTTTCGCGTCATCAAATACTTCCATAAAATTGTCGATCATATCAGTGGAAATTCCCATCATGCATTTTTGAAATGTTGCTGGGGCATTACATAGTCCGAAAGGCATGCGGCGAAAGGCATATGTTCCAAATGGACAAGTGAAAGTGGTTTTGTCTTGGTCCTCTAGTGCTATGGCCACTTGGTTATAACCGGAATATCCATCCATAAAGCAGAAAAAATCTTTTCCATCTAGCTTCTCAATGATTTGGTCAATGAATGGCAATGGGCAATGATCTTTTCGGGTAGTCTTGTTGAGTTTTCTATAATCGACACAGACTCTCCAAGATGTGGC
This sequence comes from Ottelia alismoides, assembly GCA_037367405.1. Lineage (NCBI taxonomy): Eukaryota > Viridiplantae > Streptophyta > Magnoliopsida > Alismatales > Hydrocharitaceae > Ottelia > Ottelia alismoides. The sequence goes on along the minus strand of JAZKJV010006154.1, from coordinate 40,521 downwards.
TACTCTGGTGGGTATATCCTCTCCTTTCTCATTTTTGACAATTGTTAATCTAGCTTTCTTGGGGACAACTTGGAGAGGACTGACCCAGGGGCTATCAGAAATAGGATAAATGGTACCCGCACTTGCCCATTTATAGATCTCATTCTTCACAACCTCTCGTAGATTAGGATTCAACCGTCTTTGCATTTCTCGAGATGGTTTACTATCATTTTCCAGATATATATGATGTGTACAGAATGCTGGGCTTATTCCTTTTAGATATGTAATCTTCCATCCAATGGACCAAGAATTCTTTTTCAAAATCTCCATTAGTTGGCTCTCTTGCATATGATTTAGGTTGGCATTGATAATGACTGGTAGAGTATGTGCATCATCCAAGAAAGCATACTTCAAATCTTTGGGTAGTGGTTTCAATTCAACAGTGGTTGTTGGTGGAGTCAGAGTTGTAGTGTTTCTTGAATCTATTACAGAAATGGTTTCAAATGGTGGTTCCATCATGGGCATGGTCATGGTTGAAGTCAATGCGAGTTCAGAGTCTAATGTGTCCCAGGCATTATCAAGCTCATAAATTTCTTGTCCGGTGAGAGGGCCTGGTGGAGCTTCTAGTGCGAGATTCAGATTGTATGTGGCAATTTCATGAGAAGTGTTTTTGTAAGTGGATCTAGAGGTGTTTAGGCTAACCGCTAAAGGATCTTTGGTGAGATGGATGGGGGCAAAGTCTTTTTGAATGTTGAGAACAGCACATCTTTCTATCCAACCACAGTCTTCGGTCTCAGATTCAATGGGGGTAGGGGTGACAAGATCAACAGGAATGACTTGGCCATTGATTTTAAATTAAACTCTTCCATCCTTATAATCAAAATGTGCTTTAGCAGTGGCCAAAAATGGTCTTCCCAGTATGATAGGTGTTTCACTCAGTGTGTTGGGGGAATTGATGAATCCTCATTCATCACTCTTTATTCTTTTATTTTAGCTAAAAACATGTGCAAAACACCATGTATATTTGTGTAAATAAAATAAATTGATAAAAAACATGCATTGTATAAATATTAATAATTATCATGTTTTTGTGCAAAAATAAAAGAATAAAGAAATAAAGAAAAAGAGGGAAATAATTAGAATAAATATTGAGTGACTTGAACCCAAGGGAGGGCTCCACAAGGGCCTGACCGCAAAATAAAATAAGTAGAGAGAGATAGGGTGACTCAACATGATGTACATATCCATGTATATGTAAATAATTTATTTTCTAAAAAATAAAAATATATTTGTGTTCCCCATATTTTGTACATATTTATAAAAATAAAACTAAAATAAAAATGAGCAAAATAAAAGAAAAATAAAAATAAATAAAATTCTCTCTCATCAGTGTACATAGACCATGTATATAGAATAAAATACCTATTTATTTCCCCTTGGAAATAATTAATAAAAATCACTTTATATTCCATATTTTATAGTGTAAATAAATAAAATATAAAATTGGATCAAATGTATATAATTAAAATATTAAAAATAAAAATCAAAAATACATAGGTATGCATACATGTATATAATAATAATATAATGTAATTACCTAATTTATTTTTCAAAAAAATAAATAAAAATCACAAAAAAATACTATGAAAATAAATAAACTTTTTTCATGTTGAAAATATTTTCAAATAAAATCATTTCCTATTTTAAAATGATTTTACAAATAATTAATAAAAGAAATTACCTGATTGGTCCACGGGGGAATGTTGACCCCGATCAATTGTCCCCCCAGGACCACCTCTTAGCGGATCCGCTTCGCCAACCCGACTTCTCTAATTTCTCTCGAGTTGATCCGCCTTCCATTCGCCTAAAGCCCAGGCTCCATTTGTAGCTTGATGATCCGAGACCTTCGCCCGACCTTCATTCTAGGGGGTCCGTGCATCGACGAGTGTGCCCGACTCCCATCTTCCCGGACCCCTAGCACTATAAAGTCTCAGTTCTGCCGCACATTTCAGGTCACCTTCGGCTACCGCCTCTCACTCTCAGGACCTCCGTCTTCTACCCTTGAATGACATCAAGCTTCAGGAGGTGTTGCAGCGAGGACTGGAGCGCTCTAGCCCCTAGTCCGGTGGTTCATGCAGCCGTTCTCTGCCCGAAGGAGCTCGAGCCTTTGGAGACGTCGCTCCATTGAGGCAAGGATCCCAGGAGGTCACCCACCTCCAGCACAGACATCTACGATCTTTAGGTACCCTCGATACCATCTAGAACACCTTCCATTTCGATTTCGTGATTTAGCGCCGCCGGCCTTCGTCGGCCATTCGCTCCGCTCCAATCAGCCATTCAATCACCCGACCCTCGAACCATCTTCACAAGACTTCTCCCCATCATCTACGTCCCTCCGATCATCCTAACTCGCCCCGGAGCAGGACCACCGCCCTCCTCCGTCGTCGCTTCATCGGAGGGGGCCGCCCCACCTCACACGATCACCCTCGCCTCACGTAACCAGGTCGAGGCACTTTGCCCTTAACACAGGATTCGTTTTGTGCAGATTTGCATGTCAAAGGACCCCATCTGGGGGTCCAACTGGTTCAAGCACAGGAGCTCCGAGACTTCATCGTCGCTGGAGCGTCTCCGACATCTCCAGCCCCATCTGAGCGCATCAGAAGCTGCGGAACATCGCCAGGAGCATTTCGCCCAATCTAGCAGCATCCGAGGAGCCCTCCACCGTGCGTATTGGGCCGGCGAAGCTCACCGGTGAGTTGTTCTTCGAGGACCTCTAGGCACCGTCAGATCAAATCCCTCAAAATCATCAGCATTTCTTCATTTATTCTGCATAATTAGCATTCATGCATGTTTTCATAAGAATTGCATTTTAGCACGAATTTCTGCACAAAATAAGAAGTCAAAACTCCCAGCCAAAATTGACATGTAAATAGCCTAACTTCTCAGTTTTTTAACTCATTCATGCAAACTCTGAATGACCCAAAACCACCTTCACTGTGTACATATCGCTAGCAAGAATAAATGAAAAATACAAAAAAAATCACTAACCCAAATAAGGAGACCAAAAACCCAAACCCTAGTTTCAGGATTTTCGGACTAAAAACCTCATATCCTCCTCATCCAGTGTCCGCTTTAATCTTACTCACTTTTGAACTAATGTACATTCAATTACCTTCAAAACAAGACCAAGTTCAAGTGAATTGGAGCTCGCATGTGAAAGCTGGATTTTGGGCCTCTTTTGTACATTTTGTATTTTAGCAGTTTTTGACCTATTATTTTATGTATATATTTAACCTATTTTAGTTTATTTCTTTTTCATTTGTATTATATGATAAAAGTTTTATTAAAATGCATAAAAATCCAAATCCAAATTAAGCTTGAAATCGAAGAAACAAATTGGGTCCGAGTCTTCACTTTCCAACTGTACAAAATTGATCTCTTTCATCTTTTATTTTATTTCTTATTTTTCTTAATTAATAAAAATCCAAAAAAATAAAGAATGTGTAATTATTTATATTTGATTTTATCATATTTTTCTGGATTTTTATCTGGTTTAAAAATGACATAAAAATTATAAAACCTAAAAATCAAGGTATTCTGTGTACATGGGATACCCCAAAAATAACACTTTATGCATTTGATCGATTTTAGTTTTGACTTCATGAAAGTGTAGATCTCATCGAGACGAGCAATTTTTGTGAAGAAATTTTTTCGATCCGAGGTTGTTTGCTATTTATTTTGCATTTTACAAAATCTTTATTTTTTTAGAATTTTCTGGTGCTGACACGTGGCAGCTCCTGGAGCCGCCATGTGTCAGGCATTTTTTGCATTTTTAGTTATTATTTTTATTAAAAAAATAAAAAAAACGCCCCCGCACATGCGAGGCACGTGCCACCCAGGCACACGCCAAGCACATGCGCTCCTCTCTCTCCCCTTTGAGCGCCATGTGGCCCATCATGGGCCGTCCGATCTCGGCCGATCGGACGTCCCGCATTTGTCATCTTCCCTCCTTCGTCCCCAGATTGCTTTCCCCTTTCATCATGGATCCCGCTGCCCCTGCGGAACCCGTCGCCACCAATCAAATCCCGGCCGACCTCACGCCGATCTCCTAATCCCAGATCTCCTCAATCTCATCAAATCTTGTCTCTCCCGCCGCCTCGAATCCGATCTTCATCTTCAATCAATCCCCAATCAAACCTTGACCTCCGTGATTTCCTTCTCCAACACTCGCCATCTCCCTATTTAAGAACCTACGCCGCCCCAACCATCTTTATCCATCGACTGCACCTCATCGACACCTCGCGGCGGTGACAGCGCTGCTTCCCTTCAGGCGAGATCCGGCACCCAATCACAGACGCCATCGCAACGCCAAACCGGCATACTGCCAATCTCCGAGTTCTTCTCGTCGAGCCAACGAGACCACACCGCTTCATCGTCTTTCATCAACCACCTTGCTACTCGCCTCGTCTTCGACTTTGCCGCCAACGCTTCAACTACGTCTCCGACCAACGACTCTCCTCCGACTCCATCGACTTCATCGTCATCGACCGCCGTGTCCTCTGCGCCAGGAGGCTCTCCAAAAGGCCTCTGCCCGACGCATTTCACCAGCGAGGCCCCTCCGCCTTGGCCTGGCCCTTCAACCCTCGCATCGCCAACCGCCGTGGCCGAGCACCCTCCGCCTCCCTTCGTCGGTCGGGCATAGAGCCCGAGGCTCCCCACATGCGTGCGGGGCACATGCGTTGGGGGAGAACGTCAGCGCCTCTTTCACTCGGGGTCACGTGCACCACACGTGACCCGTGGAAAAATTGTGTCCAGCCCCCCAGCAGTCTTCATATTTGCAGATCAATCCGCCTCCAGAGGGCACGTGCCACGCACGTGCCCCTTTGGCTATTTTGCAGAAGAGCCCCCCAGGAGATTGGTAACTACATCTAGGTCCCCCTGCAATTTCTATATTTATTTTTAATTACTTAAATATTGCATTGATACCCTTGTACTCCTCCTCTGTTTAAGACAACTCCATTGCATTATTTTATTTATCCAAAAATAGCATTGTGTTCCTCAATTAATTCTCGACATTTTGACAGATTGTAGATATTTTTGTGATCAATGGTTATTCATTAATTAATTTTTTTGTGAAAAATTACTTATTTTGCCCATTTCATGCTCTAAAATTTATTTTGATTAACTGTTGCTCTAAATATTCTCGAAAAATCAAATATTGTAGAATTAATTGTGCTTGACATCGTGCCCAAAAGAATCACATTTACATACATAGTTTGTCCTGTAAAAATCATTTTGTATATTTCAGTATTTGATTTTTAATAGGTATTGAAACTAGTATTTTTGAGGTTTAAGATTTTTCTGAGATCAATCATTTAGTGATAGATCTTAGATAATTTTATTCCTTGAAAATAATTAGGTTTAATATTTATTATAATTAAATATTAAAATTCACTATGTTTGCCTTTAAAAAATCATAAAAAAATTCATATTGCATCCAAAAATTCCAAAAAAATTTAAAGTGCATTCATTTCATCATATTTTGCATCGTGGCCAAGTTTCTTATTTTTCAGACATCGTTTGAGCTAATTTACATTTTAGTCCCTAAAATAGGCCAAAATTGCATTTTGCATCTTTTATTGCATTAAAAATTACAAAAAAAAACTGCCTCGAAAACCACGCACGAATTTTGATAGACATAATTCTAGGTTGTTCTTTTGCCTCCTTGTATTCGACCTTGAGACTTGCCCAAGTAAAATAAATATAAAACCGTATTCATCAAAATTGATAAATATTTTGTGTGGTTATTTTCTTGACTGACTCCGATTGTCACCTACAACGAACGACAAAATCATCATATTTTTACGCATGACAAATACACAATTCATTCATTTACCAAGCGCAATTTTGAATCATCAGGGCCCACCACCCCTAAGGTGATGTTGACCCGTTGTTAATTGAACCAATTGTCAATAGGATTAGCACTCGTTGTGTGTAATCCAATATCACCCCAATATAACGACTCGATATTGAGGTCACTAAATACGGCCTTACTCTTTTGAGAAGCAAAGAGCCTGATCCAGATGTGCTTGTATACAGGAGCAGTCACTACGGACAGGCATGTCCTACATACAATCACTGACGACGGAAACCCTTCGCCTTGACAGGAGACCATGGATGTCACTTATGTGATCCTCCACCTCTTATTCAAATTCAATTAATTATCATGAATCACATTCATGCAATTAATTCTTCCAAGAAAAATACACATCTATTCATGATATAGTGTTTCAATTGGATATAATTAATCTAATCTCATTAAATCAATTATCAATCCAATTCAATCATCAAACTTGATTGTTACTTGAATTAGTGGTATTATCTCGAAGTACGTATTATTCGAATTTTCATAAGTAGAAAAATACATCATGATCTCTCAGACATCATCCGTTCCCTATCCGCGATCATGGCCAGTACCGACGGGAATGGGACAGACCGCACACGGTGAGCAAACGGAATCCAAATTACACAAACTCAAATTCCACATTTTCTTTATTTAATGGGAAACATTATCCAATGATAAATTTATGTTTAAACATTTTAAACAGGGTCGAAAAATATCACAAGACAGGGCTACAAAAATTGAAATGCTAAAATCTTCATGAACCCAAACGAGCCCAAATCTTCATAGGTTCATGGATCATATTTAAGACCTCCGTAAACCTGGCTCTGATACCACTTGAAGGATACGGAAAGATCCTTAAGCACATCATGGAAGCGTGATGATCGTATCATATACAATTAAGAGCGATTAGTCATACTAATCGCTCGATGCAGCGGAAATTTAAAAAAATAAACGATGAAACCACATGATCCATAAATCATTTATGAATCGTTTCGTCTAACCACGTAGTAGATATAGAAATACATGTTGTAGCGTGGTTGCGATCGAGCTTCTAAGAGAAGAAGTCTCCAGTCTCAAGTCTGACCTTCGGAGGAGACGCTTGCGAGTGCGGGGATGAGTCACGGGGATCTCGCAATCCAAGTAGTTGTCCAAGCAAGAGAACTCCTGATCTCGTCACACGAGATCGTATGTCTTCTTCGCGAGCGAGAAGCACCAAAGAAGATGGAGTACCGAGAGTCGTCGAAACACAACGCAAGGCAACGATGAGGGCCTTCTTCCTTTTAGAGTTAGGGTGGACGGCCACCCAAAGAGAGAGGAGCGTGAGAATGAGAGAGAGAGGAGAGAGTTGTTGCACAACTTGTTGTTCTTATTTGAAGAGCATGGGGTGTCTCTTCTTATATAGTATTTTGGGGATCAATGGACTACACAAAATCAATGGATGAGATTGATTTGTGTTTCTTTCAATGACCAAGATTTTGTTGTAAAAACACAACAACAATTAATTTAATTTAGATTAAATCTATATTGATAAATCAATATAATTTAATTCCATAAATTAAATTAATTAATCATGGAGATAATGGAAAGGAAACTTCCTCTCTAAGAAATAGAGTGGACGGCCACCTTTTCCTTGTTGGAATTGGTGGCTGTCACTCCTATAATCAAGGGGAGTGGAGATTACATGTAATCTCCATTATTCCTTAATTATCTCCATGTTTTTCAACAACAATTGTTGAAAATTATTCACCAAAAATAATTCACAATTATTTTGTGAATATTGCAATCTTGATATTGGAAATTTGTGAATCAAATTCACAACTCAAAATAAAAGGTGATTTATATTTTCAATTAATTATCCAATGTGAATCCAATTCACGTCAATAATTAACCAATAAATACAAATCATAGCAAACTCTCTCTAATATATTATAAATCGTATTTATAACATATTATGAATAATATGGATACTCTTATCCATATTATACTTATCCACAATAATTAAATCACATTTAATTATATTGGATAACCATTCTCATTTTCCAATATAATGTGAATCAAATTCACATTATTCATGATAGTTAAATCATATTTAATTATCCATTTCTCTATAGTTTCAACAATGGAATTATTCATGAACTCTTTCAAGAATAATGTGTATTTTCTGTAGGTACTTGGAGATAAGAACAGGGCAATTGTATTGTTCCATGTATAGTGACTTGGATATTGAGATCACATCTCAAATCCAGATCCCATGGACCTCCCATAGATGCTTGATTAAATCAAGTCTGTAAACCTGATTTTCTCATTGCATCTGAATCTCATTCAGATCAATGTCCAATACTTTGACTAAGATCAAGTTACTTCTCTACTGAGAGGAGTCACTAAAATCCAAACATGTTTCATCACTCCCTCGGAATGGAAGCGTCATGGTTATACAATTATTTATGATCACATCACCCTTAGGTATTCCCAATACCTATACATCTTGCATACTGGAAGACCTTCTAATAAACCCGAAGTTATAGATCTCTTTTAGACTATCACCTTCAGGGTTTTATCATTAAGGTTCTCATTTGATCATTGGGATTTGATATTGATCATATGCTTTCCAAAACCATATATCATACCTATAAATTCTGTCAGGCTTCATAAGCGAGACGATCATGCATGGAATTTATCGATCCCAATATCTCATGAGTGAGCTCATGTCTTCCAGTTCAAAAGTGAACCTGTATGATCCCTTTGAGAGATCGTATTACTCATATGCCCTTATATGCACACCAACTCGCAGGTATATAGACCTTGGTTAGGTCATCAACCTATTGGTCTACCAAATGTATATACTAGATATATAGTAACACATATGTCTCCGGTCAGAGGATATGTGCCTATATCGCGACAGCATACGATGTAGGACTTTGGTTATCTTGATCTCGTTAAGTCAAGTTTTTGACCTAACTAATCTGACACCTCCGAATCTTTATTCATGTGCAGAGGACCTGCATCAAGAGGTCGGTCAGACAACATAATCCCTTGAATGAGGAAATTATGGTTGATTGCTCCCTATGGGTTTTTCCCTCTTCGTAGGATTTTCATGTAAATCCGTTGTCATTGTGATCTTGTTATTTGTTATTTTACATGGTATCATAACCTAGTTGAGGCGTTGATCCTTTTCTATTCCGTTGTTGTGAATATATGCTCCCTTGCACTCCGTCCTCCGACTACGACCTCGAAGCATGCATAAGAAGGAGGCTGCAAGTAGAGGGCAGTGCCTTCGTGCATAGGACACTTTTCCTGTGACTGCATCCTCACTATGTGATGTACCACAGGACTACAACGTGGTTTCCTCCTTGTGCAGGTTCTTCCGTCCAGGTGTATCTCCAATGTGAGGAGTTGCAAGAGCCAGGAAGCGTAGGAAAACCCACAGGGGAATGATCAATTCTAATCTCCTCACTCAAGAGATTAGGGATCACTTCACTACTTATCTTTAAAAAATTGAAGGGATGGATGAGTACAATATATAAGAGATGCTAAACAATCCCTCATTAAGTACAACACCATTAAAATCAATCTATATGTTAAACCGTAACATACATGAAAAGATCAAGTATATGAATACATAGGGCATATATAAATATAAGTAGGTAACAGTATGCCTAGTCAGTCATAAACAAAGTATAATAGATCAAATTCATAGCATGAAATGGCATCAAGAAAAAAATGCACAAGCATATGTGTGTGCGTGTGTGTACGTGTGTGCGTGCGTGTGCGTGTGCATGGGCATGCGTGTGTGTGCGTGTGGGTGGGTGTACGTGTGTGTGCGTGTGCGTGTGTGTGCGTGTGTGTGGATGTGGGTGTGTGTGTGTGTGCATGTGCGTGCGTGTGCGCGCTTGGGCACGTGCGCACGTGGGCGCGTGTGTGTGCGTGTGCGTGTGCGTGTGTGTGTGTGTGCGTGCGTGCGTGCGGGGTGCGTGCGTGTGTGTGCGTGTTTGTGTGTGTGTCTGTACGTACGTAGGTACATATGTACGTATGTATTTACGTACGTATACATGTATGTATGTATGTATGTATGTATGTATGTATGTATGTATGTATGTATGTATGTATGTATGTATGTATGTATGTATGTGTGTGTGTATGTAGACGTATGCACGTACGCACGTACGTATGTATGTACGTAGGTACGTGTGTACATATGTACGTGTGTATGTATGTACGTGTGTACGTCTGTATGTTTGTATGTATGTACATGTTTACGTATGTAAATGTGTACGTATGTGTACGTATGTGAGTACGTACGTATGTGAGTACGTATGCATGATGTATGTATGCATGTATGTACAGGTGCAGAACCAGGAATTATATCTAGGGGGACAAGTATACATATATCATGTGTAAGTAAAAATGTGTTTCCAAATCATATTTTTTAAGTAGAGTTAACGATTTCAAATGTGATTTTTAAAATTTGATAAATTTACCATTTAAATGTTATTTGAATTTTTCAATAAGATATAGAGTATTTTTTCCAATGATGCTTTTTTAAGAGTTTTAATTTAAAAAATCATATTTAAAAGGAAATAACAAATTTTATTTCATTTACAAAGAGAATTGGAAATAATGGGAGAGATAAATGAGTCTCAATATCATTTTATAACAAAGTATACTTATAATGTTAATATATTTAAAGTGAGTAGAAATAATTTTTTAATAAAGAAAGGATGGAATTAATTTGTTAAACAAAAGAAATGATAGAGGGAGGTAAAGTGAGTATAGCTAATTTTTTAACAAAAAAACACAAGCATGGGATTCAAACCCAGGTTTATTAATTAGAGAGAACAACACTTTGCCAGTAAGACAGTAAGCATTTAGTGATAGTACTCGACATTTTTTTATTCTATATTCAAATTTTGAGGAGGGGTCATATCAAAATTTAACAACATTATATAAGTAAAATATAGTAATTAAGGAGGGGTCATGGCCCCCCCTAAGCTATATGCTAGTCCCGCCCCTGTGTACGTATGTACGTATGTGTGTGTGTGTGCGCGCGCGCGCGTGTGCGTGTATGTGTCTATGTGTGTGTGTCTGTATGTATGTCCGTGTGTGGGTATGAGTGTATGTACATGCGTATGTGTGTACGTGTGTGTGTGTGTAGGTGTGTGCATGTGTGTGATTGTATGTGTGTGTGTGTGTGCGTGTGCGCGTGCGCGCGCGCGCGCCCGTGTGTGTGTGCGCGCGCGTGCGTCTGTATGTGTGTGTATGTGTGCACATGTGTGTGTGTGCATGCGTGCGCGCGCGTGTGTGCGTGTGTGTGTGTGTGTTGTGCGCGCGCACGTGTGTGTGTGTGTGTGCGCGCGTGCGTGCGTGCGTGCGTGTGTGTGTGTGTGCACACATGTGTGTGCGCGCATGTGCGTGTGTGCGCGCGCACCCTTGCATGCGTGTGTGAGTGCGTGGATGTGTGGGTGAGTGCGTGGGTGCATGCATGGGTGAGTGCGTTGGTGCGTGTGCGTGCATGCGTGCGTGCATGGGTGCGTGTGTGGGTGCGTGCATGAGTGCGTGGGTGTGTGCGTGTGCGTGCACGTGCGGGCGCGTGCGGGCGCGGGCGTGCGTACGTACGTGCGTGCGTGCGTGGGTGCATGGGTGCATGGTTGCGTGTGGGTGTGTGTGTGGGTGTGGGTGCGTGGGTGTGTACGGGTGCGTGTGCGTGTGTGGGTGTGGGTGTGTGCGTGTGTGTGCATGCGTGTGTGCGTGCGTGTGGGTGTGTGTGTGGGTGTGTGTGGGTGGGTGGGTGTGCGTGGGTGTGTGCAGGTGTGTGTGCGTGTGGGTGTGTGCGTGCGTGTGCGTAGGCGTGTGCGTGACGGGCTTCTCCCGCCCCATTTTTAGACATTTTTTTTGGTTTTATGAAAAATATCATCACATACATTCACCACTATAGTCATTGATATATCATTCCAATTTCGTTAAAAACAGAGACTCATATGCCATACATCTAGACAGATCGATTATAGTAATATTGATACCATTAAAATTACCCATAACAACAAGGACGAACTCCAAGACTGCAGATTAGATCGACGAGGGAGACAAGTGAATATATTAAGAGCCTCGTATCACAATATTTATGTTGAACATGATAAAATAAAATGGTTGAATAATTGAAAATTGGATTATGGAAGGCATGGTTCGCAGATTCTCTATCATAAGGTCCTTGGTAAGCTAACTATTGAAGAAATTTAGTTGATTAGAGTGGCCAAGACAAATGAGAAGTTAAAGAAGTCGGGGAAATTAAGCATGCGTCAACGAGTCGAAATGAGAGGTAATATATCTCAACACGATCATCATTACTATGTTGTCCAAAAAGGGTGGTTTTAATCTCATATCAAAAAAGGTATTAGCTTCCTTAAACCAAATTCTGAACTGAGATGAGAAGCTCCATCTAGAGACTGTCGACTGCTTTACAAAGATTTGGCATTCTTTCACATTCGAGGATTCCCTTCAACATGCCAAAGAAGATGGACAATTAAAGGAGAATACAGCCTGAATGTAGACAGAGGCTGAGAACATGGTTTAATACAAATCAATATCGTATGTCTAACACTCTTACTCTTCCCAACTTGGCTACATTTAGATCTTCAATATGCAAAAATATATTGAAGACTTACTCCAGTTCATCGAAAAATTAAGTTCCTGTAAAATGATGAAACGAGTGGAAAAAAGTTTCTTATATATCATCTCAGCTTGATACTGACATCAAATTATGACTCCACATATTATTTGCTCCTTGCCCGGTGACCTACAATGCACTTGACTAAATAGATTACATATCCATGAACATATCAAAGTTAATGAATATGGAAATAACATAAAAAGGATGCAAAATTTCCAAACTAATACTCCACCAATAAACAATCAAACGATTAACGGCAAGTCCAGTATTAGGGAGGGATCTCTCAAAAGTTTGATAAAAAGAATTGCTCCAGAAAACTGGAGAGCATGTTCTTCGAGTTTGAGTTGTAGCATTTCTCCAGAAGAAAGAAGACAAAAGTTATAGCGACCATTTTTTAATCCGGATATACAAGTCCAACAAGCTTCTTAGATCACGCTTGCCAAACCAACCAACATCAAGCCTTCTACTGGCTGCATGGATTTTTTGCCTCCAAACATAATTACTTTCCGCCATCACTTACAAAACCATGGAACAAGAATCACTATTATCCATCAAAGATACCAAAATTGCAGTAACTAAAACCTAAGGATCTCACAAAGATCACAGGTTGGATGCTCATCAAAGCTGCTTAAGATACATATTTCAAGCCAATAGAAAAAATGAAAAGGGCAAAGGGCGACCATGAGATTCTCAGCACAATCTATTCTTTTCATCTCGCTTACGCAAAAGGGCAGCAAGTTCATTACCTACGTAAACAATGTCTTTATCGAAGACCAGGTGATTGCAATTATGGTAGCTTAAGGCAAGACTTCAGATGGAGGCAGAGGAATGTTAAGAGTCTGGCCGGCCTGAATCTGTCCCCATCCAATCAGGCGCCAATGCTTCTCAACACGTCGGCTAAGGGCAACTTTCTCACCTTTACTGGTGCAAACAGGTGCTGTAAGCTGGAGCTTAGCCAGATCATTCTTAACTGCAACCACACGAGCACCAGTAGACATGGATCCGATGTTTAGCATGAGAATTTCACCTTTTGCTAGCTTGGACACTTTGCCCTGCTTCTCTGCCCCCTTAGTCCTCACTCCAAGAAGCCTCCTTAAAAGGAAGAAATTAATCTACAGGAACCATAAAAAGAGTTGTTACGAATTTAATGTTTTTCTTCAGGGTCGAAATTACCAACATTGAGAACCCTCTAGTACTGATATAAAACAGTGTCATAACCATCTTTCTAGCTATTATTAGACCAACTATCATAAATCAAATCCCTGAACAAGGTTAAAGTTTCAAAAGTCTGATGTTCAGATAGATTGGGAGGTATCGAGATTAAATTTAATGACAAAAACAAAGAATATAGTATAAGATGCATATGAAACAATAGACAAAGTCAAGAAGAATTCGAAAAACAAAGCAGAGATATAAAAGTTCTGCCTTAAAAAGGTAGAAAATGAGTTAAATAGCTTCATGATATGTGCAATTTGTTTTTACCATTAAAATCAATCTTTATCTTTATGGGGTAGAAATCTGAATTGAAAATGTGTTTACCACTAAAACCAGCATGTAACAAATTAACTGGAAAACATTATGGCATTGTGGATTATCCATACAATATCTGTAAATTTCTGGTACTGAGTCTATTCAGTTTTCTGATAATTGAGTAATCATGCATCAACTAAAAAGAAGTATTTTAAAGAGTACAATTATCAAACGTCAAATATAAAGTAGATTTGAAAAAGTAAAAGTACCTCAAGCTCGACAAATACATCCGGAAGAGAACCAACTTCCCCAAGAACCTGGCCAACAAGTCTATCAGCCCTGGTCAACGTGGGATCCATAGTAGTCCCAACTCCAATCAGACCCCCAGGGACAGCAAACTGGAGCTCATTCTGCTCGGCATAGAGTGACACTATTCTTGAATAGATTGGAGTACACTTGATGTTACCAGACTCATCTTTGACGACAATACCAGGCCGCACCTCAATGGTCTGGTTCACCTTCAGGACACCCTGAATCAAGCATCACCATTACATCATAAAGAGTCATAAACAGAATGGATGGTAGTTAGTTACAGACCTCAGCATCATCCTAGAAAATCAATCTGATATTTTGCAAAAGGAATGACTACAAACAAGTTACATTCTAGGAACCATCCAGAAACGAGGTGAATTTTCTTTCAGCCAAAGAAATGGGTCAGTGTGTTTTAGAATAACACTAGAATAAAACTCAAAGGATTAATCAAATATAAAAAACAAGTTCAACATACGCTAAGAATACTTCCACCAGCAACACCACCTTTAATTTCATCAACTTCAGAGCCAGGCTTGTTCACATCAAATGACCTTATAACTATCATGTTTGGAGGCTTCTGAAAGTCCCGAACTGGAATAGGGATTTTGTTAACAATGTATTCACAAACAACATCAATATTATATTTCAACTGAGCAGAAACCGGAACGACTGGAGCACCATCAGCAATAGTCCCCTGAACGCATGGGAAATCAAACACAATTAAATGGCCAGACAAACATTTCTAAGATTCTTCACAACAATCAACCACCAAATTACCTGAATAAACCTCTGGATAGATTCATGCTGATTAATGGCTACACTTTCCTGGATGAGATCAATTTTGTTCTGCAAAATAATAATGTGCTGTAGACGCATAATTTCAACAGCCGCTAGATGTTCAGAAGTCTGAGGCTGAGGGCAACTTTCGTTAGCAGCTATCAAAAGCAATGCTCCATCCATAATCGCTGCTCCATTAAGCATGGTAGCCATGAGAATATCATGACCCTGTCAATTGCAAAATGGTCAAAAATAGACTCATGGTAAGTATATGTACAGACTACAGCACAAATGGAAGCTATCAATGTGTGCAAGTCTAATATGAATGAGGGACCGGCAAATTAGCAACAACCTAAAGATATCTTTTTTTACAACAACAGCGCCTTTTCCCATATTAAGTAGAGTCGGAAAGATATCTTCTTTTAATCAACTAAAAATATCTTATGCAATTCACAAGGGCAAAATGTCTATCGCTAAATGCATAAATTGTTGGATAAACCATTGAGTGGAAAGGTAAATGGATAGCTGGATTACAGAATTGACACTTGCCATTTTATAGTGGCTATGATGCAGATGCATGTGTATATTTGAAGCAACACATAGAACACCAGGAAAAAAGATAGTATCTGATAAGCCAGGTAAATACAACGATTGTACACAGCAAGGTTAATATAGTCATGGTATTACCGCAAGCTGGACATAGCGTGACTGAGATGGACAAAGCACGAAGGCAAGTATTGTTCGAATATTAAGCTAGAAACAGAGCGATAGAAGACACCAAATTCAAAAATTTCAAGGCGCAACTCCAGAAAGGAAAAACACCACATACAACTGTAACAACTCAGATCACACCCTTTAACTTCATAAATCATGTCTCCTGGAGTTTTATTCAATCAACTAACGGATCTATGCCAAATCATATCATTCATCACATGAAGAAATTCATATGAAACCAACTATATCAAATCATATCATGTAGCATTTGCCTTCAGATGGATGAATAGATACTTTCTTGTTCCAACAACATTGTCTCTCCTTACTAAAAGATTGTATTTATATCACTTGGTCTAGGTCCAGAGAAATTACGTTGCAACTTTTTGTGTGGTTCCCAATGATTCCCAGTGATTGAAGGACAAAAGATTCAATTATAGCTGGTCTACCTTGCAAAAACAGCACTACAACCTTGATTTGCAATAAGGTATATTCTCCAAGTTATATGTGGCATATCATGGATAAGTTGTGCAGCATCTACAACTACCATGTAGATAATTTCATGAGCATCGTATTAAGCAACCCTAATCAAGATGCTCAAGCCCACTTCATAGCCTATCGCAGCTATCGAACAGCCCTGGAATTTCAATTGGGGTGATCACAATGGGAAGAATGGTCATTCAATACTCTTGGGTTCACAAATAGTAATGGGCATCATGTGCACAACCTGATTCTGCCCAAAAGCCATATTTACGGAAAATTAAAGTCAATACCAGACTCATTCGATTATATTTTTGAATCATCACCCGCCTACGGGTGTGATTTCCCGTCATTTTAAAGCGGCATTGATCAATCTAAGTTTGTTATGGTCATATAGGAAAGTATATAGCATGACATGTTCCAGATCCCTTCTATGTAAGGTTGTTAAGTCATAATTAAGCATCGAGAACTCCTGAATGAGAATAACAAGAATGAGAATAACAAAAAAAGGGGGGGGAGTGTTAGGGTTAGGGTTTCGAGAACTCCGGCCTAGGACCGTCGTTCTGATACCATGTTGGGAAACGTGAATGGGATGCTCTATTCCATAGCCCTAGGCTCTCTTATATAGGAAAGTAGTCTATAGGTAAATTACATAAAGAGAATAACAAGAAAATAAAATAACAAAAAGATACAATTCTCTTATATGCGTCAACAGTAATGTAATTACTTAAATGTGTGTAGCTCGAATAAACAAGACCTTTGTGTGAATGCTACACAAATTGACAAAGTTAGGATCGAATTAATGCCACCGCATTTTTTAAACATGTTCGGACAGTAGATTTAATACTCCCCAACCATCCACCTGCCCAAAAGGGTGGGATGATCAACCATGAATTGTTCCATTCTTTTTCTTCTTCACAGAAATCAGAGAGTGATGGCAAGGGATCAAAGAGTGCAGGTTAGCGCACGGTGCCGTGAGGGGACACAAGGTAAGGAAGATTCACACCTTCCTCGATAAGTAAACACCTTTCACTTCTTAACCTTCAGATTCAGATAATTGTGGAGATATAATCTCAGCCCGTCTCCTACAGTTCAACCTTGAAACAGAAGCATCATTAGTTTAGGACCACAAAGGCATGATCACGAATCAAAGTAACTTCCGCGATATAGATAACAATTCTCAACTGCTTTTGTTAATGTTCATGTTGATAATTTGATTTAAAGTAACTCTCCTGATCAAATTATTCTCCTGATCAAACTATCAGTTTATTGTGTTTTATAAAATCTGACACAATGACTTATCAATGTTTTTTTACTTTATAGCTGATCTAGTTTAATTCGGAATCATTGGATTTCATGTGGCGATATATCAGTCTCCAACTTTTTATTTGTACTTATTATGTTATGTAGTTTCCCTCCACATCAATTATGGTAGATGATAATGAATACCCTTTAGGTAACAGATATAAATAGCAATCTATTTATTTTCTTGTTTACATGCATATTATATATTATAACTAACACGTGTTCAATGGGTGAATCTCGCCGATATTCCGCACCATGCTTGAACCTCCGTTTTCAGTTCCAAATTTCCAGGGTCCCAGATTTGACGAGTATTTGTAGTATTTCTCCGCACTCGGAGACCTAAAACCCCAGGTCGATTCTCCTGACCGTTTTGCAGAAAATAAAGTGAGATGTGGACCTGAAGAGGGGTGCAAATGAAGCGAGCAGTGAGCCCTTGCTTTTTATCTATGCTTCCATGTGACAGTGCACTTTGGTGACACAGTAGTTGGGTGGAGAGGTAAAGGACGAGCCTTTGCAGAGATGCAGCGTTACTTGGAGGGGCCTTGATCTCATCGACAATTGCCAGGCTTGTGACATCTGTTGGATTTGTTGAGGTGTTCCCTGTGGCGACTGTCACGAGGCTGAACCGTTTTAGGATCATGTGTCATTGCACTGGACTGATCTCTTGTGGGCAAGCAACACAATTCCTACATCAAGTTCGAGGGTACATGGTTGTTGGAGCATGGGTTTCGCAATATTGTGAAGAAGCATTGGAGGGGTTTCCTAGTGATGGCATGGCCGCAAGGACTTCAGCCACCAAGCTACAACACTAAGGTTTTCCTCAACAATTTCCTAGTGAATTGTTCCATATTTTTTCTTATTCACAGAAATCAGAGTGTGATGGCAAGGGATTAAAGAGTGCAGGTTAGCGCATGGTGCCATGAGGGGACACAAGATAAGGAAAATTCACACCTTCCTCGATAAGTAAACACCTTTCACTTCTTAACTTTCAGGTTCAGATAATTGTGGAGATATAATCTCTGCCCTTCCCTGCAGTTCAACCTTGAAACAAAAGCACCATTAGTTCAGGACCACAAAGGCATGATCACGAATAAAAGTAACTTCTGCGATATAGATAACAATTCTCAACCGTGTTTGTTAATGTTCATGTTGATAATTTGATTTAAAGCAACTCTCCTGATCAAATTATTCTCCTGATCAAACTATCAGTTTATTGTGTTTTATAAAATCACAATGACTTATCAATGTTGTTTACTTTTATAGCTGATCTAGTTTAATTCGGAATCATTGGATTTCATGTAACGATATATAAGTCTCCCACTTTTTGTTTGTACTTGTTATATTACGTAGTTTCCCTCCACATCAATTATGCTAGATGATAATGAATACCCTTTAGGTAACAGATATAAATAGCAATCTATTTAATTTCTTGTTTACATGCGTAATATATATTATAACTAACACATGTTCAATGGGTGAATCTTGCTGATATTCCGCACCATGCTTGAACCTCCGTTTTCAGTTCCAATTTTCCAAGGTCCCAGACTTGATGAGTATTAGTAGTATTTCTCCGCACTCGGAGACATAAAACCCCAGGTCAATTCTCATGTCTACAGGTGATCTCTAAGTTCCTGGTTAGCAATGAGGAAGAAGAATAAGAACGTGTTTATTCATATAGCCCAAGGGTTCTCTTATATAGAAGAGAGAAACCCTGATGGGTAAATTACATACTACAAAGAAAATAAAAATATAACCGTAAAACAGTGATGTAACATAAAAACTCTTTAAAACTCCCCCGCAAGCTGGAGCGTAGATGTCGATCAAGCTCAGCTTGGAACATCTCTGAAAGGGTCCTCTGGCTAGAGCCTTGGTGAGCATGTCTGTTGTCTGCTCACTAGAACTGACATGAGATGTAAAAATGTGACCCTTTTGGATCAAAAGTCTTGAGTGTACTGGCAGTCTACCTCCATATGCTTGGTTCGCTCATGGAAGGTTGGATTGTTGGCAATGAATAACGCAGCCTGTGCATGGGAAGAGGCACCTCAATAGCCAAATCAATCAAAACCGATCTAACCCACATCATCTTTGTGTTGCCTTGTGCCATAACTCTGTATTCTGATTCAGCACTCAATCGGGTAACAACTGTTTGTTTCTTGCTCTTCCATGATACCAACGAATTCTCTACAAAGTCTGCAAATCCAGAAGTTGACTTCCTATCCTTGGGACAACCTGCGTAGTATGCATATGCACAGGCTGTGATGGCAAGAAATGTGCCTCTACTAAACAAAAGACCAGTGTCAGGTGAAGTCTTCAGAGACCTCAAAATCATATGGACTGCATCCATATGGGCTTGTCTTGGTTGCTCCATTAACTAACTCAATTTGCTTACTGCAAATGATATGTCTGGTCCGGTGATGGTTACATATAGCAACTTCCCTACTAACTCTATGCATCTCCTCTTGTCAACTTCATTAGTGTCATCATCATAAAACTTCATGTTTGGGTCCATGAGCAGTTGCTAGCTTGCAATCTGTCACACATGTCTCTGATAGTAGATATGTAGCATACTTCCTCTGGGTAATCTCAAGACATCGATGATTCCTGGTCAGTCCAAGTAGCGTAGACTACCAAGATCCTTGGTCACAAATTGTTGACCTAAGAAAACCTTAGCTGTTTGAATCCCTTGTGCATTTTCCCATGTAATGATAACGTCATCAACATATCTGTCAGAAAATAGGAAGCGGAAGCGAAACATGGAAAAGATAGATAAAATAAAGAACGGCGGGATTTTACGTGGAACCCTACTCCGTGAGGAGCGGGATGAAACCACGGGAGAAGCCCTCAAAGGGGCATGTTTTCATTGCTTTTTCTCATCTGATACAGGAGGCCTGGAGCTCCTTATATAGCCTCCACATGGCCTCCAAGTCCCACCACTGGACGATGTGGGATTAAACCACTGGATGGGGTAAATGGATCCTGGAGGTATCCATTTACCCATCTACAACACAATAGGCGCATACAACTTATACTCCAATACCCCCCCTCAAGCTGGAGCATGCAATGCTCAGTTTGGACAAACAGAAAGAAACTCAACTCAACGCTACAGGACACTACGGACAATATCAACCCAACGCGCGCATTGCTGCAGTCGAGGACGTTGCTTCTCATGCCGTGCAGGTGAGGAGGACGAATGGGCTGGAGTGTGAGTCAACTGAAGACTCGGAATCAGATCATCGAGTCTGAAACTGCGCCTGAAGTCTCCTCGTCGGAGAACTGGGTCTCTCCCATCTGGCTCAGAGAATGGTTGTTGAACAAGATTTTTCACAGGTCTAAAGTAATCCACACAAGGCGGGATCACAATGTCGCTGAGGCGACCCGCGAGAAATCCTAATTCAAACAACAATTAACCCACGACGATCAAGTAAAGCAGTGAAAGTGTATGGAGTTAAAATTTATTATAACTCTACAACAAGATGTGTATAGTGCAAGTATGTGTAGAGGTCGAACACAGGGAGCAGAAAGGCTAGATCGGGGCAAAATTGCTCAAAAGTGTAATTGTGATCAAGTTGTCTACTTCTGCTATTTTTTTTGTGGGTCTTAAATTTTATATTTTTTATTTAATTTTTGATTTTATATTTTTTGTATTTTGATTTTTAATTTTCTGATTTTATGTTATCTTTTTATATTTTATATTTTTTTATCTTCTTTTTCAATATTGGAATATATGAACTATGTAATAAAAGGGAGAAAGAGATATTTATAAAAATAGATAAAAATGTCCAAAAATTAGCAAATAAAGTCTTTTTGGTCTTTTTATACTTTTTTACTGTTTTGGTGATTTTTGGGAATTTTTAAGATTATTTTTGGTATTTTTAAATAGCAAAATAAAGAAAACAGTGAATAAAATGCAAGGCTGAAACTTAAAATGGAGAAATAAAATGGAAATCAGTACTAAAAATTCTCCAATTCAATTTTCACTTAAAGATAATGAAATAAGAAAAATTTAGACACCAAGATTATATTTTTAGGATTTTTGTAGAATTTTTAATATTTTTTGGAAGCTTTTTAGAGTTTTAATATTTTTAGGAGTTTTCTTTTATAATTTTTAATGATTTTTGGCTAGGAGTTTAAACAAACTAAAGTAGACTAAATATATTTTTTTGGCATTTTTCTGGAGTGTTTTTATATTTTTATGGATTTTATAAGCTAGACAGTGCACAAAATGGCTATTTTTTATTTTTAATAAATATTAAAATGCAATAAATATGAAAAATAAAAATATGGTGATAAACTACTATGCAACAGAGACTTAATGTGATTTTTGGGGGTTTTTTGGGATTTTATAGACGCATGCAAAAATTACTAGAAGCAAAAAGAAAAGGCATGATGGCAGGGGCTTTTATGTAATATAAGGCAAGTGCGAGGGCTCAACTGTAAATTTCCAGAGAATATTTATATGAAATAAAAACTTGTTGGACTAATAATACAAAAATGCCCGCGGGCTTGTCTGCAAAAACGCCAGAGCCACGTGCAGAGCACGCGCCTGGCGGGGACTCCTGAGTGATCATACAAAACAACGGGGGGTCGATTGCAAATTACAAAACTTAAATAAACTTCAGACGAAAGATTTGAATACCAAACGTAAATAACAAAATAAGATGGGCACTATCTGCAAAATACCCAACTTAAGGGGCGGCCACGGACGGTGGATCTTCTCTTAATAATACACGTGTCAAACGCCGGGCCCGCGATGCCGCTTCGCATTCGACGGTGACGATCAGATAATCTGTCGATGATGGACGGCTGAGACGCAGCCAATCCAACGATGGTTGTTGGTTCTGGAGCACCACGGCGATCGGACGGCAATGGGCGACGTTGGAAGAACAGGGAGGTTCCTTCGCCGTAACGATTTCCCCCACCTCCGATCTTCCTTCGTCGCGGCTCGGTGAAGCTCCAAAATTCCCGCGCGTGCTCCTGCGCCCCCGATGAAGCTCCCAGGATCCTTCAACAGGCTCCGGAGACCCTTGGAAGGTCTCAGGAGGTCTCGTGGTCTCCGGCGATCCTGGGGGTTGTCCGTGATGATTTTCGAGACCCAGAGATCTCCGTCGAGTCCTGCAAGTGACAAGAGAAGACACAGCAGCAAGGAGGGGACAAGACCCGACTTTTATTGGCGGAAGGGAGGTGATGGAGCGGTGAAACGGTGGCGGCCGGAGCTCAAGGGCTCCGGCATGGTCTTTGGATGAAAATCTGGAGCTACGTGGTAGATAAAATTCGTAATAAACAAGTTAGGCTTAAATCTGGACCTACATCTAAATACGAGCAAAGGAATGCAACAAAAAACAAAGAGAAAACATGAGCCTCAAGGGTGAGATACCCGAGTTTTGTACCTCACGGCCAAGCTTGGTCGGAGATGGGTGGAGTCGCTCCTCGGCCCGCTAATCCTCGCCCCTCGACGGCCGGAGAGGTCCCTGTCACGTCACTCAATCCAGGGCCGAAGAGAATGGAGGAAAATCGGGTCAAAAGAGGGTTCAAAATTTGAAAATGGAGAGGGAGTTTTTGTACCAACGGCTGAGAGGCTCCAAAGATCGATGCATATCTTGTGAATCGCTGATCCATTCCACGAGGTTAAGGCTCGGCGTGTAAGATCAAATGTCGAGGAAGAAAAGCTGTCAAGGAACCATCACAAGATAATGCAAGGAAGAGCCTCGAAAAATCCGCAAAAACGCGACAAAAACTTCTTCTGACAAGTAACAGGCTGGGGTCAGAGAGTTGACCGCGGGTCAACTCTCCAGCCCCCTGGTTGGTCCACGTGGACCAACCAGGAAAAAGCCTGAAAAAATGATTTAAAAAATCATTTTAAAATAGTAAACGATTTTATTAATTTTAGGTTATTAAATAAAAAATATTTATAATTTTATAAATTATTTTATTATGATTTTTAATTATTTTTATGAGATGTATTTTTACAAGTTGCTTTTATACCCCTATATAGGTATATTATTTATATACTTTAGTACTTTATTTTTATTTTGTGTATTTTAATTTTATTAGTTTTATTTAGTATTTTATAAAATCATATAATACTTTTATATACACAAATATATTTTTATTTTATTTTATTGATGTGTTATGTACATTAAATAAAATATAAGTATAAAATGTATAAGTATAAATATAGGTAAGGTATCTATGTATTTTATTTATATGTATTTTTATTTTGATTTTTCTTTGCATTTTTATTTTGGTTTTAATATACATATTTATTATAAGTAATATTTACAAAATTATAAAAATATACAAATACAAAAATAATGAATAAATTATAAATTGAATATTTTAATATGTACAAGTACACAATAGGGGTCCAAAACTCAACTTTCAAACCGTAGCTCCGCCAAATACGAAACCACTGCCATTAAATAACTTATTTTATTCTATATACAATTAAATGTGAGTATGCTGCATTTGGAGTTTTCATTTATGAGATACGGGTCTGGGAAGTTGGCATTCTGGAATTTTATTCAGACCATAACTTTTTATCTGTACATTATTTTTCTGTGAAATCAATTTTGTATTTTTCTTTATTAAATTATCTACAACTTTCATGTACAAAGTTTCTTTATTTGATGTATAAAAAGTGGAACCAAAAATAGGTCCCAAAATGAATAAAGAATGAATAAAATAAAAGGGATTTTATTGGTATTTTTGGCCCTTATCTCCCCATACTTTATTCTTTGTCGACCTAGTCATCAAGATGCCTAGGTCTCGGGGTTTCGGGTCATAAAATATTTACAATATTTTATTCTTTTTCTTTTCTTTTCTTTATTCTATAATTTTGGCTCTAAAAACCGCAATTTATACAATATTTACACACATATACATGAATGCTAAAATGCCTAAATAAAGCCTATTTACACGCATTTACTAGGGTTTTTAAGGCCAAAATGATAGAATAAAGATGATGAAACGTAGATTCATCATCCCCCTATACTTGCCTTTGCTAGTCCCTAGCAAACACTTATGCAATAAGTGCAGAAAAGAAAAACAAAGAAAAGAAAAAGAAGAAGGTGGAGTAAGTGTAATTATCAAACTTGTCTTCACAAAATCAAAGTTTGGAGCTTAAGTCGAACCTTTGGAATTTTAGTGCAGGCGGAACCTTATTGAGAACCGAATTTGAAATCCAACAGTCCTTGAGAATCCCAAAACTCTGCCCAAGTCTCCTCAATAGCCAGGTCAGAAATATCTCAACTCATACGCAAACCCTTACGACTATGAATCTGACTCGTACAGTGTAAGTGATGGTGGCTCTCCCCAACTAGAATGACAAAGAGACTGACTTCTCCAGTACGACATCCCAATGATTCCCCAATCCAACAACTCCATCCTCGAGGAGCGGGGTATTCCCTTCTAAGTTCAAGTGGCAACCAGCTCAAGAGGAGGGGGTGAAGAGAAGAATGGACGGCAGCCAGTGTAGCTACCTATCCTAGGATGCAAGACCAGTGTAGTCAAGTCATCCTGCTGCAGGCTCACATGATATGACTTTGGAACTCAAGCTTGCTTATTGACTTTACAACATTTGTACATACTTGCAGGCTTTTTATTTTTGTACATGCCTGAACTTTTTTTTTTTGAAATACTATATACAGCAGCATTTACATAAGGACTTTTTCCTCTTGAGCCAGTAGATTATCCCTCTTTTGAAGCTTTATTGCAACCCACAGCCTCCTGTCTTTAGACTTCCTAATCACTGGACGGGTTGGGGTGCACTTCCCCTCCTAGAGGAGGACAAATGTTTCCACTTGTGTGCGTCTCATACCAGCAAATCCAATCCCCTCACCACTCCAACTGAGTTGAGCCATGTGAAAGGTGCAGGTGTCCAAGTTAGGTCATTATCAACAAGAGTCATGCGTATGCTCCA